>OX596029.1:7467424-7950516 GCA_951394125.1 Epistrophe eligans
CCTTTTTTTTTAGTTGCGGACAGATTCGGGAGATTCTGTGGTTGTTCGTTTCATCTGACGTAGGTACATGAGTACTTTCACTTTCACTTTCAAATGTAAATTTCATATTTCTCGTATAGGGAAACAAATGGGAGGTTTATTTGATTTTTGAATAAACAATGGAAAAATAAGTTTTGTTGATGTTTTTAGTTTAAAATATAGAAATGCTATCAGACATGTTATTATGTTAATGATGTTAAATGGTATCACTCTTGTTTTATAAAAAACGTCTGTCAAACATCACCAGACTTTGTGATATTAGATAATTTGATATTTTGAAAATGACTCGTTGGATTTTTATTGAACTTGGCACCCAGTAGTTTTTTAACATTATCTAGCAGATTTTAAATTAAAATTATACTTTTGACCAAAAATAACGGTACTTCTCATACAAGTGTTTAAAAACCGGTAAAGAAAATCTAATTTTTCTTAAAAACGGCTCCTACGATTTTCATTAAAATTTTTTATATAGGTACACAGTTCGATCTACTATATTGCCAATCGATGGGTAGATGATTTTTTTTCAAAATTTATTTTTAAACTTCGCATTAATAAATATTTATAAATGGCGCACTAATTTTTTTCTTAGATATTTTCAAAATTTTATACATTAAAAAATTAATTTAAATTAATTTAAAAAATTTTTTTCTCATAAATTAAGATTTATGTACAGATTTATATCAGATGGTGTCAAAAAAGTTTCAAAAATTGTTTAATCAATTTATTTCGAAGTACCTATACAATGCATAATTTAAAACCACAGTGTGATCGCACATAAGAGCAAGATCGTGCGACCCAGTCGTGCATTTTGTTCTTTAAAAATATTCCACGACACTACTTTGGTGGAGATATTTTATAAGAATCAAAAAATTATGACTGAATATGTAGCTAATTAAATTAATTAATTAGTTTGTTGCTTTGACCTCAAATTTGTACTTTGAAAGGTTGTTTTTTTTTTTTTAAATTGGGACTTTAATTGATAATTTGCAGCCCTACAATTTGGGACGTTCCGAGAGTTATTATTTTTGGTTTTTCAAACGCTAACTTCAGACATAGTTTAGCCGAAACTTCAATGAACAATTCTGCACAACGAATAAGAATGTATGTAATAAGCTAGCTACAAATTTTACTATGATATCAAAAAAAGTGCCATGCGAAAGTAAGGGACTTTAATATTTTATTGGTGAAGAATTTTTTTTTTTTAGTTTTTTAAAAACCATTGCAGCGTTGCCACTATTTTAAATTGAAATTATGTTTTTTTCTGTAGGTAGAACATATCTATAAATTTTATTGAAATAACAGTTTTAATCATTTTGACCATTTTGAGATACATATGTGTAAATACATATTCGAAATTTGAAAAAAGGGAAACATATGTAGGTATACCTATTACGTAATCTCCAAAAACCAAGAAATATTTTCTTTAAATCTCCAAATCTCCAAAAATCGCGCGATTTTATTGCCTGATACACTACTTGCATATCTTTTTTTTGGGATTTTATCTCATAGGGCTTTTGTCTTCAAGAAATTTTATCTTGGGGATTTTGCCTTTACCTGGTTTTAGTTTGGGGATGGCTTTGGGACTTTTCTTTTTTGGTTTATGACTTTTTGACAAACATCAATAACCCAAAAAAAAAAAATCGAAATTTTGAAACACTAGTTTTCTTGGAAGCGCACGGTGACATAAGTCACCAAGTTACTTATGAACTAAATTGTTTTACTGATTCAAAATAGCTTTTTACGGCCTTTAGTCCACAAAAATTTAGGCGTTTCGTCCCGGCGATCTCACTTGGACTCATCAGTTGACTAGTGAGGACCTTGTCAATACGCAATTTTTGTTAAATTCAGTCCATCTAACATAGATTTCATGACGAATATCTAGTGTGAACTATATCCAACAAGACTAGAATTCCTAGTCATTAAATTGGAAGTTTTTGTTTTTGTTTTTTGCCCGTGGCCTGGCATTGTTTATAAGAAGGTTTTTTTTAATAATACAAACTCTATATACTACTGAAATATATCAGCCAAGTAGAAGACTTATAATTGGACTTGTTGAATTATTGATTCAAAATAGCTTTTTACGGCCTTTAGTCCACAAAAATTTAGGCGTTTCGTAACGGCGATCTCACTTGGACTCATCAGTTGACTAGTGAGGACCTTGTCAATACGCAATTTTTGTTAAATTCAAATTGTTAAATTGTTTTAATTCATAAGTTATACGTAGGTACTTATGACTTATAATGTTTTTTTTTTTTAATTTAAAGCCCCAGCCGGTGGCACATGTTTTCATTTTTATTTTACTTTTCATTTTATTTATTTAAACAAAAAAGCCTTGAGATAATATCAAATTTAAATAGAGCTGATAAATTTGCACGAATTTTTTATTTTAAATTATTTGGAACATAAGTATGTACTGTATATATGTACATAGGTATATCGGCAGGCTGCTCACATCGAATTTCGGAAATGACAATTACAAGAATGTGTTACACGTAAGGTTCACGTTTTTAGCCGGCATAGATGTTTACACATCAAAAAAAGGTACCCCTTTCATAATATTTATTTATTTAGCTATCTTGCGTAGGACCTACGTCCTTACATACCAATCATAGGTAGTCTCGTTAAAAGGAATTTAATAAATCAAAAATCACTGTAGGTGTGGGAGATCCTATCAGCCGTAGGTATTCATGAGATTTTCGACTAGTTAGACAGTGTTTAACGTGTCTACAGTTCTCAAAATAGTTGGAAATATGCTTTATTTAATTTAATAAAATGTCACATTAGTCAAAACTTATCAATTGATTCTGTTGTCTAAGTAGACAACTCTTAGACAACAATCAAGCATGCTTATTTATAACTTGGACGCCTATCTAAAGTTAGACAACATTTATAAATAAGACCGTATATGTCTATCTTACGAACTGACGCAATTAGTTTTTTTTTTGCATTTTAGGGTAAGTGTACCAGTAACCGGCCACCTAACACATTTTTCGACTTTGAAGCTGGATAACTAATTCAACTGATTATATACGTCAATGTTATTTATTTTGAGCAATTAAGGATCATGTTTAGTATTGAATAAAAAATATAAACTTGAGGTCCTTGCAATATATTTTTTGATATTAATTTATTTTTCGAAATAGTGAATTTTCACCAGTACCCGGCCACCAAATTTCAATACCCGGCCACTTTGATCCAATATCCGGCCATGTCCTTTTTTCTCTGGGAAATCTGAATCTAAATAACTAAAATCAAACACATTTATCAATGTTTACAATATTTATTGCATATTTAAAAGTATTATTAATTTTATTATAACATCCAATTATTTTGTGTATTTATTTGGATGCTTAATTGGCACTTTCAGTTCAGTCTTTTCTTGTTTTAATGAAACTTTTATTTTATTTCTCAATACTATTTTTTGTCACCACTGCCTTGTCCTTTGATATAGTCTCAGCTTCTCTAAGACTTAAGGATGGGTTATGTTTAAAAAACAGTCTAAAGCTAAGTACAGACGATTGTCAGATCTTACAATATTGTCAGATCTGTCAGTGAAAAAACCGTCCCAAATGTCTTACAATCGTCTGAACACACAATTTTGACTGACAATGTTGTCAGAAACGTCATTGTCAGGTAATTGTCAGACGACAATCTGACAAAAAATTGTCAGGTATCTTACAATCGTCTGAACACACAATTTTTATTATTTTCAGACGATTAGAACATTGTCAGACTCATTGGTCATTGTCAAATGTTTTCATTGAAAACATCTTACAATTGCTGACAATTTCTTCATTGTCCAAAATAAGAGATTAATCAAGAATTTTTTGTATAGATCTGCCAACCGTTTGAACAGAAAATTTTCAAGCTGACAATTTTGTCAGATATATTACTGTCCGAAAATTGTCAGACAAGAGCTGACAATCAAATTGTCAGACTTTGGGATGAAATCTACCAACCGTGTGAACGGACAATTTTTAAAAAATATGTCATTTGTCAGCTAATTGTCAGCTATTGTCAGACCATTGACAGTTCTGACAATATTGTAAGATCTGACAATCGTCTGTACTTAGCTTAAGCCACGTACTCCCTGGCCGATTATATTTGAACGGATTATCCCTTTTTTCAGACTTGATTATTCTTTGGACGGTGTTTAAAAGGTCATATTTTTTTAATGGGAACCCGCACTTTGCTACATTAAGGCACCAGTCTGTTATTTGTTTTTCTTCCTCGACGTATAAATAATTACCAGGACCTTTGGTTTGTCAAAAGTCATCTACTTTACCATATATCCTATCCTACAAGGTACTTCTTGGTACGTTGTATTTCGAAGCCGCTTTTCTATGGCTTAATGTGTTTTCCCTTATATCTTTCAGAGCAAGTTCAATTCTTTCAGATCGCGAAAGGTCTTTTTATTCTTGTGCAGCAGTTTCTTGACTCATTTTCTACAAAAAAGTATGATTTTACATACAATTAGTTAAGTGGCCGTATACTGGTGCCGTTTGTTCTAAAAACCGGCCATAGTAATCTTTTAAACAAAAACAGTGGCCGGATACTGAAACTTTACATGTAAAATACATTTTAGATGATGGAAGAGCAAGCCAGAAGTATTTTGCTTCATTTAAGCGTAAAAGAGATACGAAAGCTGATTTCAAGCAAAAATCTAGTATCCGGCCACCCTGGCCGGTTAATAGAACATCTTATAAAAATCGTGTTCCATTAACCGGCCACCATATTTTTATTTATTTAAAACATTTTATTCATATTTTTTTTACATTTTATGATAAATTATTATATTATTGATAAGAAAAAACAAAAGACAAGTTTGTATTCTCACGAAGAACACGGAAATTTACTTCTTTTTCTTATAAGTTTTCTTAACAATTGAGAACTCAAAAACGCACTTCTTGCACTCACCGTGAACTTCGCGACTAACTCATTTTTTTTTATATGGATCTAGCTTTAACAGATCTGTCAAATTTTACCGAAACGTTATATGTACCTGGAAGTTTAGTCACAATATATTTGTCCATGTAAAAAATGTTTTATTTTCTTAATATTAACCATTTAATAGAAAGTGGCCGGATACTAGTGACTGGCCGGGTACTGGTACACCTACCCTACCAAAACGATTTTTAAAAGTGTTGACGATTTCTATTTTTGAATTAAATTATCCATTGAATTGGCTTAAATATTGGTATACCTACCTACAAATACATACATACATACCTATGTACGCAATGTGTTTTCAAAAATGTGAAAAAAAACATTAGGTACGTGAGTACGTGATATGAGGGACGTAGGTCATAGGTATCTAGGTACTTACCTCTATATATAAAAATTAAAATAGTCTCAATAGGTATAAGTATATACCCACAATCACAAAGTTTGTGAAACCTTTACAGTTATCTTGTTTTCCACAAAATAAATTCTTCCTCAAACTCATTAAGCAATTATATTCAACCTAAATCAAATACTTACTAGATGTTAAATTGCTACCGAAATTCCAACCATATCAAAACAAATAGACAAACGACCAACGATAATATAATGATTATAAACCTACCCCAAGCAATGTGAAAACAAGCAAAAAAAAAACAAAACAAAACAAACATAATATTTGTGAAAATATATCTACCTACACAAGGATAAAATTTACAAAGTCTTCCTTCGAATCCCCATCATCATCATCATCATCATAGCAACCAAACATCCTCTAATTATCATCCCTCAATTAAATTACAAATTTACAGTATGATGATAAGGATAATGATGCTGATGGGAGCGTTAGTGGGTGTTTATGTGTGTGTGTGATAAAATTCGAAAGAAAAACACTCCAAACACGACAAGAAGTACGTACAAACAAAAGGAAAAGCCACTAAATTAACTTTCTCGCCTTAACACCAATTACAATATCCGTTACATCTAATTATCCCCGACAACGAGCGACCACGACCAACGAGAAAGTTCTCTCACCCAATTTACACCCTTATGCTGATGGTAGAGCTCCCTCATTTACGTATATAGAGACGACGACGAAACGAACACCCAACAAGCTCATGATCGTCATCCTTAATAGCCAACTCGAGTCCTTACAAGACAACCATTGTTGAGTTCTGTTTTAAAATCTATACTCGTTTGGTAACGGTATTAATTAATTTCCTCTCATTTTGCCGCCGCCGCCGCCGACAGCAAAACTCGCCGCCCGTGCTTGTGCGTGCGTATTCAAGAGATATGGGGTGGGGGGTGGTGCTGTGGAATGGTTGGGGCAATGTTTACCTTGAGGCTATTCAACTTTTTTTTTCTTCCCGCTTTTCCTTGTTCTGTTTTATTTTTTCTGGGAAATCCCGACGCCACACACACCTTCCGTGAAAGAATGAAAATAAAAGTAATTATAAACCGCTTAAGGGGGTTGATATAAAAATATAAAAAGCAGCAAAATTTTCCCTTAGTTTTTTTTCTTCGAAATGTCTTTTGATAGCATTCCAATTAGACAATCATATAATGACGTCATCGATTGGAAGTCTTTTTGGAATTATACCGCCTGGTGTCAAATAGGAGAATTATTTCCAAACAAATTTCCCCTTCCTCGCCATCAAGCCAGCCATTGGAAAGTCCCGAACAATGGTCCTTATGGGATTCGAATTCAAAAGAGAAAAAAAAAAAAAACCAACCCCTGTTGATATGGCCGTCGTCTTAGGGGTGGATTTTTTTTCTTTCAATCCCAAGAATTATCCCAGGATTTTTTTGCTGCCTGACACAGAATAACGTTGTTGATTTTGTGTAGGTATGTATCTACATACATGTATGTATAATGTATATATTATGTGCGTGTTCAGGATATTCGTCCTTTGGCAATGTTTCTGACAGTCGATTTGTGGGGTGAACTTTAGAAAACGCGTTCAAATGGGATATAGAAGAAGGTTCGGGGAATTATATTAGGCCACACCTTTTACGGTTTTTTCCATCATCTATTTTATTTTCAAATTGTTTTTTTTTTTTTTTTTCGGGAAATTCACCCTCCAATGCGTACCGACATTTTTTTTTTTGTGGAAAATGTGTGTTTTTTTTGTGTGTTTTTTGTGCGTCGGTCGTCCTTTTTGGCGTTGTTCTGCTTATTGAAGAAGGTAACGCGGGAATGACTTCAAAGAACTTTTTATTTTTTTTTTCAGCGATTCGCGCTTGAGTGCGTTTTTTAGTGGCATTTAATATTTGTTTGTATAGAAATACAACACACGGATTGATGCCATAGCAACCAACGCGGTGTGGGTTCAACGTAAAGTTACCTATCTATCTACATACATAGATACCTATAACCTTCTTTTATTTTAAAAAGAAAAAGTTAAGGGAAAGCGTCAGGAATCGTTTGTCCATTATGTGGGTGCGGAATTGAAAAAGGTTAGGGTATATTCTCAAACAAACAAAATTTAGGTAGGTACGTGGAATACTTTGGTATATCTAAACACAAAAGACGTATTTATACCTACCAAGATCGTAAATAAGTCGTTTTTCTTCGGTTATCTTTTGGCTTCCATTTATGGGGAAAGATAAAAGAGGGTGTGGGTGCAGAGAGGTTGAATATATTTCCATATTTCTTTTTTTGCAGATATGGAAATCGTAGAGGAAAAAACAATTTTTCATTGTACCTATACCTACCTAGGTATAGGTGTAAGTATATTGCTTTTTGGAAAGAATATACCTACCTACCTTATCCAGAAGCAGTGCGGCACACGTGAAGACAAACAAAAAAAGTTTTAAAACTTTCAAATCAACCCCGGATGAGGAGGTCACCCTAAGCATTATTGTTCTTTTTTTTTATATATAAATTAGGAGAGCTTATGGTAGGTATATAGCTGGATGTTGCTAAGATATAAAGAACGTAGTTGTCGATTGTTCGGCAACATTGTGGGAGAGGAAATATAAAATTAAGGAAATTCGATTTATTTGAAAATCCACTGAAAAAACTAAAGTGAGGAGGTGGATGGTGAATTTAAATCGCTTTTATTCGAACTTGAGATATTTAAAAAAAAAAAGGAAAAATAAGTTAAGTTTATGAAGCTGTTTCCTACCTACCTATATTGCCATTACTCAAAATACCTATAGCTACTTAAAGTCGAAACCATTTATTTTTTTTAATACTAGGAGAAAGAGGAACCTATGTATATACTATAAAGGAAGAATATATACGACAAACACATTGCTATACCTATTAGCGTTTCATTCGAATGATTTCACTTGAAATCATCAGTAAAATAACGGCCCTTTACATTTTTTATTTTTTTAAATAATTCAACAAGTCCCATGTCCAATCAAATAAATAGTAGGTATGGTAAAAGTTCATCAATAGGAACCTATACTTCTTCTACGCTATTAATTGACACAATCTTCATGAATGTCAAGTTAACGAAGTAATATTCGCGGATCAAAAATAAGTCCTTAATTAGTTGTGATAATTTTGAATTTTTCTTGTCATTCAATGTTTTCTATGTTTTTTGTTTGCTTAGCTAAATTGATATCAAGTTAGCGAAGCATCCCCTTCAAAAAGGGGTACAAAAAAACGTATTATATTAGAATGGTTTATTACTCAATAATTTGCCATTAGCTTGTCTTTAATTAATTGTAACAATTCCAGTTTAGTTGTGCATTTTTTTCTATGTTATTTGCTAAATGAATATAAAGTAAGCATAAAGAATTGCAATAAAAAGGTGTTAAACCTTGATTACAGAATGGTTTATTGTTTAATAAATTGCCATTAGCTAGTTTTTAATTAGATGTGACAAGTTTAATTTTTTCGTTCAATGTTTTCTATGTTTTGTTGGCCTTTTGTGCTTACTTGATATGAAGTTATCATAGAAACTCCTTGAAAAGAGGTAAAACCTTATTAATTTTATTAATTTTATTGGTTTCTTAATAATTTTAATTTCATAGTACCTACAATGTTTTCTATATTTTTTGTGTGATTTGCTAATTTGATTTCAAGCTAGCGAAGCACCCACCTCAAAGAGGGTAAAAAAAAACTTAATATACTGAATAGATTATTGCCAAATAATTTGCCTTTAGGTCTTTAGGTCAATATTTTCGTGCAACGTTTTCTATGTTTTTTTTTCCATATTCATATAAAGATCATAGCACCCCCTTAAAATGGATAAATCCTATCTACAGAGTGGTTTATTGCTTCAAAAATTGTCATTAGCTAGTAATAGTAATAGCTAGTATAGTTAGATGTGAGAATTTTTTGTGTGTAATTATTTCTAGGTTTTTTGGCCTTTTGTGCTAGCTTGATATGAAGTTAGTATATAGCACCCCCTTGAATATAAAACCTCGATTTATTGGTTACTAATTTGCCGTTAACTTAGTATTTAAGTATAGTGGTCACAATTTTATCTTCCTCGTGCAATGCTTTCTGTTTTGTTTTGCCTTTTTTGCTTTATAAATATATGTAGTTTATAGCACCTCCCCAAAAAGGGGGTAAAACTTATTTTGGTATACTGATTAAGTTATTACTCAATAAATTGCCGTTAGCTAGTCTTAAATTACTAATTAGTTATGATTCTTTTCATTTTGTTGTGCGATGTTAGCTATGTTTTTTTGTTTGTTTCTTCGTTCATATGAAGCTAACGGAGCACCCTCGGAGAAAAGGGAAAAGGTGTTACAATATGTTTCATTTAAATTTGTATTACTTAATAATTAGCGGTTCAGTAGTTGTTAATAAGTTGTGATAGTAAAAATTTTTATGCGATGTTTCCTATTTTTTTATTCATTTTAATTTTAACCTTATTAGTTTGCAGATTGAATATCAACCATGTTTGTTATTTTATTTACGATGTTTTTAACTGATTATTTTTCTGTGTGATGCCAAAGCCGATACACTTCCTTCGGAGTGATAGTTCTACGCGCTAACACAATGGCTCTACTATACTCGTGTAGATATAATTCTGTTTTTAAAATCATTTCTTTTATCGTCCCCATTATAGTTATTATCATTCTACGAATCACACAATAAATTAATTTCCTACAATTTTCTATATTCAATTAATGCGATGTTTTTTCATAAAATTAGGTTTTTGTTTTTACTCATAACGGGAATATATTATTTATTTTATGATACTTTTTATACGTTTTACAAATGTTTAGTATGGAAAATATAATATAAAGTTTTTTAAATGTTTAAAGCATCAGGCATTCAGTCTTGTAAAACCACTTTGCACTTTAGATAGATAAAAGAAAAAAAAGAAAATTTAAAAAATTAATCATAGAAAGTCGCCATATTGGAAAATAGATAAACAAAAATCACCCTTGTCATCGTCAGTTATCTGCTTATACTCCCGCATTTTATAAACGGTGAACATTAACCGAAGAATACTTACAACAAAAAAAATGGCAACCCTCTTATTTTAAACAAAGTGACAAGCAAGACTCTAAATCAAATATCCATTAGGGAGTGTCCTGAAAACACAGTGTTTGATTACTTGCTATGCTATACTTGTGATAAGGGACAATTCCCAAAAGGGATGGTATATATATCCCTGAAACAGCTATAAAACTATTTTCCCCCACCAACCATATCTATGTACATAAATAAACCCTGCTAACTCAGCACATCCTTCGTAAACATATATTCTAATATTTTTCGTAAAAGAATTACCAACATTTTTTTTTTTTGTAATAACGAAAGACAAAATTCAGCATAGCAATAAGGATTCAATTTTAAAAAAACATATTTATACTAATAAGAAACAACTACTGTCATCGCGTCACTGATGAGTTATTACTCAGTACATTTATATCAACAAAAAAAAAATCCTTATAGTTGTGTTGCCAAAAATCCTTCATAGCCTTTCCTTTTATATCTATTATAAGGATTGAATGAAAAATAAAAAACATTATCACTATAAAAAAGGGATTTAAAGGACATTTATATCCTGAAGCAGATTTTAGCGCGTCCTTTTTTTATCTTCATTAAATGTATATAAGTTAATGAAAAAAGAGACAATATAAATGAAATAAAAATAAAAAAACACATTCGCGTGGCTTTTGATTAATGATGCGGATTTCATGTGATTCAGCTTTTTCGTTTGTCATTTTATATAATCGCCGAACCACAAAATCCTGCGGCTTTATGATTAAATTTCGCCGCCATATTATAACCTAACACCACCCAAAACCATCCCAACCATTATCACTCGCCTAATGAACTTGCAGTAATGAAAAACAGGCGTTAAAATTTTTAATTTTATTACTGTCGAGTTTTGAGCTCTATACATATAGCCACACCACACCACAGCAACTGAACTTTTCAAGGAATAAAAGGACACAAACATACATATATAAAAAAATAAACTTTGTTTTAAAATGTCAGAGCATAAGGACGATATAAATTTGACGTCAAAGGAATGTTAAATTTGGAATTTGGTATTCCGGTCCTTGCTGCGTGTAAAATCCTTATGCTCATCAAAGACGACGCGACGACGACGATTGTAATTGAATGGCATGTAATTACAGTTGAAGCCACACCGTCGTCATATCGGTCGTATAAAATCGTCGTCTGCCAAGAAAATTCCTCATAAAGGTTCATTTTAGCAGTTACCTACATATATGTATGCGGTACATCAAGTTGGTGTTAATTTTTCTGACTGGACCCAACCCTTTTGTCGATTTTCTTTTGAGTTCGCCATCGATTGATATGCAAATTTTATCGAGCCAATGTAATATCCCTTTTACTTCCAATTTTGGGTTGATGAGAAATTAACACATCGCTATACGAGTCCAAAGATAGTGATTTCCAAAAGGGCCCAACATGAACATTGAACATACACATTACATATAAGAAGTCTTCGAACGGTAAACATCAGTCGTATGATGATGATGATGGTGGGTAATTTGTGCACGATTATACGACGTGATGCTGTTAAAGAAATGGGCTTTTGCAATTGCGGGAAAAAGTAGCCGTAGCCGTATAGCCGAAGTTGAAATCATCGAGAAAATTACCCAACAAAAGGATCTGCGTTGTCCTTTATTATTATGCACAATAAAATAAACGGATACATTGTCATTACGCTAATTTGTGTGATGACTGTTGTGTGTATATACTGTTGCTGATGGTTTCTGCTGGGTCATTTAAATTTTATCCTTTTTTATTATTCTGCCAGATTAAATAAACGAACTAATTGCAGGGCTTGCCGCATGAACTGCGATGGCCCCGCTGAGACATCAGAAGTGGTAAATCTTACCCGTAAGGATGCCAAGCCATCACAGGGCAGGTGATGTAGGTATTTGGTAGGTCTTGTCTACCCAACAGAACTTGTTGGGCAATTGTAAGACATGGCATTGCAATGTATATTGCTGAGCAACAAATGTTGTAACTGGTACTGCGGCTTGTACAGAATGTAACTTCAATTTCTTGGGAAATAACTGAGTATATACATATATAGGAGCTGCGTATTTATACTATAGAGGCAGGTGGAAGGCGTCAAAATCAATTAGAAAGGGTTGCCCTTATCTGTTTGTTTCTTGTCTTGTAATACACACATGGAATAATAATTGTATTGTCTGTTGATGTAAAATAATTATGACTAAAAAGGGTACAATTTTATTTTGATTGAAAGTAGACTATCTACTAGTCGTAACTTTTAAACGGTTGGGTTAACGGTAAAACATCATGAGAATTTTTTTTCAATTTTCTAATACAAAATGAATACTTATTCAAGTTTCCGCTAAAATAAGAATGAAGTTAAGCGGACGAAAACATGGAAATAATTTTTTTTTGTGTTCAAATTTGTAGCTTTTTGATGTGTGAACATCTATGCCGGCGGTAGGATAAACTAAAAACGTGGACATTTCTGAAGTACATTACGTTGTGATGCTACACGTTACGATACGTTGATGTATATTGAATACGTTCAATATTGGGTATGTTCCTTCGTAGCTCAAACTAAATCGAAAGATCGAGTTGAGTTTGGGTTGAAATTTAGTTGACACTTCGAACTCGCCGCATTGTGTGATTTAAAACAAGTACTTGAATACTTTAAATTTAAAATTGTGCTTTGAAGGTGTAAGAATTCTTATTTAAAAATTATAACTTTACTGTCAAAGCGTATATAAAAAAAAACAAAAACTAAAACATGCAAGCTTTTCATAAAAAAAAAACATGTAACTTGTACAAAGGCTTTATTCAGACTGAGATCTATTAAACTTAAACATAATTGCTTGAAGTGAGCGATGCTTAGCGATGCTTAGAAGAAGCAAAAAACGGTATAACCAATAGATAAAATAAAGAGAACAATATGGTACATAATATCGTTCGATAGTTCTGTTATCATTATATAAATACATAATACAATGTTTTTATAAATAATATAAGTATACAACGAAAAGCTTTTCTCTTTAAATTTATGCAAGTGCATGACACCGTAAATGGGTTGCCATATGTATTAAGTAAGTAAGTCAGATAATCTTGATTTAATAAATAATCGTAAGAGATGAAGTCTCTTACAAAGGTTATTAATAAATATCATTTTAATAAAAAAATTATTTTCTTTTATTTAATTTATCTTTTATAAGATAAGATTTATTATTTTCGCTTGAAATTCATTTTACATAATACTGAAGAATACAAAAGTTATAATTATAAGAACGAAATTTTAGTGACATTTTGTATTTTATCGACACCAAGGTATAAAAATAGTGTTAAATGCCACTTCAATGGACTATTCAAATTAAAAAAAAAGCGTTAGGGTATTAAAAATACACAGACGAAGTCCCGGCACTCATACTTTTTTAAATAATTGGTATAGTTTGTTGGTGCAAAAATTAATTTTGTAGCTTTGATGGGAATATTTCTTCATTGATACTCAAATTTTAAAATATTATGCTAATTTTTTGATAAAAAAGTTTGTGAGGACAAAATCTGAACCATGAGAATTTCAAACCTTCTTGCGTATAAATTTAAAGTTTTATTTCAGTGGGAACTTGAATATAAACGAAGTTGCTTGCCGTCTTAATTCTTGAAAAAAAAATAAGAATGTATACAAAAATAACTCAAAAATCTTTGAAGTGATATTCTTAAAAAATATATATTTCATTTTCAAATTTAAGGTATCTTTTTAAATTAACCACCATTTTTTTTACAGGAACCTATAGTTCCACGGATATTATAAATAAAGTATAAATTGCGATAAATTAAAATTGATCGCTATACACAAGTGAAAAACTCATTTTCATTATTAAAACTTGTTATAAGTACGGTGAAAATTATTTAGAAGTTGGAAGAAATACGGTAGAGAAAATGCTCTAACAAACCGTGCTATTAAACTTATCATTAATAAATTTAATATTTGATGAGTTTTCCTGTATACATTTCCTTATATAGATTTTTTGCGTTCAACGGTTTTGGTTACTTAAAATTTATACTTAAAATCCAAATAACTAATTAACAATATTTCTCTAAACTTAAAACGTTTAAACCCCTCCCCTTAAAAATATAAAATTAGAAAACTATACAAAAAATCGGGTATGGCATGTTTCGCAAGAATTGTATGGCAAACTAACTTTTCGCGATGGTTCATTTTCCGTTTCGCATTTTCTTATTTCCCATTTTACGTTTTGCAAAATTACGTTTCATTTTTTAAATGATATGACAAACTATCCTTTGAAATTTTTCATTTCGCAAATTTTCATTTAGTTTTTTGTTGACTGGATTTTTAAATTTTTTATTTGGCATTTTATTATTTCCTTTTTTTTTGTTTGGGTTTCAATTGTTTTGCAATTTATTAAGTTACATGTCTTAAAATTTCACCGAGGAATTGAAAACAGTTGAATGCCAAATAAAAAAAAAAAAAACGAAACAACAGAATTCAGCATAGAAAATATAAAAAAAATAATAAACCAGAAACAAATAATTAAATACTCATAAAAAAGTGACTTTTTAGAGGTAAAATAAGAAAATACCATTAACGAAAGGAAAGTTTTATTTTTAACGAAAATATACCTACATATAGTACATATATGTGAATTTTTGGGAATTTCTTCGGCTGTGTTGGTCGTATTATCGATTAAATGGAAAGTTGTTTTATTATATTTTTCTTAAACTAATGCTGAAAGTTGACATCCCCAGACTAACCTTCTAAGGAAGTTTTTTACAATTTAATTTTTTTTTAAATATTAAAATAAATACAAAATTCTCAAAAACTCATATTAAAAACTCAACTTGGTCAAAAAACATCATTATTATAGTATCTACATTATGTATTTATAAAAAAACTTCTATTCAAAGTACCTTTTGGCGATATTTTGCGAAATAATAAAACGCCAAAACGATATTCCGCGAAAAAAATACTGGGGGAAATATCAAACAATGTAACAAAACAAAAAAAACTAAACAACAAATAATTTTTACGAAATGATTGAAAATATTTTTGAAAAAAGCGAAATTTAAAAAATGCCGAATATTATTTGCAATACAGGTAGGTATGTCGTAAACGCGAGGTATCTTAGATTTCTAAAAAATGGATTTTTCTTATATACTTTACACTACAAATTAATTTAAAAAACCTACTCAATTTGCACTAAAAATTTATTTAACCAAATAAATTGTGTATATAATGTTTATCTCGAATTAAATTTTATATCATCAAATAAATATTAGTTAGTTAGATATCTCCAAAATAAAAACAAAACATTAAAACTCTCTCAATTATACTTAGTATCACTATCGCATCGGTCAATTAAATTATAATCCTTTTTGGCATCATTTTCATGACTGTATTTTACTCATCAATCAAATTTTGCTAAACAAATATATGTTTTACTCCCAACACTTTAACCAGAGATATTATATTTATAACAATCCATTACTTCTGGATTATTATCCTGATGGGTTAAAATCAACAAAGACTGAATGTCTACACGAATATCCATTTACGCCATCAGAAAGGTTGCTTTTATCAATCTTATTCTTCATGAAAAGATCAATTTGCCAGATGACCAAAGTAAATTAATATCAACGAATCCACATTCATATTGAAATTAACAATCTGACAATGGAAGGTTTATCTCTCTCTCTCTCTCCTCACTCTTTTCTAGATGTTCTATACAGATATATATGTATAAAATATTTTTCCAATTGAATGCCAGGACATGCAATCACAAAGTTCTCTCTTTTAATGGAGCTCAACATATGTTTAAACAAAGATTCTTCTTTATACAAAGAAAAAAAAAAATAAAAGTGAATGAAGTAAGAAATCCATTCAAGCTAATTTAACCTCCCAGATGGATATCAATTGATACTCAGAAAAAGGATTCACTTTTTATTTTTTTTTTATCTAGAATAATATCCTTTTTTCCATATGCAAACATGGTACTTCCTCGCGGTCGAGGAAGTTGACATTAAAAATGACATAAAAAAAACTGAAATAAGATTTCTTTTGCCTGAAGTTTTTTTCTTTTTTTTTTTTCTCGTATATTATTCTATCCTGCCGTCAGAGAGTGCACATGGTTCCTTTAATGAATCCTTCTTTTCACTTATTTTATTTTTTTTTATTCTTTCTCGCTTTCAGTGGATATATGTTATGTTATTCATGGTTTTAATGATCCGTTTTACTACTGCGGCAGTGACAGTGTGTATATGTAAATCCTTTCCATTTTTGTTTGTACATACGATGAACACTTAGATTGCTCCCGGGCGTATAGAAGCAAGAGTATAATGCATAAATGTATATAGGTAGGTATATCTGTATCCCCTACAAACTGACAAGGATCCTAGACACGTATGTAAATATGTGATCAATGATATGCCTATTTAACGAGCATCCTGGAGTGTTGAAGAAAAAAACAAAAATTCATTTTTACTTTTATGCTCTAATGATTTCTCAAGCTGCTAGCACTGATGCTTGCTGATGGCAAACCCTTTTATATTCGTTGGAGAATAAAGTGTCCCATGATGTAGGATCAGGTGAGAATCCGCATCGTATAAGGGCGACTATAAGGGCGTCTCTCATCATATTCAAATTCGTTTTCTTTGGTTTCATCTCAGCCGGTGTTTTTGAATTTTAATACATTTTTTTCTTGCATTTTCTACTCGTTTTTGATGAGTTTCTATGTTTTAAACGTGTGTGTGTGGGAGTATATAGATATCGTGTGTGAATTAATTTCACATATTCTTATGAGCAGAATAATGATGATGATGATGATGATGAAATTTTACGTACCTGCGTTATAAAAGCAAAATATGAGTTACGGAATGAGTGATTTTTAATGAATTTCATATTTTTTTTTATGTTTGTTTTGTGTTCTTTCACTGATGGATGACGTGAGCGTGATGCAAGGAACCCTTTTTTTTTTAAAGTGAATGATGAAAAGAAGAAAAGATTCTTAAAAACAACTTGTGAATGCTGCACGAAATGAAAAGTGATTTTGTTTTAATTTGTCGGCTTTTATATTCTATAATAGGGGCAGAAGATATAAGAAAAGTAAATACTTATGTATATGTATATGGGGACAGCAATTAGTTCAGATGTGTTACGCGAAGGATTCAGTCAGTATACTTTTTGAAAAATCAAAGCATTTTATTCATTCAATAATAAGAATATCTACCTATAGGTATATAAATTATTTGAGAATTTATTTTGATGTTTTCATAAGGAAATATATAAATAATTAAGAAATGCTTTTGTAATTCAAGCTTAGCTATGAACTTTTAAGATAAGATTTGAAAACTACGCCCACAAATATTTTTCTAAAATGTATAGTCATAGAAAATGAAAAAAAGAATATATGAATAAACTCGAAAATTCGATGAAACTTGACATTACGATGATAGCGAATTCGAAAAAAAGTGAGTCTGGCAATTTTGACTGTCTGTCCTGTCTTTTCAGCTGCTGTCTAAACGAGTGGGTTGATTATCTTTAAACTTGGTACCAGCGGTTTTTGGGCATTCCCTCCACATGTTTTTTTCATTATTATAAATGTTATACCTCCCAAATATCCATTTTTTGTATGTTTGTTTTTTTTTTTCGAAAATGGCTCAACTTATTTTGACGAATTTTTTCTATAGAAAATCTTCTAAAAAGCTTTAAAAAAAATTTTAAAAATACCAAATTTTTTTTTTCGATTTCGAAAAAAAGTTATTTTTTTTTTTTTGAAAACGACTTGGTCGTTTTTTATTATACTTGGTATGTAGCAGTTTTTAAACATTATCTAGCAGATTTTTAGTAAAATTTATTCTTATGACCAAAAATAAGGGTGCCTCCCATGTTTAAAAAGCGGTATGGAAAATATCGCATTTTCTCAAAAACAGCTTCTACGATTTTGATTAAAATGTTTATTATTAATATCAGTACGATCTAACATAGTACCTATATTGTAAAAAATATTTTTTATCGATAAAAATGGTATTTCTTATAGAACCATTTTTTTGGTTTTGGACAATCTCATTATATACATATGTGTTAAACTGATTTTAATAAAATTTTGTAATAAGTTTGAATTTTAAAAACAAAATGGCTTACAATTTTTTTCTTCTTAAAAATTTGATATATTTATAAAAAATAATTTCTTTAAAAAATCTCTCTAACGATTTTTAAAATTTAAAATTTTTTCTCATAAATTAAGATTTGTGTAGGAAATCAAATGCCAAATGAATGTCTTATTGGAATAGGAACATTTATGGTGCAATAATTCTTATTTCATCTTCAACGGGATCAGTAGTTGCTTATTTGGTCATACCTAAGCGTATAACTAAAAGAAGATGTATGTAGATACTTTAAAAACATTCACTTCCTTAATTAAAATTTCATTCTTTGTGTGAAAATTAGAAAAAAGCAACAATCCATCAAATGGGTTTAGGTATTACAAAAAAAAATAAAATTTCTTTCATTCACTATAAGGTAGTTTAAAGTATAGGTAGGTATATCTACTTTTATATGCGGAAGAAGGATATTTAGTAAATCCATGTCAAAAGCACTCTCATTCAATTACGAAAATAAATTTATATATGTACCTACATTTAGTATATATTGATCTAATTCGTTCATCCGATTTGTTGCAAAATGCTGGAGTTTTTGACGCTCACGCAAATCTTTTAGTCCCAGATAGGACACCATCAGAAGGTACTACCCCCATCACTGATGCGCCATCAAAAAATCCATATACATAGATACATATATCTGTATACGATGTTGAATCCTTTCAAATTTACCCGTGGAATTTTCAAATCAGATGCGGACCTCTCGATATATCCTTTTTCAGCCAGACATTCGATTTTCCTTTTTCGTAGAATATGATAAAGAAAACAAACCATAAAACTCTGTAGATATATGTAGCTACATCGCTTCCTGTTTGGCTTAAGTTTATAGAACATTTAAATAAATTTTTTTTTTCTACAAAACGTAGAGTGAACAAATGACGAGACTATCTGTATTATAGGATAGGAACGTCCTGCCACCGCCACCAAGCCACAGTAGGTATTAGTACTATGTATATATAGAATCTCAATAAAGCTTATAGCTTCTCGATGAAAAGATTGCAATTCACTTAAAATGAGGAAAAGCAATCCACCATGCCAGCATTGTGTTATACAATAGAGAAACCGTATAGACGGCCAAAGGACGAATCCTGGATGCGAAAGAAAAACAAGTTGGAACTCTCTGACAAAACCTTAGACATCGCCCTGTTTCGTATATTTAGCGCATTGTGTTTGCGAAAAAGGATATATTCGTGGTGAAAGTTCAACTAGCCAATTGCCTAATGGATGGATATACGCGCTGGTCATGGCCAATACAGGTAATGTCTGTGTGATGTGATGTGATGATGGGATTCAGTTTTGTGTTTAGATAGTGGTTTTGTTTTACCAAAATAACCTAGAGAGACAGTTAAAACTTTTCAAAATTCTTGAAAAATATGCTTAAGGAAATTTGTGGGGAGAAAAAAAACTTTTAATTCTCTTGACTACGTGGTCCTATAGTTTACAAAATCTTCCTTCAAAATAAATATGTATGAATATGTATCATTTCTCTCGCATCACCCATCTGCATATACATATGTACATAAGTTTGTTCAAAATTATTCCCATCACATATGCCACAACAAACAACTGATATCTAAAAAAAAATTAAAAAAAAATCAAAGAAAAAAATATGAAAGATGATATCAATTACAACGGATGTTCCAGGAAGATTTTTATCAACAACCATTCACCCATTGTTAACCGGTCTCTTCTCACTATTGTTCCACTGATGATGGTTTTCTTCTCTCCTATAGCGACGACCAAACATATTTTGTAGATGATCAAAATTTACATAAAAAAAATCACTCTCTCATCATTGCCCAGGGATCAACATATAAAAAAAAGGATATCCAAATCCAACAAGGGAAACGAAACCCTTTCGACTCTAACAAACAAAAAAAAAAAAAAAAACAAAACACGACGACACATAAAAAATTATATAAATAGTTTTTTTTTCTCTTATTTTAGGCAAAGTAAAAAAAAAAAGATTCTCTCACAGAATTAATTGAGAAAAGAATTTGATTAATCAGGAAAAAAAAAACAAATTTACATGCGGTAATGCAGGGAACCCATCAGGTCAAAGGACACAAATATATGTACCTACCTACGGGGATAAAAAAAACATCATGGTGATCCTTTTTTTTTTGTTTTACAATTTCATTTTCATTGTTTTTTTTGTTTTCTTTTTTTTTTTTGTTTGAAACAGAACGACAGTAGTTGAATTAATAAGAAAAAAATGCGTTGGATGGGTTAAGGATATTATATATTTGATGAAATGAAACTGAAATTATATGCAAATTAACATCCGTGCGATGGCTATGGTTTCTGTTTAGGTTGGTTATGGTACATAAGTTGAAGGGATTTGAGATTGTTGAGCTTATATACAGAGAGAATTTCCCTTTTTTAATCACTTAGTGATGTTCGTCTCACATTTCAAATTAGAGGGTAATAGGGTGCATGGACTTATTGTAGGTATATAAGCCAAATTTTGGGATTTATTTTTAATTTTAATAAAAAAAAACAGTAGTTGCAAGTTCGGTACGGAATGAACAGAACATACAACTTTATTTCAAAATAGTTTTACTAAAAATTAACCCAAAATAATTTTTATAAAATTGTTTCATTAAATATTTTTATCAATCAAGCTAAATTTAGGATTTATCGATTAAAAAAGGTTACCAAATTCCGATTTTTGATATGTAAACATTTATGCCGGCGCGGCGGCGGCAGGGTAAACTAAAAACGTGGAAATTTCTGTAGCACATAATTACGCTGCTGTTAAACGTTACGATACGTTGATCTATGTTTATTGATACGTTCAATATTGGGTATTACGTCGTACCTCAAACTAAATCGAAAGATCGAGTTGAGTTTGGTTTTAAATTTGGTTGACAGTTCTGTGATGTAAAACAAGCATTTGGATATTTACAGCCAGGTTCTATATTTCACTTTCGCTTGAAATGAAATTGAAGTTAATCTATTTTCAATTGATTTCAATTCTATTTCGAGTGAAAGTGAAATGTAGAACCTGGCTTTTAATCTGATGTTTACACATCTTAATCGTGAGTCCCGGAATTACACTTTTTTTTTGTTATTTATAGTAGATAGGTATACCTAAATTTAAATTGACATAAAAGTTTATTTAGAAAAAAATTTAAAATCTGTGAAAACTCATAGTAATTATGTAAACGCTTTCGTTTTTTTAATTTAATTTTAAATAAAAATAAATAATTTTCGGCCAACAAATTAGTAGATATTGAAAATTTTGAATACCCATACTTACATTATTTTCATATTTTCGTCGAAAACCCTCCGAGTTATACACAATCAGGCTTGAGTTTTGGAGGGGTGGTCTTTTCCCCACCGTTTAGCCGGGAAGGGCAATTTTCTAAAAAAAAAGGACTTAAAACTGAAAAAAATTATTAAAACACAACGGTAACACTTAAAATACCATGATATACCTACCTTTTTGTAAATCCAGAAATCCTTTCTTTTTTTCTTTTTAAATAATGTTGTTTTAGAGAATAAATTTTGAAATATTAGTTTTTCAACCCAAAATCTGGGAAAAAAATTAAAAACATTTTTTTTTTCAATTTTACGTAAATCGGTATTATTTTTGTTTTCAAAATTTAATTCTCATTAATTTTTAGTCAAAAACAGAAAACCGGATACTAAAATGTCTTCTAGTTTTTGAGAACAATGAAAATAATAAGAAGTGCGAAAACCCTCTCTTTATTTGAATTTATCTTTATGATAACAGTTATAAATAATAACACTAGTTACTAGTTGCAAAAAAAAAAAAAAACTTTTTTGGACATTTAACGCCGCTATTTGACTCCTCTGAGCTCGAAAATCACTATGAAAATTTTTTCAATGGATGTGTATAATTTTTTGTATGCTATATTGAAAAGCATCTTTACAATTATTTAACCCATATATTGACCTAGGAATAACTAATCTGGTTGGTTATAATTAATAATTTTACGATTAAAAATTAGCTCTTGTGTAAAAAATTTGATTGATTGTTCACCGTTAAGTTGAAAATAAGAAAAAATTATTCTATGGTAGCTATAGCGTTAATTTATTTTGTTAAATTTTTCTTTAGTAAAATCCAGATAGTAAAATCCGTTTCCGAGATATTTGTTTGGCTTAAAAACCAACCCATATAACTTAAAACCTTAAGTTAAAATTATTAGGAAATTAGCTTTACTCAGTAAGGCTGTATGTCGAGACAGACTGTAGGTCGAGACAGACAGACGGAACTCTGTTTTCGTGTTGTCAAATCATCGTAATGTCATATTTGATTAAAATCCCGAGGTACATTTTTTTATCTATCCCAAACTTGCCTTCTATACATTAATCGCAATTGAACAAATGGAATTTTGAATCACTAAGTTCTAAGTTTATTTTGAGATTCTTTTAAGAAAATGATGTCAACTTTTAGTCACCAAAAATTGGCGTCCGTTAATCTATTTGGACTCATAAGTTAACTATAGGCATAGTGATCGGGACCTTGTCAATGTGAAATATAGCTTAGAATTTGGTATAACAACATGTTTATTTAATAACTCTCTAACTCAATACAAAATTGTAATTGTAAAAAAAATGTAAAATTTATACCGAAATGCTCATCAAACTATCTATTGCATGCGCCCCATAGTATGTATTACGAAGGTATGGGCCATGTGGCTATAGATAAAAATGTTTTTTTATATACTTTTTAGTCCGTTTTAAAAACGTTGTATGTAAAAACAAAATTTGTAAATTAACTATTTTACTTTCTTAATTTAATTCGATATAACTAACCGTACCGTACCGTATTTAATTATAACTTTAATTTATTTAAATATTTAAATCTGAATACATATACATATATAGTTTGAATTTAAATTGATTTTTATTATTTAAAGCTTGGAATGACAAACCTGATTTTTATATACATCATATACCTACCACTATACCACTGGTAATATAAAATTCCATTAAAAATAGTAAATCTATTAAGTTAATTAAATAAAAAGCACTCCTGACTTATCCATGCATATCCATTTAAATAAATCGACACTTGTATAAAAACCTGCTGCTGGGCGACTTGTTATTGACAAAAAAAAAAATTTAAATAAAGCAGCATTTTAAAATCATAAAAAATACATCATTGAAAATAATTAATTGAATATAATATCATCAATATAGATATGTACGTATGTATAGGTATACTTTAAATAATAACTTAATTAACTCTAGAATCAACATCCGCATTTTTCGCACTGCATTAATAACGCTGCTAATTAAAATTTTGCAACATGCGAACCAGAACAAAGCCTGTGATGATGTCTGTCGTATCTCTGATGATCCTTGTTCTGCTATATCCTATTTTAAGTACATATCGAGGATAAAATATAAACTCAAGCCCCTCTCATCAAACTCGTTATATCATTTTGACTAATTAAATGATTATCCTTCAGCGTTTTCATCATTGCAACTGAATATAGATATATATACCTACAAAGGACATCACCACAACAATCAATGCAAATCCGATGCTACACCAAAATTAATTAGCATTACAAGCGCGCGCCCAAAAACACTTCCGCAACATCACTTGTTCACAAAAAAAAAAGAAAAAAAAAAAGATGTTAGGTAATAATTCCGCTCGGTAAAATCAACAAGTCGCTCTGCTGCTGTGCTAGGGCACGCTGATGTTTCCTATATCATTGCCAATGTATATATTATAGGTTCAAAAGGACCTATACAATCGATTTGCATTGCAACATCCGAACTCTCACAGTAAAGAATTTGCACAATAAAACGCTAATAATGCGATGCAATTTTCGATTCAATGGATTTTGTGTCCTTCGATATAGCCGAGGACGAGGACGATGATTACTGCAATTGAATTGCATGGAATCCTGCATTCTGTGTGGTATACAACATTATTCCCCCTTTAGATGCAGTATCATCGCATCATAGAGAGAGAGAGATATTTGCAATAGGACACAAGAAGTGCAAAAATTAATTCTGAAGGGTTCTCTGATGATGATGCTTGCTGCGCTGCCGAATCGGTATATATATATGATCTGATACACTATCCTTCTGTCATCCCCTAATTTTATTGATATTGGTAATCCCGATAATTGGGTATTGGCTGAAGTCAATTATTTGCAAATTAGAGAGAGTATAATTGTGATGATGATGATGATGTCCTTTGGTTCGTTTTAACAACAAAGCCCATAACACAACCCCTAGGTATATATAGACATCGTGAATCCCATTGACAACTCATTTTTGTGCTATTATTTGTCTAGGATTTTGTTTTCCTCTATTATTTTTTTTTGTGTATTTTCTTTTTTTTGTTGTTATTTTTGCACAATGATATTGTTTACGGCAATTGATATAGATTTGCTTGCTTTTGGTTCGTGTCCTTTGCCAATTATATGATAAGGTATAAGAATTCTGTAGGGTTAGGGAGACACGTGCTTTTTCACCACAAAGACATTATATTGTGATTATGAATTATAACGGGACATAAAATCCCATGGAATGGTGTCAATTGTTTTGGAAAATAGAAAATAAAGAAAAGGTGCACTTTTGAGTTTTGCATTTGATGCACGCTTATATAATTTATTTGCATTGATATATTGATTCACAATTTTGAAAGGTGCTTTTGTTAAAAATTAAGAATGTGAAAATCATAATTAAGGATAATGGAAGAAAGGGTGGGTTGTGGCCTTGTGGGTTTGACGGAATAGTAAAAAAGGCTGGAGATTTAAAAAAAATTTTTTGGTCCAAAAAATTGTAAAAAAAGTCAACAATAAAAAAAAAATATTTTTTTTTTTTAATTTTCACAAAAATCTTGTGTCACGGTGTTTGTAGTCGAACTCCTCCGAAACTTCTCGACCGATTTTTAAGAATTTATTTTTGAATATTTGGAATATTCGCTAGGTATTTTGTATAGCGGCCCCCCACGATATACAACAAAAAAATAGGGTATTCTCATATTCTCTCCTACAGCCACCCTACATTTGTTTACCGCGATTTTAGTATATTTAGAGTTTTTGGGATCTCAGCAATCTCAGTTTCATGAATAGGATTACTCAGCTTTGATGTCAAAAATCTGAGGAAAAAAATATTGGATTCGCTTGCAAAATTTTGCAAGATTTAATTTAGTTTAAAAGAAATATAAATTTTTTATAGATCATCAGAAAAATGGTAAAAAGTTAAAAGTAAAAGCAAAATTGTTTTTTTTTTTTCTTTAAATTTAATTTTCATAATAAATTTAGATTTAATAAATTTGATAATTTTTATTTTATATGCACAAATAAACTTCTTTTTGTTTAGCAAAGCAACTGTTTTTTTTTTTAAACAATTAAATTAATTCTAAATCATCATTGCTTTGAGAATCCCAATTCTGTCAATTAAAATGGGAAAGTTTCTAAGATGAACAAGTGATAAATAATATAAGCACTACAATCCTTAACCTATTTATAAATTGGGGGTTATCCTATCCCATAACTTTCCTGAAAATATAAAGAGTTTTTGAGAAGAAAATTTCTCTTGAGACTTTCCGTGTATGTGGAGGGAATTCACTACAAGGTTTTATCAATTTTCTATGTTTTGCTAACTAACCATGTTTAATTTACTTTATTTTTAACTTAGAATATACTCAGAAAAGTGTGGATGTTCCTACAAAAGTATTGGTTCGAAATCATTTGTGATGTAAAAGTCTGAACAAAAAAAACATTAAAATAAATGTGTATTCTTTTTTTTTTTAACCAATAATTAACGGCCATGTTATTCACTCGGTACATCCAGATTAAAACTTAAATCCGGATGTAAATAATAAAAATTCAAATTCAAATCAAGTGAATAATATGACAGTAAGTATTCAATTTACAATTCTATAAATTTTTACTATTTCCGTACTTGACTATTTCTTAACGATTTTAATTTTTGAAGTTTTTTAAAAACTCGTTCTTTAAACAACAATTTACATTCTTGGAGTTTTGATATTTTTTTATCTTAAATACTATAGAATTAAATTAAATTAAATTAAATTCTATATATATTAGAAACACGTTCTTTCGTTTAAGTTACGGTTCAATGTTAACTTGGACGCACGGAACAACAGATGATTTACGGACTGCATGACGAAAACCACTTTTTTAGTTTTGATGAAAACTTCGTACCTATTTTATTTGAATTTAAATCAAATTTTTCCCGTTAAGGACAAAAAACTGTAACTATATAATTTCTTATAAGAAAAAATACAATTTTAAGAAAATCTGCATTTCAAAATTCCATTTTAAATTTAAATCAATTTTTCGAGAAGAAAATAAAAACATTTATTCTAAAGAATAAAAATTAAATAATTTTCTTCCTTATTAAATAGTGATGGCAAACGCCCCTTTTTATGTATAGGGCTTAAGAAAATATTCCACAATCGAATTGAAAGGCTTTTCTTATTTACAACAATGCGTCTGCTTCTCACAATATAAACGTACCTACATATATATGACTGAATTAATTTGCATATAAGAGACAAACAATATTCACTTCCTGGCTTCCTGTATATTCAAATTCTCAAACTCAAAAGTGAACAAAAATCTTTGAAACTGATGTGCATATGTTTCGATTTATTTATAAGGTGCGTGCAAAGAATTCTTTTGAGAATCACATATACACACACCCCTTTAACAAAACAGAACGCACAAAAAAAAGTCCATGTGGAAGTTCTGGATCTGAAGACTGCAGACCGTTTGTATAGCCGTATATAGGTAGTGTGTTGATTTCAAATTTAAGATGTCTACGTGCCGATAGACAATAGCATCACAAAGACAGCATACATATAGGATATAGGATATATCAAAGATTATTTTAATTTATTTTTAGGGGACATCGTGAGAAGATCACTCACTCTGGGCAAACGCGGAGTGATTTCTTGAATAATGATATACCAAATTAATGCAATCCCCTGGTCGAGTTATATCAACCGGGGAAATTTTTAAAAATATATTGAAAGTAATGAGGACTGAGGTTGATCACAACAGTAACTAGAAATTTGAAATTTTCTTTGATTACCTGTACAGACATATCCAACAAGGATGAATAATTAATTAATATTCGTCTATAGGTTTTAAAATGTTTACGAAATCACGAAACCAATATATACTCTTGGAATAATTGATGAAGAAGCTTAACGTGATAGATAAACTTTTTCTTCAAGGGTTTAAGGTGTAACAGGTACCGTTATTTTTGAAACTATACAAAATTTTATTTCCACCAATTTCGGCGGTTAAACGGAGGTTCAACGATGGGTTCAAGGTTCAAGAATGTGATAAAAGCACATATTCCTTTACCATTGTTGAACCTTTCTTAATCTGCCAAATCTGTGAGTAAAAATTGCTGAACCACATATATACATAATTTTTGAAACACGTTTGTACGTTTTAATAAAAAAAAAATTAAAGTTAAAAAATATGTTTTATACATAAAATTTCAAAAATATAAAATTTTCTAAAAAAAACAAGTTATACAGAAATTAAAATAAAATCTTATCGAACCACCAACACCAACCCCACATCGTACAAAATCCAGTAAGTTATTCCAATGATTTTTATAATAAAACCTCCTGCCCTGCACTTATATAATATTTGAACAAACCTTTGTGTATTCTTATAAATATATTCTTTGAGGATGATAAATGCGGTAAAAGTTTATCCCCCAACAAAAAAATACCCACAACTAAAAAAAAAAAAAAATAAATAAAATAAACAAAAATATAAGGTAAATCAAATCCACCTTTATACGTTTAAATTAAAAAAAATAGAATTCCTTGTTGTCCCGTTATCCCATCTACAAAAATCCATCTCCAAAGAAAAGAAAATCGAAAGAAATTAACATAAAAGAGCACACAGAGAGTATACAAAATAAAATCTAGGTAGGTATAGCAAAAAAAAAAAAAAAAAACTAGAAGGACGACAAAATCAAAGAAAAAAAAAAAACTCAATAACTCGAAATCATCTTAAGGATATATACCTACACATTTTTTTTTTAAATGGCATTTTCTTGTTTACTCCTGAAAGCATTCAAATGGCCCTTAAAGTTGTATTTCTTATATGGCTTTACTTGGCGACAACAACACACTACATATCTATACCTTTCATACGAATAAGAAAAAAAGTAACAGCAACATCCCGGAAGAAATGATATTGTAGAGTGTATATGAGAAACATATTTGGCATCATGAGCAGCATAGGATTTTGTTTTTGAGACGAAGCACAGGATTCAAGTTTGTATTATTTTATTATTGTTATTTTTTTTTTATTTTTTTTAGCACACTACATACCAATTATTTTCTGGTTTTTCTTTTATACGATATGTATTTATGAAAATAATGAAAAGCAGATTCTTACAAGATGGCCGGACGATAGATCTTGATCGCTTCTAGTATAGAAGTATAGATTTTAATCCAAAAAAATTATTTGTTAAAATTGCAAACGCTAAAAGAAGGTCTGAAATTAGTTTGCAATAACTCAAAAGCACCAACAAAATACCAAAGAAGAGTTGAATTAATTGATTATACTAAATTGATTCAAAAGAAAATACTTTTTCCGACTCCGTGATGGGATTTAAAAAATTGGAAAAATTTGTTTGCATTTTGACTACCTATAAAATAATTTTACTTTAAAAATCTAAAAAACCCTTAAAACTCTCATAACTTAAAACTTATCTCGATTAGATCATTTTTAAAAGAGGTACAACGGGTTGATCAATAATTGAAAGTTTATTATTGATTTTTCGGAAATTGATATTTTTGATATTGTTTAAAATTCTGAGGATGTATGGAGATCTTTAAAATCTCAGAAACCTATTGAAGATTTTTGAAATTGAAGAATGTAGGTACATCGTTTTTGCAAAAAAACCTCCTTGTTGTTAGGTTTTTTTTTGATTCAAAGCACCAACAATTTTTTTAGAACAAAGTAAAACATTTATAGCAATTAAAATTGTTTTAAAAATATACAAACAAACAAAAAATTTACTTTTTTGGCAATAATATTTAGGTGCCAATTTGTAAAAATTTAATATAATTCGATTAAAATAGGATGGTCAGCAGGGTTAGAACCTCAGTATTAAAATTTCAGGACAGATTTGTAAAAAAAGTGCAGTAAATTAAAAATTTCCGGATTGGATTTGAAAACGAAAGAAAAACTCAAGTTTTCAAAACTGTATTTTTAACAAAAAAAAAAAAAATTATAAAACATAAATTCCGCATTCGTTTCAGAACAGAATAGAATTTTATATTAAAATATTCAGAGTCAAAGTTGGTTAGTGTCACTGCCCTTTCACACGAGAAAACAATAAGTTGCTGGAGATTTTTTGACGTTTTCTTTTAATTTCAAATTTCCCACCAATCGTAGACCGTTCATTTCTCTTACTTGTCTTACTTGTCTCCTAAAAACTGAAAGTTGCTTGAAACTCAGTTTCCTCGTGTGAAAGGGGACTTAGAAAATTTAATAACACAGTGCTGTCCATTTTCTTTCATGTGGTTTGGTTAGAGAATTTTGAATTTTTCAGTTTGGAAAAAAAGGAGTAAATCTCAAATAAAAAAGGCGAAACGGCGGAGTAGATTTATTTTCTTCCGTAAAATTAGAGTAAACTTACTCCAATCAGAGCAAATATCCAGCTAACAAGGAATTAATCAATGATAGCTCTCACAGGTTTTCCGTATAGTTTGTATCATAACTCGCTGTAAATCGGTGTTTCCTCAAAAGATTTAAAAAGTTATAAAACGCGAAAGCAATCTTTGATACAAACCATTTGAAATAGCTCTTATAACTTACTTACTGTAAGAAATGGTAACTCTATTTTTGGTGTTCATATTTTCAACACTGTGCCATCGCCTATCGGCAGTAATACAGAACGGTCTTGATGGAGTGTACACAATTTTGTGGAGAATAATAACAACAATTTCGGTACTTAAATTCATTGGGTTGGTATATTTTTCGGTGGGAATTTTTTTCAATTCACAATAGCATTATAGTATGTATTGCATACAGAGGCACCACTGTTTTGAAAAAAAGTTCTCCCATAAGCCCTGTACTGACAGCTTTAAGCTTAGTACGTAGATTGCCCTTAGTTTATATTTCCATACAAAATACTCTTCAAAAATGTATCCAATTAAAAATTATTAAGCATAAGTATTTAAGCGAAGAGTTTCGCAACTCCATCAGCTAAAAAATCAAATGTTTGTTGCTTAATTACTATATACATACATCCAATTATTTGTCAAAATTTAGAACACAAAACTTTTATTCGGTACATTAATTCTAAGCTAAATTTTGACAGAATTTGTTATTCTTGAATTGCTTTGCGAAAATATAAAAATCGAAATGAAGGGTTATCTGCAATCAAACGATTTATCTCAACCAAAGTTGAATACAAAAATAACTATTTTAACAGAGATAAACCTCTTTAAAAAAAAAAACTAAACAAATGTTGTTCCTTTAGTTATGACCTTTAGTGTATCAATCTATTAAATTAAAAAAAATATAAATTAGTTTTTGAATTTAAAATATGTATGTTTATAAATATGATGGAAATAGGTTGACCCATGAATGAGAACAAGAAGCTGTAAAACAATGTTTTTTTGGTAAAGTTTTATTCGGTCAAAATAGGTAGCAAAAATGTACTCAGAAAAAAATGTACCTTATCAAAATCGGGAAATTTAAATTTTCCACGTTAAAAGGCAGTTAAAATATACATCAGGAAAACAGACAGGTGGACGATGAAATTACGGATAAAATTTGTTTAGTGTTCTCTATGAATATAGGACAGCCATGCACCTAATCACGTAGATCCTTTAAAATTGGTCAAACAAATACTTAACTTAAAATATCTAAAGATCCTCCTATCGTGCGTCGCTTCCAATGAAACTGTATCACGCGAAGCTATTTTTAAAGAAATTGAAATTCCGTTACTTAAAAGAACAATTCTGTTACCTATGTAAGTTTATCGATAATTATTCCTTTTTGACCTTTTAATTCAATATTGTGAGCCACAAAATTAGGATGCAACTATTTTTAAATTGATCGATTTTAAGCTAAAAGCAATTACCTACTGTTCGATAACTGCTTTGAACTTAATTTTCCCTTGCTTTAAAATTTTCAAAGTTATTAAATTAAATTATGATTTAAAAAAAGATAACTATAAATTATTTAACCTGATCTAAGAAATGTAGCTAGATTGTAAGTCCGTGCATTAAAAGCACCTATTAATAATCGAAATTAATTTTTAACAAATCCACCCACTCTTACATCATTTTAAGATGTAAGTTGTAGCGGTGGTGTGTAGGTAGGTATAAGGTATACCTTTGTAGCTACATATATACTCAAGGTCTTTTCATTTAACTTAACGTGGAAATGAAAGGTAAAACACGCGCGAATACCACAGAGACTTTCGTAGTTATAGGTAGGTATGCTATGCTATGCTACCTATATGAGATCAAAACGCGAATGGCGCAGGATAACAGTGCAATCAAATTTTATATTTTATCCTCGCCAAGAGTAGAAGGTAGGTATATCATAAATCCACAAGGAAGCCATCTTTGTTTTCATCACATATTTTACTTGACGAGCAACGCACAAACAACAAACAGAGAATAACAACATTTTTCGTTAGCAAAATCCGCAAAGAGCTGACATAAAAATGAGGGGTGGTATAGCATCAGCGCTATATAGCAGAAGCGTAAGCGTAGGAAGGGAAGGCGATTTAGCATTACTTAATGTTTCCCTTCCACAGGATATCTACCTACCATGTTGGTTTATGTTTTTTTTTTTTTTTTGTTAGTTGTGTATTTGTTTTTCCATTCTCACCCATCACCACCCTCTGACGACGACGCTGCTATTTTGGCGAGCGTATACAAAAACAAAATGAAAATAAGTAAAATCTATAAAGGTATTATGACGATAAAGCCACCATTACCATTATCTCTGCCACCCCACGATGAAAAAAAAAAAATCAGCTTCTGAAAGAAGTATTGGTGCAAGCGTGTGTGTGCGGTGGCGATGCCATACTTTGCCACCCTCATAGCGTTACCCTCAAAATGGATATAAAAAAATATATAACTTAGCCGTTCGCCTGCTGTTGCTACCTCGTCGTCGTCGTCGTTGTAGCCCATCGAATATAAATTCAATCCTCCTATTCCGCGTGAAAGTCCTTTGGAGTAATTTTTTCGTTTTGTGTTCATAATACTCCTACATACATATACCCAACACCACAATATAGAGTACAGAATAAATACCCTTGGTTTTATGTGTGTAGTATACCCTCCCCCCGCCCCCATTTAGTACACCCTGATGGATTCGCTTGAAGAAACTTTAAAATATTGAGAAAAAATTTTCATTTGAATGCGGTTATTGGAGGAGGATTCATCTCTAGTAGGTATAGGGCTTTGTTGTTGTTTGCTTTTTTATTTGTAAGGATGTGGGTGATGGGGCAGGAGGATATTCGATAAAATAAGGGTGTACACTTTGTATACACACGGTTGGATTAGTAATAACGCGCAGCACGGTGTCAATGTGCGTATTTTTGTTTTTTTTTGTAGATAGATAGAATATAATGTTGGTAAAGATGGTACCTTATATTGGGAACCATCTTTTATCCAACGAAAGCCATTACTGCAAGTTTTATATGCAATTTCGATATTATTTCCATCAATCAATATGAAAACTTGGTTTAAAAATTGTCTCATTTACTTTTTTTTTCAAAACTTAAGAGCACAACGAACCGTACTTTTAGTCTAGGCGAAGTCATAATCTTACTTAATAATAACCAACTTGCATAAATGAAAAACATATCATCGACACCCGCATAAATAATTAAAGAATATGGACTTTCCATTCCAACTTAATTTACAAAACAGATTCAGTTTAATAGTTGATAACTCCTAAACTTCTTATTTTGACCATCTAGACTAATCTTCTTTCCTTCTACAGCCCCATAAAAAAATTTAATGAAACCATAAATATGTGTTGGAAAATAATGTAAGAGTCATTTAGTTTAACGATACCATCGATTGTAATAACCTCAACTCGATTCAATATACATAAGATCAAATTCTGATGTTGTCATTGATTTTCATTTGTTTTTACAAAGTTGTAAATTAATTAGTTTGCCACATCAGAAGACTTGAAATAGAATTGAACTATTAGATCGAAATAGCTGAAAGTCACGTGTAAAAGGTGTTGTTTTTCTAGAAAATTGATAATGCAAGGATTTCACTAATTGATGATTTACACCTAAATGATGATTGCTTATAATTTTACGACAAGGAAAAGGAAGATATTAAATTTAAGCTGCTTTATGAAGAAAATTACAAATTCAGATACAGTGTAATTATTTTATAGTCGATTTAAAAGCTGTGAAAAAAAGCCGTATAGTCATTTTGCTGTGTGGGTAATTGTGTGCATAGTGGTTTTCTTAAAAAGTACTATGAACATTTTGGTGGAAATATACAATTCGAAAGGGGTTTTTTAACCTCATCAAAGAAAGTTGTGACTATGCTGTTATTTGTTTTGTTTGTGTTGAGAGTATAGAAGTAAATTTATGAAGATTTTTTATTGTAGTGGACCGTGGCTTAACTTTTAGTGCATAGAACTGGCACGCCGCCGAAGGTCTTGGGTTTGATTCCCAGCCTTTGCCACGTAAGAACAAAAATATTCTTCCAGGGTACTTTGCCTATTGTCTCTTTGTGAGGAATTGGAAAAACATCTAGGGTTATCAGTTGTCATGAAAAACTACCTCTCACCTTAGCCGTTCATATTCGGCAGAAAATAGTAGGTCCCTTTATTCCTGCTAATAACACGCACACACAGCAATATATACCGTAGGTATATTTTTTTCTCGTTCATTAGGACAAACCTTGAAAATTTCATCAAAATCGTTAGAGCCTTTTTTCGAAAAACCAAGGAAAAATAAAAGTGGGCGTAGTAGTGGGTGGATATTGACAAAAAACTTTCTAAATTTTCTTTTCGTTTATCACAACAAACCCTGAAAATTTCATCCAAATTGTAAGAAACGATTCCGAGAACCCAATAAATAATAAAAGTGGGCGTGGCAGTGGAAGGATTTAATCAAAAATAATTTAATTTTTTTTTTTTTCGTCAGAACAAACTCTGCAAATTTCATCCAAATCATGGGTGCCATTTCCGAAAAACCAATAAACAATTAAAGTGGGCGTAGCAGTAGGCGTATTTTACTAAGCTTTCTTTTATATTTTTGTCTTATTCATCAAAAAAAAAAATCTGAAAATTTCATTTAAATCATTTGATTGATTCGTAATTCCGAGAAATAGAGTCGTTTTTCGTTTTCGAAAAACTAAGAAATAAGAAAAGTAGGAGTAGCAGTGGGCGGATTTCACTGAGCACTATTTTTAATTTTTTTTCTTTTAAATAATAATAAATTCTGAAAATTTTTTTAACATCGTTAGATCAGTTATCGAGAAACCAATTATATATATAAGTACATGAGTTGACTCAAGAGTCAAGATTTTAATGTTCAGATTTTTTTAAGTTTTTATGATTGGAGCCAAGCAACGAAACCACAGTTCAACTCATAAACAATTTTAATCCATTTTTTTTATTGTTTTGGTTTTTCTTCTTTGTAAATATTATTTATTTATAAAAGTTAAACTTTGAATTACCGATTGTTAAGCTTAAATTAGAAATCATTTAAAATAGAAATATATGTACCTATAAAAATGACGCTCATCCTTCCGTGAAAATGCACTGATTTTCCAAATTTATTTCAAGACATAATCCAATATACATAGGTAGTTCAAGAAAACCCAGCAAAAATCTTTTCCTATAAAGAAGCTTCTCTTTTCATTTAATCCTATCCATGTTATAGATAGAGAACTTTGCCATCATCTACATGCGTTTTGATTGAAATCAAATTGAAAAAAAATAAACAAGAAAAATCTCTATAAAAAGAAATGAAAATAATAAAAAAAAAAATGAAAAAGATAGAAAATTCGATTTACAACAGATTAAGATAGAATCTGCCACAAGCAGCAGCAGCAGCATAGCGCAGAATAAAATGTTGATAAGAACTAAAAATTCAACAAAAAACAAAAAATAAATCTATATGTATTTATGTATATTCTCTACGGACGAAAGAATTTGCAAATAAAGGACGAACGATTCCACTGCGTATATAGACACATAGATCCACCTCACAGAACAATTTTTTTTTTTTTTGGTTCGTCCTTTGGAAAATAATAATAATCCCGAAATCAGTGATTTTGATTTTGAGCGACGTCATCAGGATAAAAATTTCCAAAGAGGAAACTTGGGCGCCGCCGCCGCCCGCCGCTACCGCCACCCGTATACGGCTTGGCGTAACGTTTTTGGTTCTATAAAAGGACAATTTACGGCTATCGTTAGGTATATTCGTATATATGTATATATAGTTGTGTCTCTGTGTATATATCCTTACCTATATAATGTGGAAGGACATTCGTCATCTTCTGCTTCGTCTTCTTCTCGTTGAGGGGGTATATTTTCTTTTTTTTGTGAAGAATTGGAAAGGACTTCTTCGCACGGCAGATACACAGATGAGAAACCAAAATCGAATCACGGAAAATTGTAAGTTGATTTATTCAAATCATGCAGAACTCTGGAAATTTAGTTTCAATTTTCTTTCGTTTATATTTTTTTTTCTTCTTTTTTTCTTTTTTTCTCTTCTTATTTTCATTTTCTTTTTCGACTTCATCTTCATTTTCTTATTCTTATTTTCATTTTGCTTGTTGATTTTTTTTTTTTTATTTTTCATTATTCAACAATTTGCTCTTTTTTCTGAATCAATTTTGCTCGACTTCCGTTAGAGATTTTGCTTTGGTGTGCATTTAGTTTTTTTTTTTCTTTTCATTTGTTTGTATATTCAGATGACGGAAAAGAAATTCAAAGGTTCAAAATTCGGTTTAATTACGGTTTAAAAGCGTTAAAGTTTCAATGATAATAGTTTAGGCATAAGTAAGTTAAAACTTTAAAGATTTATGAAAATTTGGTCGAAGAAAAAAAATATGTAGATAAATTTGAAAACTACGAATTTGATTGGCTGCAAAATAAAATTCCGTGCGGAGTAAAATTTTTATATTTTACATAATTTAATCCAATAGAATTATTTGTAAAAAATATTTTATTGCTAAAACAAATTGCCACGTCCTAAATTCTAAACGCAACCATTTAAATAATTATTTAGGTACTTAAATAAGTATTGTAGCCCGTGGCGTAATGGTTAGTGCATACAATTGTTACGCAACCGAGCCGAAGGTCTTGGGTTCGATTTCCAGCCTATGGAATCTTAAAACAAATATGTTTTTCACTGGTTACTGCGTCTTGCGTCATTTTTTGAAAATTAATTTTTATTAACTTCGTGAGATATTTTTTTCTTTCCTATAAAATTTGCAATTCTTGAGTTATATGCTTATGACTTATGAGGTCTGCTTATGAGGTCTAAAAAATACCATTTCTCCCGGGAACGTTTTGCCTATTCAAAAAAAAAAAAAAAAAAAAAAACAATATATTTAAGTATTTTGTTACTTATTATATACAAACCAGCTTGGTAAAATAACAAATAAGTGTTTTTATTGAAATTAAATAGTAATTCTATTGACCAATTGATTTTTAATTTATTTACTTATTTTTATTCGTTTGTTTTGTAAATTTAAAATATAGAATGTCAAGTAATCAAGTAAATTAAATTTTTGTAAAACTCATTTTCCATCAGGTAAGCAATATTATAATACCATCAATTCATCTCCAATTACCCATATAACAAGGATGATGATTTTGATTTGTTCGTAAAGAAGAACAAAAAAAAAACAACGAAAACATTCCAATCAGTCATTGAGAAATGTAAAATCCCCTTCAATCATCGTCGATATGAAAAAAAAATAAGAAAAAAAAAATCTGAACAAAATTTAACAAAAAAAAAATATATCTAAATTAAGTTATATTTTCAGTTTGTCCCAATCGTATATAGCTAGCAATCAAAGGCGACGCGACGTGAATAACGAGCTCGAAAAGTCTTCAAAAAATCAGCGCGAATCCTATTCAATTTTTCTCTAATAATTTTGTTGAGCTTGCGTCATCATCGTGTCGTTGGTCGTTGGTATATTCTCGGTATATATGATGCGGCTTGGTTTAGGACAGGAGTAAAATAGGTACCTACATATTTTTAAAATTGGATTTCACTTCAACAGGATTCATATTTTTTTTTTCTTACTTTTTTGTGTTTGTATTTTTCGATCCAGCAAAATCTGGATGTTGACAACGTTCATGATGACATTTGATAGATAATGATGACGATGATGATTATTATTGAAAATACCACTATACTGTGTACGAAGGTATATATACCCGCAAGGATATTATATCATTGTAACTCATTCAAGCAGCGCTACTGTTGCCACCATAAGAGTTGTGAGGCTGGAGTGTCCTTTCATAGAAATAATCTTTTGTGTAAGAGTGAAAAGTTTTGAAAATACTCCGCCGTAATCACAACAGGAAACTTTCTGTTTTTTTTTTTTTTTTTTTTATTTTCATTCGACGTCATTATTGACAGCCATAATGAGGCTGTTGATTTATCACATTGATTGTGAAAGGAAGACAGCTTAAGCGCATGAATTATGAGTTTTTTTTTCTTATTTGTTAAAAGCAGAATGAATATATTGTGAGAAGTGTGGATAGAGTAGGTTTAAGTTTAGCAAAAAACAGATTGATTCGTTTAATTAAAATTGTAATTATTTATATGTTGCTAGTACGACCCCAAACTGGAGCAAATTATTATAGTTACCGGTAAGTGTAATGTAATGCTAATGAATTACCAATGATAAATCTTTCATTTAAAGTTCAATAAAAGCATCAAATTCCTGTGGATGTGTCCCATGAGGCCAGGATTCTCCATTGGTGGCCAATTTTGACCTTAATTACTCGCTAAGATATTAGGTATACAAAGGGAAATTTTGCATTTGTAAAAAAATCGAACTCTTAATTTTGATCAAACCAAACATAACGATAAAAGAAAAAAATGAAAGAAGTAGGTCTCGAGATTCAATATAAATAATGTTTCTCTTCAACTGATGGTCTGTCTTTCGTTTAGGTACATTTCTGTAAAGTTTGCAACCAAAATTTATTTGTTTATAGGGAAAAGCTCCAAAACGGATGCTATTATTTATTAGATAAACTTTATATATTAACATCCTTTCAGATTTCAAAATAGAAACTTTTTACCAACATTTAAAGAAAAAACTCAATTATATTCAGAACAGTTTATTGAAATTTAAATTTTAGCTGCAGATCAATATGAACTTCAAACTGTATTTTATTTTTTTAACTAACATTTTTAGGAATTTATTTATTTAAAGACTTTATAGAAATTCACCAACGCGTAGAAAAAAGACAAATCACCAGTTAAATAATAATTTTGAATTTAAGAGAAAAAAGACTAAAATATTCGGTAATCTTTCAGTATTATTTGCATTAAAAAAAGATTTCTATTTTCAGAAATTGGAAAATAGCTAGAAAAAGTTTTTTTTTTTATGTTAAAAGGCAAAACAAAAAATCTGGCGTTTTTTTCCTTCCTTGTCTTGTCTTTATTTTATCATTCTTAAAGTGTTTGAAAAGACAATAATTTTCCGTTGTAATTTCCTATTTTCATTTTGGAAATTACGCCAGAATATTTAGGTACCTACTTTAGTTTCTGGCTTTTTATTATAACTTTCTGGTGCAATTTCCAATATTTTTGAAAAATATTTCTGGATTTTATTCCAATTTTTAGCCAAACAAAATTTTAGGCGTAAAAGTTATTGAAAATTTAATTTTCCTTACCTTAGAAATAAAAAAAAAATATGTATGTATCATGTTAAAAAATCACCCAGTGTTATCTTTCTGACAAATGGACTAAATTTTTTTCGAAATATGAATAAATATTTAATTGACCAATTATTTGAATTATGTTTTTTCATGTAAAATCAGGTTTTTGTTTATCATTTACTTTTTTATGCAAATAAAATGAACCTTATTTTATACATACTTTCGCCTACGTTTCGTTGAATTTTCCCGACTTCCTCAGGGGTATAGTTTTTATTAAATATATGAATAACTATGATACTACATTCTATTTTACTATTGTGGAACTTTTCAATTTTTTCCGAAATTGACATTTATAGTTAAATAATTAAAAATTCTTATAAATAGTTAAGGGCGTCAAGTATTTCGAAAAGCAAAATAAAACAAGTTTTTGAATTATCTAAATAATAAATTTTTAAAAACTTAGAAGTAATTTTTTTTTATTTGGTATTTAATTTTATTTATAATAAATAAATCTAAAAACTTCTGCATAACAAAATTGTGAAAAGGCAGATCAACTTTTTTCGAGAAAGTTGCAAATCAGAAATTTTCATAAAATAAAGAACCTGGCCATAATAAATTCTGTCTTAAATTATTTTTGCTTATTTTATTATAAGCTTAATTTAAATTTTACTCACATAAAGGTGCATATAATTTTAATTGGCATTTTTGTCTTCATTGCACGTGTTTTCTATAGGTTTCATTTAATTCAAAAAAAAGCCGATGGCAACATATTCAGCTCTTTCCCAGTTTTTTTTTGTAGAATGAAAATCTGCCTCAAACAAAAAAAAGGAAGAAGAAAAAATAATATAAAACAATTTATTCTGTCATAGACATTTGATTTCCTTAAGGACATGTTTACAAGGAAACAGACCAAATTTGATGATCCACAAAAAAAAAGAAAAAAAAAATAATAATATTAAATAAATATCCAACCATGCGTATTACTGGAAAACGTATTATCATCCCTAACTTCAATACCAAAAAAAAAAAATCTCAGTACATCCTTCTTAGAAGAAACATTATAAGACATCGCATCGCATGGGCCCAAGGTAGTAGGTTTATGCACGAGTATATACACACACAATTCAACAAATACATAATTGGGTAAATATTTTTAAAATTAATTTCTTTTATCCTTGAATGATTTTTGTAGCGAATGTACCATTCTCATCTTACAATTGTGAGCTCGCTCTCCTGTACACCCCCATTCTATGACTTGTAAAACAATTTTTCCTTGTCCAAGGGATTTCTTTTTTTGTTGTTGTTGTCTCTCATGATGATGATGGGTTCCTTAGATGCTTGGCAGAGTGCACATCAATGTCGTTTATTGTCGAGTTGTTTGATTATATTCAAAAAGATCAGACGAGATTCGCAATAACTTATACCAACCTACATCCTGGTATTATACCACCCACCAACCCTCTTTCTATATCGAAAACATATATACATACATTTTTTCTGGCTGATGGTGATGGCCGCTTCAGGAAAATGATATATGTTTATTATAAAACACAAAATGGCTTCCGGGATGCTGGAATATATACTTTCTGTTTCTCTTGTATTTTTCAATCTTCACGACATAAGAATAAGACTCTGATTTTTGGTTTTATATTTTCTTTTCTCTTCCCATAGGAATCACATAGAATCCGGAAATAAGGATTTTTTACGAAGAAAAAAAAAAAACATGAAACAAAATTTACTTAAGAAGAATAAATCTGTAATTGAACAATACTGGGCATATAACCGAAGAGGACTTAAATCAAAAAAAAAAAAATAAAAAGTAATCCTCTTCTGTTGGGCCACAAAATCCTCCTTTTTGAATAGAATTTTAATTTTGAAACATAAGCAATAAGGATTTTCATGAATTTTTTCTTTCCAAAATCTCTATTCCCTCGACATTTTGGATTAATCCGAATTGAATGAATATTAAAAATGAAAAAAAAAATAAAGTCCTTAAATTAAAAATTTACAATAAAATATCTATGTAGATATTCATATATATTTGTGTATATTTACGAGCATTATATAAGCTGAAGTGCAGGTGAGTTAATGCACAGATTCAGTTTTATTTGTTTTTTTTTTTCTCTTTTCCTGATGTACTGCATTTAAACTCTGGCTTTTCATAAATTTTTGGTTGGGAATAAGGATACTTATTTATATACATATACATACAAGTTGTTGGGAGTCATATAGTCTCGTCGTCATATTAAGTAGATGATTAAAACCTACACGGTTGGCAGCATACTTGAGTGTGTATTTATATATTTTTCCAATGATGGTAACGATATTTTTACGGCTGAATGAAATTTTGTGAATACAAAAAATACAAAAAATACAAAAAATAAAATGAATAAAAATGAAGTGGAATGAACCCATAAGAGCTGTTTGCTGAAGTTTAACATTATTTAACCATAATATATATAAAGTAAAATAAAAATGAGATTTAATTTGGATTTTAACAAAATAAAGTTTTTCTGTCAAGTAAAAAATAAATAAATAAAAAATGCACTTTTGTACGTTTTTTCTGCAGGTTTTTTTTCGAAATATATACCTTCCGATAAGAAATTGGTGGGAGTCCAACTGAAAACTGGGAAACTTTAAAATCGTAAGCATTTTCGAAGTGTAAACCCATATTCCGCCGGTAAAGGGTAAAACAAGACTTTGAGCTTTACGTGTAATACGTTACTGACACTGGTATTTGGACACATCATTATCGTGCTTTGATACGTAAAGTATAATATGTTAAGTGTAATACGTTACCTGTCACACGTTCACGTTACGATATGGTTGGACTGTGTATATTGGGTACATTCATTTACGAAAATTCAGCATTTTGCCTAATATTTAAAAAATTTTTTTTTTTAAATGTTTACACATCTTTTCGTGAGTCCCGTTACTTACACATTTTTTTAATTTCATGACAGGTGTGGGTATTTTATTTTTAATAAAACAAACTTCAACACTATTTTTAATTTTATCAATTTAAATTAAAAAAGCATTCGAAAATTGGGCTCTTCAAATACCTATTCAGAAAAAAAATCCATCTTAAACCTTAACAACACTTTGCAACGTGCTTGGCCTATACTCAATTCCTTTCTACCATACTCCTGTTAATTTTTCAAACCATTGTCGAGGTTAAATATCTTAACAGAAAAAATAAAAATTTGTTGCTAAAATTATAGATAATTTGTGTGTTTTCTTGATTGCAGGTTATCGCACTTCGAAGCCCCACAGTCAGACTTGCTCTCTATAGATTTACTCGATTCGAATCAAGAATTTATATACCTATATACATCTGACCACGATGTCCGACGATGCGCCGCCGCCACCGCCGCCGTACAGCCAGCCGACCGTCGATTATAATTTTCGAAAGCTAACATCATCAAACGAGCCAAACAAAAAAAAAACACAAGAAGTTAAAGTTAATCGATCGTTTGGATGGATTTTGGTGAACATGTTTAACCAGGCGAGGATAATCGATTGGTGCAACGTATTTGTATCCATAATTCGGGCATTTGGATTTCACAGGTTGAGCCTGATGTGCACCTCGCGCGCTGTTCGAATAAACATACACGTACAGATGTAGTGTTTTGGCACACTTTTGCCTGCGACCGACAACGACCTGAGGATCAGGATGAATGAACGGATGGTCGGGTGTGCAAGCGAATGCTTAGTTCAATCGGGACCTATACCTACTATCCATGTCTTCAATTAAAATACTTCAGGTTGTTTGGTTTTCTTGTATTTGTTTTTCATTCTATTTTCACAAAATACCTTCCATGTGATCATAAGGCATTCCAAACATGTGATTATATCGAAGTTTTTATGATCAGAAAAAAAAAATAATAATAAAACAAGAGGATCGAAGTTATTTTTCCTGTTTGAAAATGATACCTACTCTCTGCTGCGGGATCATGCACAAGAAATTCCAAAGTCTGCTTGGAGACAAATTGGATACAAGTTTTTATTTGTTTTTAAATTTTGTTTTCTTGTTGTTGGGGTAATTTATATCCTCTCATTACTCAATGAAAGAGTTATTTTTGAGTAATTACTTTAGTATAAAAGCTAATAATTAGTTCTTATATAAGCACTGCGACTGGACATGGCCTCTATTTTTAGATTAAAGAATTTGCAGCAGCAACCTATTTGTATTTTTTAATAATTTACTTAAGCACTCATCGGATGTGCAGCTGGTTAAATATATCTACTAATGAGTCTATGTAAGTCGTCGTTTAATTTGCAGCTTTATAATATTAAAAAAAAACTAAATGTCAACAAATTGAAAAGTATTTTGTGAATTTGAATTATTTTTTGTTCTTTCCTATTTAAAGACCAAGTGTATATGTATTTTGGTTGATTTAAAGGTTTTTTTTTTTAAAGAGTATGTTGTTAAATTAGGTACGAATGTTGGTGTGATAAGAAAAATAATGAGTGATATGAATAAAACGAAGCATGTGGTCAGAGCAGGTACTCAATAAAAAAAAAAAGCTTCGCAGGTGCTATGAAAATTCTAGTATTTAAAAATTTTATTCATATAAAATAAAGAATCTGATGCTCCGAAAAGTGTATTTTTGAGCATGTGCTCCGTTTTATATGTACATTCCACTGAAGCACCTTATACAGGGTGCTTCTCATAAATCATGGCAAGGTACTAGAACGTGTAGATTGGGTTAAGAAAAGAAAAAAAATCATATGCAGGGAGCATCTATTTCTATCCCCGTTCAGCCGGGAGGGGCAATTTTCTAAAAAAAAATACTTAAAATAGACAACAAATTATTATAAAAGAACGGTTAAACTAACAATGTCATGCTTAACCTATTTGTAGAACCAGAAATATTTTCTATTTTTTTTTTTTGTAAATGAAGTAAAAAAATAAAAACAAAAGTTCAAATTATTTATTTTTTTTTTTTTTTCAATTCTAAGTCAATTTTTGTTTAGATAATTGCCCCTCCCGACTAAACGGAGGAGAATAAACCCCCCTCCATCCATACCTACTAAACCTACACACTCTAGCTTGTTGTCACACCGTATGCGAATCACCCTGTATATGCAAGTCTGAATTTCATAGGACGAATTTTAGTGAAATATATAGGTTAACAGTCGTAATTTTATGATTTTTGTCTACTTACACACTGTCTAACTATTTTCAAATTGGTGGAAATATGATTTATTAAATACAAATAAATATCACATTATTCACGGTTAAGACAATCTACTCTTGTAGTCTAAGTTAGGCAGCTACAAGACAACAATAAACAAGGTTTTTGGATCACATTCTCTTAAGTTAGACAACGTTTATAAACAAGACCGTAAATGATTTGTGAACATTATTTGAAAACGTACATATGTAATTTGGGCACACATTTGCTATTTTTTTTTTTTGTGACGTTAGACTCAGTGTTGTTCGAATTTTTTACATTACGTTTTTTACATAGTTTTTTACGTTAGTTTTTTACCTGGTCTATTTTTACTATGCTTATGTAAAAAACGTAAAAAAGTTAAAAAAGTTAAAAAAAAGTGGAACGGTTCTGTCGATGTCAATAATTGAATTTGATCTCAAAGTACTCGTTCAATCATGTAATAACACAATAACACACAAAATACACAATTCAACACATGGCACTTGAACGACCGAAAAGGTTTTTTTATTTATTTAGATTTTGACAGATAATTACAATGTCTTATTTACGATTTTTTTTACGTTTTTTACATGTTTTTTACGTTTTTTACGGGTTTTTTTACGTTGTTTACACTTATTTACGTGTTTTTTTTACCTACTTTAACGTAGAAAAGGTAAAAAATAGTTTTTTACATGGATTTGAACATCACTGTAGACTAGAGACATTTGATTTCGGTAGAACCAATGATCATGCCACTCTTGATTTTAAATGTGGATTAATCATATCACAAGAAATCATATTGTATATTGCGACCAGACCATGTTAGTTTCTAGACCAAAGTTGTCATTCAGTAATTGGGTTTAAGAATGTGATTTTGAATGCATCTTCTGGTGACATTTACAAAAAAATTCCCACTTTTCATAATTTTGCAATTAATAAATCGTAACGCTTCAGTTTCTTTTTCTTTGAAATATCTCGAGAACTATATTTAATTTTTTTTTTGATAATTAGTTTGATAATTAGTGCAAGAATAAAAATCGTACTGATTTAATAATACTTATTTGGAGGAGCAATAGATTTAGAGAAAATTCTGCATAAAAAATATCAGATTTTTTTTTGAGATTTATTACTCTTTATTATTTATTACAATTTTTTACATATCACAGCTAGAGTTACAAATTTTTCGGTTTTGGTTTTTATTGTGTGCAGCAGTCGAGTTAATACACAATGAAAAATCATGAAAAATAAAAACTTATTTAAGCAAATTTACCAAACTCATTCTCTAGACTACGTCTTTAAAAAAAAATCTGGAACAGCTGAATTTTGATGGACAACTTTGTTTCAGCGTCTTAAGCAAATTCTAAAAAGTTCCCTAAATTTGAGGTACTGATTTTTTTTTAAATAATAAATATAAATCAATCACAGTTTTTAATAAATTGTAAATAAAAATGTAAGTAAATAAATAAAAAATATTTTAACATTTTTTGTTTGTCAGCTATAAATACTGAGAAAAGGACATGCAAAACAATATTACAATATCAGTTGTGTTTTTAATGAACTTTTTCCCCATAACTTCTGTGTAAAATATTGAGTGCCTTTGTGGACGATTTTAATAAAATCTGCTGCTCTAACTAAAAAAAATGTAATAACATTTTCTGTATAAAATTTTATAAGCTGCAATTTTTCTCTTGACAGTTCTTACCGAAAATGCACATCAGTTTTCGAAAAACGTACAGAAAACTAAATCTCATCCCTTTCATAGAATAAAAGCCAATAGCCTGTGTTCAAAATTTATGGTACTTTTTAGGAAATTCCTAACGCACATAAATATAAAGTCCCTCATTAAAATTCATCCTTGTTAAAATTTTTGTTCGAAGTGAAAGCCTGATTTATATAGGATATTCGTTACGAATTTAAGATTTTTAAGAAACAAATTTAGCTTATTCAAATTCGTCCTTTTTAATATTATGTAGGCCAACATTTGGAAGGTTAACAGCAGAGATGAAATACAAATTTGGGTGTAGTAGATATGTAGATAAATCTTTTTATTGAATTTGTTTAGCACATGTTTGTATCGAAATTATAATTGTTGTACCGAATGATCTCGATAAATATTATATTCCACAATAAATTAAAGACTTAAATATAGATCTATAAAACATTCATGACATTATTATTCTAAAACTCGATTCTAAAACTCGATTGCTCATATAATTTCAATTCTGATCACGATAAATGTTATTGTAAACGAATATTTATTCTATCCTCCATTCCATCGAGCTGGGGGTAAATGGAAAATAACTAAAATCCAACAAAAATATTTCGAATTCATGACCCTGAACCAAGGCTGCTTGCATATATTGTTGACAGCCTCAATCATCTTCCTACACTCATATTCTTTAATTTAAATAACAAAATAACGACAATGCTATAAACGTCCTTACAATTCTTGTAATGACAACAGATTGTCGTTTAATTGTCACTCACGAATGGTGAATATAAATTACGAGTTACCAACTAATTAGCATTTGCTGATAATAATATATAAGTGGAGACTTATAAGTTAGCACATCTGCCAAAAGTTCGTGTGGTGCGGTCCAAATCTATATATCTACATTTTCACTGAACGTGTTAAGTTCAAGTATTTTAATTTATATTTCATCTTTTGCGTATAGATATAACTATTTGTAGTTTTTCTTAGAATTTTTTGCGATTATTTTTTGAATAAATAATGCAGATTTTGCAACATTGTCAGTACGATGACAGAAAACACAATGCATCGTTTGTCGTCGTCAAGCATTGCGAATTCTGAAAGTTGTACAATGTCTGAAGAAGTACATGACATACAAATATATATAATTTGAAAAGAAATTATTCAAACGTAAATTAGGGATTTTATTATATACAACACTCACACATAACAGGTATAAATATGTATGTACACAGAGAAAAAGATGTTTTTCTTATAACTGTCAGGATAATGACGGCTCAGCAAGCAGATGTCAGAATACATGCGGAGTATATGTAGGTACCTATATATGATGGGCGGAGTTTTCTGCTTTTTTTTTAAAGCTGATGGGTGCGTGGCCCCTACGACGACGCACCACCGTGTGTGCTACCGTGTTACTTTCCAGGTAAATTCTGATAAGATTATGACAGTATATCAGCGACATCTAGTAAAGAGTAGATGAAAATAAATGATCAGTATATATGTATATGTATAGGAAATATCGTTAATTTTATAATTATTGAGCGATGAGAAAATTGTTTTAAGTAGACACTTTGTATTAACACACGATATGAATTGTGACTCTAGTTATGAAGCGTAAGAGTCGTATATACCATAGGTAGTCGCGTGTAATTGGTGACATTTGTGTAATAGCGAAGATGGATCGTATTTTAATATTTAGTTTATTAACTAGAAGTCACAAATGAGATTTCACTTCATTTATATGTAAAATATTCATACGACAAGAAATTTGATTTAATAAAACAAAAGAGCTGATATCAGAACTTGAATTGAAGTGATTATATTGATTTTTGGCAAGTTAATTGTTTTCTTATTAAAAATTTAAGAAAAAAAGTAAAAGGTATAGTCTTTATTGAATTATATAATAACCAAAGTAATTGTAAGAAATCTGAGTCTCAGGTTTTTGCCAAAAAATTCGCATTGCGGAAATAGATTTCGACGTTTTTTTGAGAAAATTGTCTTATTTTTGATTTATTCACCTATAGATTTGTAATGGCTGGACCGATTTTGTTATTATTTTGCAATTTGATCGTTCTTAATATTCCTAATAATATTGCATTAAGCAATTTTGAAAATAATTTTTTTGAACAATTACAAATTAAATCTAACAATAAATCCATCTTTTAGTACTCTTGACTTTTTTTTGTAATCGTTTATTACGAATCCATGGAGCAAATTGAATCAGTAAATAAAAAATGGAGAGGCAAAATATTTATCTTACAAAAAGTGGTGACATTTCCTTTCTAAAATAGTCTAGTTATTTAAAACTTTATTACTTTAACGACTCTATCGAGTGCGCTCTTCGACTGAATTTATTTATCATCTGAAGGCCGAACGACGTCAGGTATTTTAATTTGTCTCTAAAAGCAATGATTTTTCTTTAAACTGGCATTTATGATAATTTTTGACAAACTCATTAATTTGTTTTGGAAAAAAAATCGATTTTGAATAATTTGGTCCCAAAAGAACGTCTACGAAATATTAAATTATTTGATGTTTTTGATAGCTGTACATTTTTGAAAATTACTGACCAAACTTTAAATTTTTTTTGACAAGACAAGACAAAATATTTTTGTTGACTTTCTTTTATAATTTTCAAATTCTGAAAAATTCAAATTATTTAATATAACCATAATCTGAAATGACTACCCTTAAATATCGCTCTACCTTTTGAAGAAACAATTTGTTTTTCCAATTTGGAAAGATGATCTTCATATTGGTCATAAGTCCTAATACTTAAACTTAATAATCTAAAATGACCATCATTAAAAATGACTCTTACATTTCCCAAAAATATTTTTAGTCAAATTTTCAAAAATTAAAGAGTTGGTCATTTTAGACAATTTCTTCAGTTTTTTTTTTTTTTAACGAAATTATTGTAATTATTATTATAAGATTATTAAAAAAATATGATAGAACAAAAATAAATAATATTTCCGAGTTTGGTTAATATGACCACATTTCAACCAAACCAAAATTGAAAAAAATCAATTTTAGGGACAGTAATCATTTTATTGATTTTTATTCGAAAACATTTTTGGGGGCTTAGCTGTGTTTCTAAAGTATAATTTTTGCCTTCGTCTCGAAATTGTCTCATTTTTATTGCAAACATTTTCTATTAAAATGTTCTGTTGTTTAAAAAAATTATTGGGAAGAATAATTAAGAAATAATTTTTTTAAGTGAAAAAAAGAAAACAAATTCAAGTATCTATATTTCGGTAAGGAATTCTAATTTTCTTAAAAAATCCCCCTTTTTTCTGATTGAAACAATATTAATTATAAGGGTTTAATATTTTTAACTAAAAGATATTTCATCGAAGCATCGTTCGTCATATTTATACATTTAAAAATTTTTGCAAATTTAGGTCACAATTGAAATAAAACAAATTTTCTTCTGCCTTATTTTGAAGCCAATAAATTTCCTTCTTGTGCAAAGGGCTGACATTTTAATTGGCTGAATTAGTGTTTTTGTCCGATTTACCTACAGCAAAACACAATCCACAATTACTTCTCGAAATTGATGCTTCTCCAATGTATAAAAGTGTGTGCTTCTTCAATTCATCGAACTTCACAAAATGAAAGTGCCACTCTGCCCCCTTTATATTAACTTAAAGCAACAAGAAACGTTGTGTAGCAGTAAGTACACTACACATATAAAACGACCCCTTTATTTTCTGCAACGGATCCACCATATAATTTACGCAATGAGGAAGGTGTTTCAACAACGAGAGGGCTAAGGAATATATATAAAGTCCTGACCATCAGCTCAGAACAGCGCTCGCATTTTCCGCTCACTCTGACTCTCTTAGATTGCTCTGCCTTGCCATAGTGGGTCAATTATTTTACTTCTTAATTTACATGTGGGTAGGCCCAATTACGTGCCTTGAATGGTGCTTCCATTCATGTATCGCAGTAAAGATGCATCCTCAGTGTGCCCCTCTATGATGTATACATTATGATCCCCAACCGAAAATGATCTGTTAATAAACACCTTGATGCAGTTTTAATGACATGGAATTGTGATGTGATACGAGGAAAAGAAGACAACAACGGAAGACGACGCCAGGAACATCCTAGTGTATGTATATACTCGGAAAGTCTCTCTGATGTTACAGAGTGAGTCCAGACACAAAGTGCTGCTGTTAATTGCCAAAGTAAGTGCATGCACTTAGTGCGTAGTTGATTGCCAAATGCAAATTGGCATAGAAGCACCACGCAGAGAGAGAGAGAGAGACAAAGAGAGCTAAGGAAACAAATAATATTCAAAAAGATCCATAACATAAATTGTTAAGCTGAGTGCGCGAGCTTGAGCGCGGTTATAACTTCCCCAAAGGCTAGAGGCTATATGCGAGACGATTGTGTATTCCATGGGCAGTATAGAAGTAGGAACTGGTTTTCCATTGTTGACCGAACTTCGTGGACATGAATATAGGTAGGTACCTACTCGACACAGAGTAGGTGTGTAGTGTAGAGACTTTCGCATAGGTATAAACGCTGAAGATGAGTTTGGTATGTTTATTGGCTGAAATAACTCAGTTACAGCCATTATTTTACTCAGCTATTATGCAGCCAGATGTATCTAAAGATAATATGCCAATCCAACGCCAACCACAGGGCCCAAGGAAAGCAATGTTATAAACTAAACATCAAGTGCGTGTGTACAGATAAGAAGAGATGGTACATATGTAAGTTTGAGGTGCCTAGGCCAGCTATTAAAATGTAATTTTGAGTTGTAATTTCTTGTTGTGGATATTATTATCTTATGAATATTTTTATTTTTTTTCTGAAGACAATAACAAATTGTGCATAAATAAAAAATTACATCAGTTACAGGGAAATGAAGAAAGAATACATTTTTTTTCAAGACAGGGAATATAAAAGAGAAAAAAAAAATCTTAATTAATTAGTTAACAAAAAAAAAACTGTGTTTGGGGTTTAATAAAAATATATTAAACGATAATTATTTTTGTGTTACTGTTCTTGTTTTTCATAAAAACAATCAGGATTGTAATTAAATAAATTAAATTTAAAAAATTGCAAGACTTTAATATAGGCCTTGTGTCCATATTTTAATTCGAAAGAAAACGAAATATTTTCAAAATCATTCATATTTTAAGAACAAGGTGCGTTTAACTTAACAACTTTATTTTTTCAGATACTTTTTATCATAGACTGAGGGTAGAGCAAGTAAAGCCTTCACTGTATTCTTCATAATGGTACAACTCACCTTATAAGCTTTCTGGTCAAGAAATTTACATTTAACCAAATTTTAATTCTTTAATATTTTTTTAATAAGATGCGTATGAGTTTTATAAAAAAAAAAAAATTGTTGACAACAAACACCATTCTATTTGACCAAGATGTAAATTGACAAACAAAAATTCCTTTTAAATTCTTGATGAAGGTTACAAATTTTATTAACACCTTCAAGAGTGTTAATCATTCCTTCCACCAAGGACTCTTTTAATCCAATTTTATTACATTACAATTCCTTCTGAATTATGACAACTTTTCTTTTTTTATTTAGCAGCAGCTTGCTGCCATATATACGCTAAGATAAATTTAGTTGCATCTGCAGCCAACAATTTTATACAACTCGTAGATGTAACCAACAAATTTAACTGCATCCAGATGCCAAAATATTGTGACAACGCAAAGTGAAAATTGAAGTGCAGAAGTAAAGGTATATTTTTATTCGACAGATACAACCGAAGGCGTTTTATGCGTTGTTGTTCTCTCTTTCTCTCTTCAATCTGCGAACTGGTCCTATATGCTATAATTTATTGCCGACACCATTCATTAACTGTTCGCTCTGAAATTGAAAATCTACCAGCAATACATCATGTTCAATTGAAACTACAGATACATATAAAAAATATATATAAATGTAAATATACTGGCCAGCAGCCACTCATTGTCAATTAATTTACAATCACACATATTCTGGCCCAGGCTATAGCTATATCGCTGCAATTGAATGCGCGCACACAAATGTAGATATGCATATTAATTGCGAAAATTTATTACCACCAAATAAATAACTACAACTGTCAACGGTTAGAAGGAAAAAAAAAAAAAACATACATACCTACTTGAAATTATTGAAATAACTATTCGAATAAGAATTCTTGTCCTGGTTGGATTGTTATCAGATAAATGTGTCAAAATCCAATTGGAATTAAATAAATTATGTTCCAATTGGATAAATATGTTTATTTGGTTTTTTTTCGTATGAGAAATTCAATATTTCCAATTTGAATTTCCCGCTTTTATTATTTTTTTTTTTAATGAACTGCACTATCGACTTAGTATCTTGTGTTTTGGTCCTTTTACCAGCAGAATTGGATTAGTCTAGCTATTTGCCAATAGATGGCGTTAGTGCCATTCATCACAGATGCGACTGATTTTATTGACATGAAAAATTAATTTGATTTTTATTTTAAGTGTGGGTTTTATTTGCATAATATGCGCCTCATAACAATTAGAAATCAGGTTCATGTTTATTAAGTTGTGTGAGGCTTTAATTGTATTTACAGTCAACCATTTATTGTTTTGTTTTTTACTTAAAATTAAATTATTTAAAAAATGAAGGAACAAGGCTCATTAAAAAATATTTGAACATACGAAGTGATGTATAAGCGAATGAAAGGTTAAAGGCGCAGGGCACAACTCGAGAGTTATAAATATAGGTAGATTTATAGAGTATTCAAAATTTTCTAAAGCTTGTTGTTCAATATTATTTAGGGTTAAAGGGTTGAAGGGTTTTCAAATCGGTGGTTTGGTGGCTTTATGCAGCATAGGTACCCTCTTTATTTCTTAATAAAGAAATTCCTCAATCATTAGAATAATTTCCAAGCTTAAAAATTATTTTTATATATGTACATTAAGACAGATCTGTCACCTATCACATTCATATTCAACATGCTCTTTTGCATAATATATGTGAAAAAAAGTTGGATCAAAACAAAAAAAAAATAAATAGGAGAGGGTCAAGTTTCTAAAAGAAATTTAATTAAAATAGAAAAAAAAATGAAAACAAAACATTGAAGCCAGAAATCCATTCTTTATAGTTTTATTTTTAAATCAAGTTTTAGTGACCAGTTTTGGAAAAATTAATTTCCAAGCTCAAAATTTGCTTTACGTTATGTTGTAGGTAGGAAGCGCAATATAAATAATTTAAAAAAAAAATAAAAATCGATGGAAACACTATTTCATGTTATACCTTTTGTTATACCAAAACACCTTGTACCTATATATTATGTAGGTATATATACTCTATGTCAATTTATGGGTTCGTAAAAAAAAATAGAAGTTGAGATTTTGGTCATTGATAGGGGCTCGTAATTCCGTCCGTCTGTCTATTTGTTAGGCTATACACAGTCTTAACTCTAAAGGAATAGGTAAAATTTCTTTAAACTTAATACCTACCGTTTTTTGGGTATTCTAAATGTTTTAGGACCAAAAATAATGTTTCCTACCCTGCCATATAATTATGTTTTAGCATTTTCTTATTTTTCTCAAAAATGACTCCACAAATTAAAAAAAAATCATTTAATTTTAACAGTGGTAAAAAAAGAATGCACAAATATTTGTTAATTGTACCTCCCCATAGAACCACATTTTTGAATAGGTATCGCTTTTCTCGAAAACAGTTCAACTAATTCTAATCCAATTTTATGGTGAATATGAAAAAAATATTTTTTTATTTAAAAAAAAAAAAAATAAAAAAATATATTGCTTAATTTTTATTAAACATGGCAAGAAAAAGTTTTTTAACATAAGCTAGAAGATTTTAAATACAAATTATTTCTATAGCCAAAATTAACGGAACCTTCCATAAAACTTTTTAAAAACATTTAAAGAAAATAAGTTGTCTTGGAAACGTCTTCTAGGATATTGATTTAAATTAAATTGAGTTTTGTTCATTAGCTCCAAAAAGTTAAAATAATATGTCATATAAAAATGTTTTGAAAAAAAAACAATAAATTTTAGTTTTAAAAAAAAATTCAAAATATTTTTTTTGAAAATTCGATATTTAAAAAAAAAAAGGTAGCTGATTCGAAATTAAATTTATAATTTCGCATTAATAAGTAATAAACTTTTTTTTCTTAAAAATATTTTTAAAAAATGTATGACAAAAATAATTCTTTAAGAAACCATTCCAAAGGTTTTTTAAAATTTAAGCACATCATGGTATATAGGGAGTTTTTCTGAAGTTTATTTTGCAGCGACGATTAATTTTTTTTTTAAATATAATTTTAAGTCTTAACGATTTTTGAATATTTTTTAAAAGTTACATAATTCTGCTGTGCCATTTTACTCAAGTAATTTCCGAAAGTATCATTTGAAGCCTTTTTGTATATTAAAAGTTGAACTTAAAGAAAAATCCATGATAATATAATTATACAATATTTTATTATTTTTTGGAAGCGAAGGATGCGTTGTTATCGCTGGGCACCTATTTTATGCGCGTAAAAAATACGGAAAAATATTAATGTGCTTCAAAGATTTAAATCAATTATTTGAGATAGTTTAAATTTTCATTAACTTTATAAAATTAAGAAAAAAATCAAATTCTTAGTTTCATGAAGTACTTTTCAAAGCTATGAATTCTTTCAAGTTGCTCTAAATTCGAAGTTCATTTGAAATATTTATAAACGAGCCTTGAATTGATAAATACCTTGGGGGTTACCAGTTTTATTTTTTTGATCGCCAATGTAGGTACTTATATACTTAAAAAAAAAAAATAAATACATAAAATCAAACTATTATTTATACATTTTTTAACCTCATATGAATGCATTTAAAGCATTCCAAAATTAAAAAAAAATACAACAATGATAGGCTATGTCGTGTGACTGTTTTATTTTTCTCGCCCACCTGCTTCTATATTAAAACGCATTGCATCAGCAAAACAGTAAACTGGGTATATGCATAGAAAAATGCAAATACCTTTTATTTGATTGCACAAGAACATTAAAAACGCACATAAATCATTTCCCATAGTCACATTTAATGTTTATCAAGAAATGCTGCGTAACATGACGAGGCAGCAACAAGCCTTTCACCCAAATTTGCATAATTCAATTAATAAAAAAAAAATAATAAAATGAAAAAGAAAAAAAAAAAAAACATATAAATCGAGGGCAAATCTGACATTACCTGGAGGGTTAATTCCATACCTGAAGTCATTTGAATGAAAATGTTAATTATTTCACAGTTCGAATCTAGAGAGTGGCATTGGTTTCATATATAGGCACCGGCACCATTTTACCCTCCTAGACTCCCTGTAAAATAAATCTGCATATTGATCAAAGTGCGAAATATCATCCGATATTCGATCGTCATCTACATATTGATTTTCGTTCTTAAAAAAAAGACCTTTTCCCATAAATCATTGCGAAATGTCCTTTCCTTTTCTTCTATTCTGTATATAGGCAACAAAAGGAAAATGTAAAAAAAATATTTGCATGTTCCACAAACATGTAAAATAGTGAAAGGATTTTCTATTTCATCCTAATTTACATATTGTAAGATCCTTTTGAAAAAAAAAAATAGGAAAATCAATCTGAAAAGAAATTCGTTACAATAGGAAAGGAAATATTTCATTGTCATTGTTGAAGTTCGTTGACTCTCTCTCGATCCTAGTATGTGATGGCTTAGGGGAAGGATTGGTTTTTGCATATACGCTTCCTTTTGTTACACAATTAGAGGTTATGGGTTAAGAAATCTTTTTATTCAATCAGTATAGATCTTCAAGAAAGATGTATAATAAATGAAGAAGGGGTAACTCATGATGCTCATCTTATATTACATTTTTAAGAATATTAAGGGTTGCCTCTTTAGAAGAATGTCGTTGTTACTGAAGATCACTGATTGAATTTCTCACGGAGGACGTACGTCGTACATACATGTAGTTCTTCTTTTCCATGGAAATGAGTAAGACTTTTCAATTGGTAAAAGATTATTAATTTCTAAACGGAGGTCATTGTGCCATGTTTAATTTTAAGAACAAAAAAAGGCAATACTTAAACGAAACATTTTTATTAAATAAATAAATAATAATAGGTAATAAAGAAAAGTAGGTAATATTTATCTTTATTTTAAATTAATATTTTGTTTATAATTTTATGAAAATAAAACGCTTGCATGTAGTTGGCCCCCCGACTTTCGAGTTGAGCAAAGCTGGAAATTGTAATCGTTTGTATACATCATTTGTACACGTTTGTACAACTTTTAGAATAATTTGTACACATATACCGTTTTTTTATAAGCAATTTAAAAAAAAATAGCATGTAGTTAGCCCCACTAATATTTGAACGTATGTATATTAATTTAAAAAATGGGGATGCAATATTTTTATTTATTGGAGATATTTTTTTCAACTGGTTTTCTCCGCTCTAAATTTAGTTATCATGGGACAATTTTTTTAAAATCAAAAGGCAACTTAAAGCACCAAATGTCATTTTTTTTTTTTTTTTAGTATCATACTAACTCAAAATGTCACTTTGACAATTAACATTGTTTGCTTACTGGTTTGCCGAATTGTCACTTCTTAAGGCGTGTTCAGCTGAATTGTGAATTATAGTATCAGGCTGTTCAAAATTGTGCACTATTTTCTTTTATTTCTTTTACAAAAACTTACTTTTCTGACTGAGTTTTGAAGCACGAATAGGTACTCAGTGATCCAAATGTAAACAAAACATCATCTTCAATAATACAACAATTTTATTTATTTCTATTTATTTAACTAAAGAAATCTTCAATTTAGGGCAGGTTTACCATTTTATCCATTTTTAATAATTACATTTCATATCTTAAATATTTTTTTTTAAATTTTGTAACATCATACAACATAAACCTATAGTTTGATGAGACTTATCCTTATAGAATTTTTCGATGATCGATCCTTGCTTCCCCCCGAATGATGCAACAAGAACATCACGAATACACAAAAAAAACATTTTATAAAATGTACAAAATAATTCCAGCTGACTTGTCTATATAAGTTTAACATCATCTCCTGTGGACTTATGGCAACCGTGCGTTGCTATATCATGCTCCGAAGAGTAACTGCTAATGTTAGGTTAAATAGAACATTATTTTTTGTAAACTAGTACACGTAATACTTTCAGTAATAGCTTTTTGTATTTATAATGTCTGCAAAGCATTCAGTAACAACATTCATAATTTAATATTTTATAGCGAAAAAAAAAAATAAAGTTGTGTAACACGAACATTTTATTGATAGGGAAAATAACACGCAAGTAGATGCAAATTATATATATTCCTCCAGAAGTTTTTTTAAATCATATGAATACGTTTATAATGACCGCCTTTTAAAATTTGTATACAGTTTAATTTTCTTGCATTAATTCTATAAAATTAGAACAATAAAAATATTTAAAGTTTTATTTTTATTCGAAAGGGATTTACATACAAAAAATATGTACCCTATTATGACTTTTCGGGTTGAAAAAAAAACATTTGTACATTTATAAATATAATTGAAAACAAGAAATTATTAGATCAACTTTGATAAAATTTTTCGGTTTTTACAATTTTGGACTTTGCCAACAGTTTTATTAGACAACAATAGCTTCAGTGGCCCGCTTCGAAGGTTCCAAGGATTTTTACTCCCTCTTTGGGTCATCTGTTCCACTCACGCTACTTTGTTGCTCCGCTTAGAGTATATTCAGTCGCCAGGCAGGCGCTAAAGTCAACAGTTTACTTGGACACCAATACCTTGGAAGCTCCTCTTACCAAATACATGGTCCGGAATCAATACATTTCCATAACATTTCTGAGTGTTTCCAATGTTGCTGAATACCTAATTTAAATTTTACCCGTTAATTTTATAATTTTCTTATTTCGCGGCTTCAGAAGGAAACTTTTATAAATAATAAATATGTTTATCTAATGGCCTTTTAAAATTAAACAAGCACACGACTTTCTGCTGACTTATCCATTATTTGATAATCACAACTACGAACGAATTATTTATCATCGTACAAATTGTTATCGAATCAGTAAGCAATTATTTCATTCATACTGCGTGACATAATTCTATGTGGAGAAGGAACCTTAAATTATCATGAATAAAAGAGAAATATTTTATTGATGTTCGATATAGGCTGATGGTTGGTAGGTAAGGTATATGCATTTACCGATTTGTGTCATTAAAGTTTATATTCCCAACTTAAGTGCCTCTTATCGATAGTTGAACTTAACTAAACGAAATAAAGATCAAACCAACCGAACCGAACCACAGCCTGCGGCGGCGATACGATGTGCTACGTTGCTGGCAAGACACATTGGCAGCGTGGTCACTTAAAAGCCATCAGCACCTGTCGCAACTTCAATGACAAATATCACAATAACTCCAGAACATAACTTCCTTGGAATGCCCTGACCAGGCCATATCCACGTCCAGCCATCTAGACAGACAGACAGAAAAGATATTCTATAAAGTTACCAATACCAGCAGCTGTGATGCGAGGAACCATTTAATGTTTGTATATACTGACAAAGCTGGCAGTTATGGTATACATTTGTCTTAATAGCCCGATGCCTGGCCTATCTATAAATGCGGATGAGCCAACTTCCTTGGTCATATTATTTCCAGTAAGCCGTATAAGTGTGTATATGCAATTTAAACTCCTCCTTTTGCTATTCTCGTGGTCATTTAATTAATTTCCTTTTAATACTTCAGCGATAACAATAAATAGTTGAGCATCTCCTTTGGACCATTCGTCCGATATGTCCACCTCTTGGAAAAAACAGAAAAAGTAATTCCAGCAGTAGAGTCTACAGGCATTCTTTTTTTCATTTTTTGAAACCATACCATCAACATTATCGTGTGGAATTTCAATTAGACAGGAGCACTGATTATATCCTGGACTCCGGACTTCACAAAAACACAGCATAGAGCGCCAATCTCTGGATTTATGATCAATTAGTTAGTCGATGTTGGTTTGGCTGCTCTTTGGCCAACAAATTCTCCCGCTGTGTTCGATAGCTCGTTGTACAGTCAAATGCATATGTTAATTGCTGCATTGGGGCGTTTTAATTGATTCTGCGCTGAAGCGAGCACGATGTATTTCATCTTTACGATAGTGTTTCTGTTTTTTTTAAATTCATTTCGATTGGTGTAATTATTGCCAGTTATACTCGTATTACAGATATAACGTGGATTAAGGACAATCGCAATTAAATGAGGTTCTTGTGTTAAAAAATATTGTTATGATGACATTTAATAATAAAAAAAAAGAAACAAAAAAAAAACATTCCAAAGCAGATGTAAAATAGCAATTATATTGTCATTTTATGAAAATTTACATTTTATTAATAAAATTTTATCGAGGAATTAATAAATACAAGGAACGTAGAAACATCTTTTAATTTTAATGTTCTTATACAATCATAATGGAGGAGGAAAGATATATCCAATTAGAGGTAAGTTGATTTTAAATCTAAATAAGGTACTCATGAGGACTCTTTATAGTAAGTAGATAAGTAGATTTATGTATAGGAATGTGAAATAATATATAAAAAAAGTTACTTTGGAATCCTGAATGTGGCAACAACCATCAACCATTAGGAATAAAATAGCAGTGTCGTTGATAAAAAATATTTATATTTAAAGTTGAAATAATCATCCATCCTTATTGTTTATAGTTTCACCCGAACAACTTCCACCCGGAAAATTTCATATTTCACTTTTAGCCTATTGTGAGTTTCGCCCGTAATTGCTCCCGAAAATTAGGCCAGAATTTTTTTCTGGCCTGAAATTAGAAAAAAGCCAGTTTTTTTTTTGTTGAAAATATGCCAGAAATTTGAAAGAAGATACCTATGGAAAAAGAGCCAGAAAGTGAAATGGAAATAAAGGCAGAAAAAAAAAATAAATAAATTCTGGCCTTAATTTTGGAAAAAAAAACACCAGAAAATGTGTTGTTTGTATATTGAAACAAGAAACCTAAAAAGTTAAGTAAAAAACAACTAACAATTAAAACCTAAAGAGAAGAATCGCATGTAAATGTAAACTTGAATCGTGTCTACTACAATTAACCTGCAGCATGGACTTTCTGGCTTTACTCCATTTTTTTCTTCATGCCCTTTTTCCATTTTAAGAAATAAAAAAAAAAGCCAGAACAAAAATTGGAAAAAAATCACAAAGTCTGGAAAGTCTCCGAGAAAAGCTTGGCTTTTTTTCCTAGAAAAAAAAAGTCAGAAATTTGTATTGAAATGCGTCTGGCGTTTGTTCCAAAAAAAAAAATTCTGGGGTATTTTCCGGGAGCCACCCGAATGAGACAGTTTGACTTTCTTCAACGATTTAATTCATGGTAAAGTAATTTATTTATTTGTTCACTAAACTTTTTATGCCAAAAAATGCAGGGGAAATATGTCATAACTTATGACTCATAAGTTACCACTTTTGATAGCTCAAAAGCGTTCGGAGATATAACCGTTTGAAAAAAGTGTCTCACTGCTCCAACCCTTTGTGTGATTTTTGAACCAAAAATACAAATTTTCATGAGAAATAGTTTTGTTAAAAATCAGACATTTCGAGAGGTTTCTAAATATTTTATGAAGAGAAAAATCTATTACAATTTAAAAAAATTATTTATATTTTTATAACTTAAAGTATAAGCTGTGCAATGATGAGTCAGATGAATGAATCAGTTAGTGAGTGTCCGATTATTTCTTTTATAGTAGTTAATTTTTAGCCTATAGATTAGCCATTTTTGTTAATTTCCTTATTAATTTTTAACGATTGATTGACTGTTCTAATACAATTTCTGATGTGTTGCTCTTCACTACATAGAATATCGACAGGAAATAACATCCAATAGGCAATATAATCAATCTTGTCGCCCTCTTAAATTCTGTCTAGGAACCTAAAAGTTGCTGTGGTTCCTTATTGAAACAACCTTCTTCTATAACAACCGAGTGACAATTATGTAGGACGTCCTCCGCCATACAAAAAACAACTACCTAAGGTTCACTTAAAAACAAAAACTAGAACTCAGAACATCCATCAAATTCACATAAAGGTAGCTCCTGTATAACGTTCATTCACTTCTTTATCTCATGTTGCTTGCTGGATGGTGGCTGGTGCGTTGGAAGAGCCTCTTTGAATAAGTAATTCGCACTTACTTTGGAAATAAAGGAGCTCTCTCTCTCTCTCCTAATAAATTCTATATATTTGCCAATACCTTAACCCACTTTGCACATACCATCTGTCATAGTACTAGGCTCCTATATATATCTATAGAGTGACACCTCTTCTATCGGTTGTCGTTTATCAAAAAGCACCCTACATATACCTATACCCAACCCATTTCAATATAACCTTAAATTTATACGGTAGAAGGCAGAAGGGAGAACCCAGAAATATTGTATCCAAACTCTGTGCTTTATCTGTGAGATAGAAAATTTCAATTTCATATTTTTTATCAAATTACATTGATACACAATCCTTCTTCGTTCGTCGTCGTCGTCATCTTCTCCGTTAATGTCTTTGCAGGCGGGTATAGTTGGGCCAAGCCAAGAGTGCCTTGAATGGAACAGCTCAAGCTCATCCAATGCTTCGGCTGATGCTGGTTCTGATGGTGATGCTGCCTTCCGTCATCCGCAATGTAATATATTGTCTTTCAATTTTCATTTGAATATAAATTTCTTCAGCGAAATGTTCAAATGCTGTGTTTGGTTCTTCTTCTTCTTCAGCATAACCAACACCTTCAACTCCTTCTCGGAATCCTTCTTCAAATCCATCAATCATTCAATATCGATCGAAATTGATGTGGTACGCGGGTGTGGGTGTGGATCTGATGGGCAGATGAAGGGCATCTAAGACGTTTGGGGAGGAATCGAACCCCAATAAACCGAAGGGGAGATGCGGGGTAGGTACTCTTTATGTTTGTTGTCCTTGTTGTCGCCTGCTGCTATCATTTTTCATTTATTTATTTTCTGTTTTATTGTTATTATTTTTTTTGCAAACAAAAATGTTGAAAGAAAATAAAAAAAATCCGTATATGAGTGTGGTTGTGTCTGTGTGTGTTGTGTTTTATTATTCGCTTGGGAACAACCGAATATTTGAAAAAAAAAAAACAAAAAATAAACAAATTGGGGTTGGGGTGGGGTTGAAGAAGCGTGGGATATTCGAGATGTTACTTTCTCCTTACTTCATCCCCAAACGAAGAAAAAACCTTGGAATCTGGGAAGGAAAATTTATTAAAAAACAAGAAAAAAAACTTGTCGCAAAATATCCTTTTGGTTGTCTCGTTGTTGTATGATATAGAGAGGTGCTCCTTCTTGCGTATAGTATACCCATCTACCTACAAGACATTCCATAAACATGCTGATATGTATGTAGTTCTCAATTCCTCCACCACATCAAATATATACACACAAAACCCATACAATATTGGATTTGGGTACTCACTGTGTAAAGGGATTTGCATACACGACAAAACGACAACGCGCACGAGGACGACAGCGAGGACAGAGATGTTTTATTTTATTTTTTTTTTTTTAGTATAGGTAGGTACATACATATGTATGTATGTATGTGATGGAACAAGCAAGGATACACATTATAATTTGCATATATTTATCCATCAAATTGATGGATGCTTCCTTATTACTTCTATTTCTTTGTGTTTCTTTTCCATTTCTTATTGCCTATATGGGAAAATTCTATTTTCTCAAACGACCGACGACAACGTATAGGATAGGTACACAAAATGGCAGCTTTATCCTTTCTGTCCTTGTTTTTTTGGTGTATTATCCAACATATAGGTAGGTACCTAGATATATATAGGTGTATAGATAAGATTTCTCCATGAGTCAAAGAAATTCCATAAAGCACAAAAGATTATACGTATAACACTTTTTTATTCACTTTTTCCTTCGAAATCAAAAAATCCTTATTTTTTACTATTAATGAATCCTTTTGAGGATAATTTAATTGCACTATACTTTCTTATAGCACACTCCCAAAAATTAAGTCTTGCAGATTGAACTGAAAAAAACTATATGGAAAAATTTGCCGCCACTCGCACCAAAAGCAAATTGCAAATGAATGAAAATGAAAATCAACTCTGGGTTCTTCTCCTGCCTGGTGGAAGAAAATTACCAGGATGTTGGTATTTAGCAGAGAGAATCACTGCAATTAACACTACATAACGAAGGACGAAAGCAACACAAAAAATAAAAAAAAATCATCCTCCTTGGAACAAAAAAAATAAATTTGCCCTACAATTTTGTTGTTGTTGTTTTGAAAGTTTACCGTCGTCGTCGGTCGTTCTCGTTGATGAGGATTTTCATTCATTTGTGTGTTTTGTGTATATGCCTGCCGCTAACCCCTCTCTCTCTCTCTCTTACTCATTTTATATTTTTGTGATGTTGTTGTTTTTGTGCATGTATCCTTTGGAAAATATTTTCATATCGTATCCTTGCTGGTGGGTGGAATGAGGATAGAAACGTTATATTGAAATGGACTTGCGCAGAAATATAATATTAGCATTTTTCCCCAACATCGTATAAATGTTGTTGTTTGTATAGAATGTGCAAGGACATCACTGTTGATGATGAAGAGTACACTGTAATGGCTGAATTGTGAAATACCAGAAAAGAGGGAGAATGAATATGAATGGGTATGGAAGGATAACAAGATTCCATTGCCTTTTGTTTCACATATATTGAAATTATTCGAATAATTTGGCGAGTGTTCTTTTTTTTTTTTTTATTCAAGTGTATTGTGAGTTGTGATTCATTTTGTGTTATGGTTGTACGAGGATATTCTTTTTTAATTTGAATGTGTGTGTGTGTGTTTTTTTGTGAAAAAGATATAAAAGGTTGGGTGAGTTATTCGAATGATTTTTAATAAGCTTTTGTACAGTCGTGGCTAATTTTGATGAACTTTTTAGTTCTTAGAGGTATTAATTGGAAAGTGTTGCTGTTTTAATGGTGTTGGGGTCAGTTATTTGTAGCCTTCACTGCAAATTTCTTTTTATATGAAAAATATCCTTAAATTTTAATTAACTTTGGAGGTTCAAATCCATACATTCTTCCTTATTACATTTATAGTTTACAGTGGATGCGTAATTTGACGAAAGTATTAGTCTAACATACATGTCGGAACAAAACTCTAGGTTTCTATAATAGTTGTTAAAGTGTAGGAATTTTTTTTGTCAGACACCGCAGCGTTTGTCAGAATAGATCTATCTTAATTAAAATTAAAAATTCGTCAGAGCTGAAGGTGGTTGAGTTAATCCTGTATACCTAATTAAAAAAAAAAAAGTGTGAGTGACTCACGGTTAAGATGTTAATTTAATTTATATCACCGTATCGTAACGTGTAAGATCACAACGTAATATGTCACAGAAATTTTAACGTTTTTAGTGTACCCTACTGCCGGCATAGATGTTTACACATAAAAAATCAGGCGTTTTAACGTAATCACTATAGATACTAAAAAAAATTTAAAAAATTAAAGAGGAGTACTGAGAATTTTCGTTTTTTCGCCAAATTGCGCATCCACTGTAACCTCAGCCTTATAGTTGAATAAAATAAGCAAAAAAACAAAGAATTCAAAGGAATAACATACATTCACGTTGGCCCCAAAGTAAAAATGTCATTGTTCACTTTAAAATCGATAAATGAAATCAAAACCATATCCTATATGCCTGCATTTAGACATAGAACTAATAATTTGGTTTCAGTAGCGTGGCCATGTAGGACTGGAGCCTGGACACAAGGTGAAGCAACACGAGATAAGACGTTATGATATTTTGTTCACGTTTCATATAGGTATATTCTTAAATACATAATTATCTCTAGCTTTAATTTTGTCTGGTCGCTTAATTTTTGTTGTTTTTATAAAAGAAATATAGGCTGTAGGTACCTAACTTAAGTTTTAATCTATAAGCTGAATAATATTGACATAGAATACGTAAGCTTGTACAAACTTTATAACTTAATTCAATTTCAGAATTTAGAAATTCAATTTTTCTATTTTTAATCTTTTTTGGCGACATCGAACCTACGGTAAATTTCAGTAAAAAAATTACGGACCATTTATGATTTGGGGGTATAATCATCTCGTTCTTTTTTCCCCGGCTAGACGAGATTACCTATACGAGACGAAACTGAGATTATTACCAAAGAATAAAGACCAACCTAAGTAACATTTTTCTTCTCATAAGCTGCTCTAAGAGCTTAACTAAAGCAATGTAATGAAGCTAAAAGTTATCTTAGGGAATACTACTAGATTGTTATAACACTGTTAAAAGCGATAAATGGACTACTTATGAGAGGCTCCTAAGCTCTCGCTATGAAAATGCGTTTCGTTTAATGACATGCGCTCAAAAGAGGACATAGACTTTATAACTTTCTCATTTAGTATTTTGTAATAAAGAAACAAACTAACTATCAATTGTAAAACTTTTGGTATTTGAACTCCAGGAGGTATAGATATTAAACTCAGATCCTGTAAAAGTTTTAATAGAAGTATAAAATGACTAAAAGTCTTAAATTGGTGTTGCTATGGGATTATAAAGACTACGAAACTATGTTTAAAGCCGAATTTTCGCAAAACGATTCTTATAAGACTACTCGTTTATATATTCTTTTCGCAAGAAGAAAAATTTATTTACCTATAAAATTTAAGTACTTTGAAGCTTTTACTTTACTTTAAGTACTTTTTATGGTTGCTATCAATGAGATGTAGTTTCGATAGTAAAATCATAAAAGATGCTCATTATTAAATTCTCTCGAATAATCATCAAAAATCAGACTGATTCTGTAGTTCTGCAAATTGACATACAAAATGGCTGTGATTGAAATTCCGCATAACAATCACTTTTGAAAATGTATCCAAAAGACAATCAATTTCCTTTTTAAGATAAAAAATCCAATACGTTTCAATAAAATAGGTACCTAGCTTAAACCATTTTGTATTCAGTAAAGTTAAAAGCAAAATTGTGACCTGGATGTAGGTACTCTTTTCCCAAATTCTTGACTTTACACTACGTATTGACAAAATTGTAAATAATGCCAAATCACCATCTTCCTTATGGCAACCGCAACATGACTTCTAAAGAAAAACGTCAGAATCTTTACACCAAAAACGTAAGAAAGTTATATTTTGTGTTTTTCTGTCTCCAAGTTGTGTTTTTTATGATTAATGAAATTAAAACAAAATATAAATAAATAAATAAAAGTTTTTTGTTTTATTTTAATTTTATTAAATAACTTTCACAACTTTCTTTTATAATAATATTTAAATGGTTCAGCGACGCGTTTCGGAGGTGTACCTCCGTCTTCGGGCAAATGATTCAATTGTTAAGTGTCTTAAGGACAAAAAAACTTTTATTTATATTTTTTTTAAATTTTATTAGTCAGAAAATTTACCGGATATTATGTTTTTACACCAATTAGTCAAAATAGACATTTTTTAAATTAGGTTTTGTACCTAATTGTGATTTTTTTTTATGTTGACCAAATTTTTATTTTTTGTTTGACCAAACTAAAAAAAAATTATGGTAGCTCTAAGAAAACAAGTGAATTTTATTTACCACTTTTCGATAGCTCTCACCATTTGAGTAATAGGCTAAGTCTTCTACTTGGCTGATGTATTTCAGTAGTATATAGAGTTTGTATTAAAACCTTCAAAATATATAGTTATTTTTGACATTTGACACTTTTAAAAAAAAAATTACAACATCTTTTTTATATATAAATTGAAAACCTACAAACTTTATACATACCTATACTATTTTGCGGTAGCATGGACTGTTTTAGAGCTACATAAGAAAACATCAATAATTTCGACGAAACCTTGAATACATTTTTTAGAATGACGTCGGACTTTTATTATAATTTAATGATAAATTAAAAGTTTGTATGTCAATTTGCAGATCTATGCGAACTTTTTCAAAGGGCTATTTTGACTGGACTACTAGTTGATATTGTGTCACTGATTCACCGGGTTCTCTTAGACCAAATTCACTTAGTAAATAGAAGTCAAATTTCTCTGACATTTTTCATCTTGACTTCCGTTGTATGAATTATGGACAGATAAATCATTGACTCCTGTTTAATTGTGACGAATTAAAACTTTGTGATATTTTCGACTTGGGTTACTCGAAGCTTACATTGATTGATTAAGTTGGGATAGACGTAATGGGTACTGTAAATACGAATTTTGAATTCAATTTTTTTTTTAATTAGTTTTTAATTTTTTGAAGTCGAAATAATTCAAATTCAAAATGTTTAATTTTGCATACCTCTTGTATGGCAATGTTTTTTTTTTTTTTTGGCTTTGCGTTTTTTCCAATTAGATCAGATCCTGTTATCAGTCGAACAAATTTTCTTAAGCGACTTTTATATGTTAAAAAAAAAACTTTTATTTTATCTTATCCACTATTAGATCATTATATCCTTTTCACACACATTACCGCCAAAAACCTTATATATCCTACATCTTAAACTTATCTCATATCTGTGTCCTCATTTCAAGGAGGTGAAAGTTCATTCTCCACGTGTTTGGCTGATAGTATATTCATCAGTAGGTATCCTTATAACATCTCACCCACCGGCAAACTTCCTCCAAATTAATATCTCTCTATTCCTTGAATAAAAACAAAATGAGACCAACCAACAACAAAAATAAAATTAAAAAAAAAACATGAGAAAAACAAAAAAATGTGACTTGAGAATATCCTTGTGCAGGATTCTGATGATGCTGATGCTGCTTCATTTTGTCTGTTGAATGTTTAAATAAGGATTAAGCAACGAGCTTCGCTCCTTGGTGAATTTTCTTTCTTTTTTTTTTATATTTATATCTATATCTATATCTATTCGTATTATTTTTTTCTCTTTGCTCATTTTCATTACTTTATACTGCGACCCCACTTTCACTTGCTGATGCTACTGCTACTGCTATACTGGGTTACTCTCCTGCCGCCTGCTGATGACGATAGCAAGGATATAATGATAATGACGTTGATGATGATGAGATAATGGTGCTAACGATAAATGTGGGTTTCAAGGTCAAGGTGAAAGCGCCGCAATACGTCTATGTCTGGCTTTTTAACTTGGGGTCTCCTCTATACTTGCCATCATGCCGCACCCGCTCTACCGGTATCTCGTATCTCTGAAAAGAAAATGAGAAAAAAGAGGATAAAAGCCATCGGATTAATTATTATTATTGTTGAGGTTAATGTCTGCGATGCGGATAGATGGATTTTTAATCGATTTATTTTTTTTTTTTCTTCGTGATGTGATGTGAAAAAGTAACATCGAGATAGAAATTTAAAAGGAGGAGCAGTTAATATATCTACATATAGGTAAAGGTGGTATATGAGATTGTGTGGGTAAGAGAAAAGTGTAGAATGGGGATGATTGATGCACACACATGATGCTGATGCCACCATATGTCAAATTTTGTTTCAAAATGGTTGAAGTGACATACGCACGTTTGCAATTTTTCCATTCCACATATAATATGTACATACTCTTTGGCAAGATTGCTGCTCCCTGTCTTTGGCAGCCTCTTACACCCCCAAAGTGACAGCCAGCACAAACTAAAGTGTGGTCGGATAGAGATGGGGTGCCATATACTTTGTGTGATGTTGGTTAAGAATACTCACACTCCTTCGCTGTAGGTATACCATTTTCATTTCCGTGAAAAAAAAACTCTTTGAATTTTCCATGTCATGTGATACATACACAAATAGGTTTAGATAAAGGTATATATGTGGCGAGTTAAGTACAAGTAGAAAGGCATAGATATACTCAAAGAGCATCGGTGGCGACGACGACGGTGGCAGCGGTGGTAGTGGCAACTGGCAAGTGGGTATACCTATATGTTGGTGGCAACACGACGGGTGTAAGACGGATTCGTAGAGGAAATTGTTTCGCTTTTGACTGACATTTTTCATAAAAACGATATTCGCCACACAGTTGGTGTCACAGAAGGTTGTTTTTTTTTCTCCTTATTTGTTGTTTCTCTCTCTTGACTAAAGTGGGCTGAGATGGATGGGTTGTTGGTTGGATATATATGAATCTATCTACAAAACAAGAACATACATTTATCCTGCAATGCTGACAACGACAAACAAAGTCTAGGTATAGATATTAGTAGGTATATTTACTGGTTACCACTTTGGTATCTTATTTTTCTTAACATTACGGGTTATTTTGAATTTTTAATAATTTATTGAAAATTTATAAAGTCAAAATACATTTTATAAAGTGGACTGACTGTAGGTATAATAGATTTGAAAACCGCACTAGTTCCAAAGACGATTGGAGATGGAATGTAAATATTCCTCAACACGAAAGATCTTCTTCAAATGAAGGGTTGCTCATATGGTTTTGTTGTTGTTGTTTTTGTTGCCCTTGGTTGTTTATATTTTTCGGTCCAAGTATTGGGACCGAGATGGTGAATCACATTAACGATTATGATAGCTCGGTCGTAGCTGAAGCTGGTTGTTGATTTAGTTTGTAGATCTCGGCCCGCTCCAAGTACCCCCTATTTGGACCGAGATCTGCGCTATTGTTTGATGGTTATGTAACGATAATGTTTTTTCTTCATCGCTTCACTTTTTTTGTTTCTGGATGGTTAAAGTTATAGAAGCTTGTCAGTTATTTATGACGATTTCTTATAATTTTGTTCGTAATTAAAATTTTTTGTCAAAAGTTTAATTAAAATTTAACGGATATTTATAAATAGCTGAGGCACGTTCTTTGGTGTCAATTGACATAAATTATATTGAGTTTGGAGTCTCGCTTATGAATTAGGTAGGTATAGGCTTGAATCAAAATTGCATGTTCGGTTTTTCAGCACATAAACATGGAACGTATCGGTCGAAGCCCCTTTTTGTGAACTTATACTTAGGTATATCCGAAAGTTTGCTACAAAAGAATTTCAATTCCCGAATTGAAAGTTCTTAGCTTGTCTCGAGAAGCGTTGCATATGTGGCACGATAGTATTTTTTTGAAAGGACAATTTCCTCGTGGCGCAGCGGCGGCAGCGCGGCGGTGACACGAAAAAATTTAATGTCACGATTTTCTTATTCCCATTATTTTACTTACATAAATATAAAGCGAATTTTGAAGAAATTTGATGAACATTTTTCCAAATGGGTTTTAAACCCAGAAACTCTTATTTTTTGAAAATACACGAATGAACCAAACCAAAATTAGGTCTCTCAATTTCTTGTAGCATTACACCTCGTATAATAATATCGAATTATAGTTTCTTTTAAGAAAATAGAAGAATATGCATTTTTTCGTACGGCATGTTTTTTCAGAAATTTATTTTAAGTGGTAACGCGGATTGGCAGCCCAAACGTTCTTTTCCAAAGCTCATCTTAAAAAGTATAGGTCTTGATTTTTAATGAAAAAGAATAAATGCAATGATATGTACCTACATTCCGAAAACTTTTCTTCGTTTTGTGGTTTATTGTAAATTGCGGTTATGAAGGGCAGGAAATTCGGTGTGATATTAGATAAGCAGCCAAAAAGGCAAAAAGCGACTCTGAATTAAGATTGAAAAGAAAAAGAAGTGAAAAATAGATTTAGTGAAATGTTCATACAACTCAGAACATCTGTAAAAAAAAATAAATAAAACTAAAAGTTTTACTTTTGAAAAATTCTACGGTTTGGCATTTTTAATTTAGGAGTTTTTATATCACACAAAGGTTTTTCTTTTTTTTTTCAAGTGGCAACCATAACTATACCTATGTACAATCAAAAATGTAGAAGTTGGGTTAAAGAAAGAAAGAAAGAAAGAAAACATCCATTCCATGGGATGACATGCCAACCCAAAAGTCAGATCACGTCCTTTTTGCTTTTATATGGTACATACATATATATATGAACATAGCAAAAGAATCGAATTGCAAATTTGATGGAAGCTGGTTTTTTTTTTTAACTTTTTTTTTTCCTCATCTTAACTCAAAAGCTTAAGAATCAAAAAGAACACACACAAAAAATAAATAAATAGCTATTGCACGCAGCATGATAAAAAAAACGAGGGCAATAAATTGCAGATTCTTATCACAAATGTTGACTGATGTTGAAGGGTTTAGGTACGCATTTTTTTCTGCTTATAAATACATACATATATAGGTACTTCTTATAGCAAGGGGATGAACGAATTACATGGAGTGGAAAGGAGTGAAGAAAAAAGAAATTTAACAAAATGATGGATTTCTTTATCGAAACAAAAAAAAAAGACGATTGAAAATTTGCAAAGAAAAGGCAATCATTTTTAAAGATAGAAAAGATAAAAGTTAAAACTTTCCAATCTGGAAATATAAATTTGTTAGACCGAACATGTCTTAACATATAAATGGTTTAAGTTGTTTAGACTTTTTTTTTATACTGACAGATACAGAAAACGTAGTAGACAAACCATATTTCAACCATTAAATTAAAATTATATTGGATTTCCCTTCCACAATTATTATATCGGATCGGATTGTAGAGTAGACAGTAGGTAGGTAGGTTAGGTAATATCAAGCATAAATGGCTATTTATTTTTATTTATTTATTTATTTGTGAGTGCTTAGTAACCATAAGATACAACAATGGCTATAATTGTGGAAAACGTAATGAAGCTGCATCCAGAAACTTCTTATAAAATAAATAAAATAGGTGTATAAAAAAAACTAGGCGAATGTTTTTCGTGGAATTCAATAGGTACGTGCAGAAACTTAGCTGACGTCCCTTATATTTTGGTAAAATTAAATAATTTTGAAAACTGAGTTTATAGCTTATTAAATGCTTATTTGTTGCATTAACCAAAAAAGATAGTAGGGAAAAAATCTAAAACAATTTGAGTTGTGTAAAAAAACAATTTTTTATAGCATTTGAAAAACATACAATAATCTTTATTATTCATAAAAATCGAACCACTTCATAACATCAGATAGAAATTAGTTAATTTTTTTTTTAAGTATTAAATTTACTTAACTTTCGTTTGTTTCTTTCTTTAACTTTAGAGCACTTTTAACTGCTTTTTCTTGGAATCGTTTCATAACTTAAATAACTGATTTAAGGAAAACATCTGCAAATCACTGTTCAATTGACAATGACAATGTGTTTCGAAAAAAAAAAAACTTTTCGTAGGGAAGAAGAACTGTTCAAATCACAAAAAAAAACAATGCGAACTTAAAAATCGTGGTTTGTGCGATAAATCTTTTTTGTTTTAGATTTGGCAAGTCACATTGGAGGTAATTTAAGCTACATATGTGTGCTTATTTAATAGGACATTTGAACATTAAAAACCGTTCAAGCTAAATTTTAGCTACAAATTCAGATGTCAATACTATTTAATTCCACAAAAGTTATTTGGAAAACGGAAAAGTAGGTCTCGCAATTATTTTTTTAAACTATTTCAACTGAGATATTTAGCGTTTTTCCGATTAGTTTGCTTCATTTTTGTTTGACCAAAAATATTGGTAGATAGATACCTGCAATAAAAATTATTTTTGCAGTTACTTACTGTGCGGTGTTTCGGTTATGTTTGACTATGATGAGAACATTTAAAAAACCTTCAAAGAGGGCAAAACAAAATCCAAACTTACCAATGTACATAAATTGGTTTAAAACATCTAAATATGACCGTAGGAGGGTAAGGTAATGCCGGTTTGAGTATTCAACATTCGTGTAGTGCGGTTAAAGAAGGAAACTCTGTATTTAAAAATAATTTCAAGGACAATCTAAGCGGTGTGAGTATTACTGCATTACATTTAAATATTGAAGACAGTTTCAGTATTGGGGCCTGGGGGCCAAGTAAATATAAGTACATACCTACTAATTCTCTTCCCTGGATTTGCATTAAAAAGCTACAATTCAAATAACAAAACGAAGCTCTGTTTTTCATGAAATTTGAAATGATTATTAAGAAAGAATTACTGGATGAACCGATGATGTGATTATTTTTTATTCTTCTGTAGTAATTTTGTCTAACCTATTCGAAATTAAGACAAGGGTAGGTAGGTATATTGAATTCCATTTTTTAAATCAAAAACATTTTAATAAATTAGTGAATAGTGAAAGGAGTAAGAAACATTATTGAGATCGAATGAAAAAGCAGCCAAATCCTGCCTCGCTTCGGCCTATAAAACATCCTTCACTTTGTTAAGTTGCTATACAATGAATTCTAAGATACCCCACATATACAAAGCCAGACGGAACATTTCAATGGATTGGAATTTTGCCATCATATAATAGACAGTACAGAAAGAAGGATATATACCTACAGAGCTAAAGCCCATCATATCACATTGTTAGAGAACTTTTAAGAAAAACTACTTCAGTTCGGTTGGTTTTTGGATTGGTGCCCTGTCTCGTCCTTTAAAATTGGAAAATTCTTCATTCTTAGGTTCCGCTGATGCCGTGCGTCTCGCCCGCCCCGTTCCCCGATTATAACCCATTATAAAGCCAAAACCTCTCTATATATCTATTCTAAACTTCTTGTATGGATTTTTTTTTTACCATCATAGTCCTTACAATTCCCATTTCTCTTTGTGTGTACTCATCCAAATAAATAATACGAAAAACTAAATTTATTTCCTTCACTCTCCTATGTGCACATAAGTGTCTATCTATGTGCTTCTGGATGGATGTGCACGAGTCAGCACTTGAATGAGATTTCGTCCAATTTTCTTCGTAAAGTTTATTATCCTTTCTCGATGTGCTGATGCTCTGCTCGCTCTCTCTCTATAAGTATAGTAGAGCTGTGCTGTCATGATGTCGTTGTTGTTGCTATGGAATTTCCGATTTTCTTTGCGCTTCTCTTTTGTGAATTTTGCATCAGTGAAAAATGAAGAAAAAAAACAAATCGGAAAAGATAGGAACGAGAAAAGGATTCAATCCTTTTTTTTGCTCCTTCCATGCTGCTGCCAATATACCTATGATGATGAGATGGGAAGAGGAAACCCCAACCATCATCAGCAACGCTATCACGCAGCAAAAGCTCTTTATTTCTTGTTATGGAGGAAAACTTTAGAGATTCTTTTTTTTAGCTGGCTCCATTTGAAAGGAGAAAAAGGGAGTAATGGGATTTCCTTAGAAACTAAAAAATAAAAAAAAAATCCTGAAGGAACTCCAAATGATGTCAAAATCATTCGTAGACTTAGAGTCCCCGAAAAACAGATACTTTGGCGTCAGCTTGCACTCACATTGCCTTACACATTATAAGAACATATACACCTTAGACTATATCTATAGCTTGACGAATTGTCCTGAACTCAACTTTTTCGCTGCTTCCTTTCAATAAATTGCAAAGGTGAGCTCTCTTATATCGCCGAGAAGTACACAAAGGACGAACGACATTGTCAATGCGAGAGAGTTCAATTTTGAAAAACTTTTCCATTGTTCGCGAATAAGCCGGGCCAAAACTTTTGCTATACCTATGCAGCTTCTTGAAGACTTTCTTTTTCACATCATGTGTGTGCCGCCCCAAAGTGGCTTGATATAGGTACCTACAGTGTATTTCAAGTTTTTTTCAACACTACCTAAAAAAAGGATCAAAGAAAAAATTTTGTTCCAAAAGTGTATATGTGTGCTGTTCGGGTGTTCGCAAACAACATAACAAAAGAACCAATGCAAACTCTTTTTTCTTTTTTTTTTTGTGACCAGAAATTGAATCACATCATGTTGCAAAGTAAGTTCCAACCAAAATAAAAAAAATTACTTAAAATTAAAATACTTAATTGCATCAATTTTTATTAAATGGGAGGACGTTCCGTTTAATTAGATGTTTGTGTATACAAACACCAGCAATATCCTTCATCTGATATAATATTATGTTTCAAGCCATTATTTTATAAGAGGTTAATTGGAATTGGTTAATATGTGCGGCAAAGTCCATTTCTGTGGTAAATGTGGTTGAATTAATTTGTTAACAATTTGTGTTGAGAAACTGAGGTTGTTTTTGTTTTGTTGAGAATATATTTGCGATCGCGAATACCAACATCTTACCTACTCCAGTTTAAGAAATGCTTCTTCTCCTATGGCGAATATCATCTTTAAATGATGTTGTGTCAAGGGGCTTGATTATATAAGAAGACCTGATGTATAGGAAGTACCTATGAAGGAACTTCTTCTGGTTCAGCAAATGAGGTGGTATGAAATAAATGAAGCATATTAAAAGTATAATTGGGTTATAGTCTTATCCTATAAGTAACAGTATTTAAAGGAGTAGGTACCTATCAACGAATGCTACTCGATGTGATTTGTAAAAATATAAGCGGCAAATATTAAGGAAGAGCATTAACATTAAATTTCTTAAAAAGATCTCAACAATACTGAGCAGGGCTAAGAAAATGGTGGAATTTAAGAGATTTGTTATTCGAAAACCTGCACACAAAATTGTAAATTTGAGCATGTGTTCATATCAACAACTGTCTAATTATTGTAAGTCAGACATTTAGTCAAATTAATGTCTGCAAAATCATAAAAGATGTTATTGAGTTTATATTTTCAAATTAAAGTATCTAGTGACTCCAATGCAAATATATGAACCTCATTACAATTCTGTCAAGTGGGACGAATCTTGAGAAATATTTTTACAAAAATCTCGTTGTCATTAATAAATTCAAGCTTGCATAATTCTGAAATCGAAGCAAAATTCTTGAATAAGAAATTTCGAAAAAAAATCCTCCTTTCATATAATATTCCAATTATGTTATACTTATACAAAATCTCCCTATGAATAATCTCACATTTACATAAATCTCCCACCCCAAAAATCTTCCAAATATGAACCATAATATCGCAATAAAAAAAAGTTCAAAATTAAGTTATAGCTACCACCAACATAATATATCTATTTACACATATTAAGGTAATTTGTTATTTTTGTTCAAAAATGCTAGATTTTAGTTTGAAGATTTTTAAGATATTTTGTAATTAATATAATAATATAATTAAATTTTATGGCAAAGCCAATATTAACGTCAAACATTTTTAAGTGAGCTTTTTTACACTTAATGCATGTCATTGGTATTTTTTCCGCCTACTTTCATTCCCTCTTTATTTGTTTTTAATCTTATTCAAAGTACTTTGAAAGCAGATATTTCTTTAATTAAATTTTATATAACTGAAATTATGAAAATTATTATTTTCTTGTAAAAACCTTCATTTTTATTAACATAAAGGTTAAGTTCTTGAATTTTTAAATTAAAGCTTTAAAGAGACTTTTTGCTTGAAAAATTTTGCTTTAATCTATTTATTGCTAAAAGTCTACTTTTTAACTAATGATTTACTTACACCTTTAAAAAGATGTTATATCCAATTAAAGTTTTTCGTATATATTCAGCTTCTACATAATTAATTTATTCATACAGTTTTTTTTGTCTTCAATAGATATGCTCTTTTACTCACATTATTTGCTGTTGAAAATAATTATAAATATACCTCTGTTCAAACCTTTGAACATAAGGAATTATTTTGTAATTTAATAAAAATAAAATATAAATCTTTATTAAATTTAATCAAAAATGGGTTTAAATTAAACTTTAAATACATTTCTCGAAGTGCTGATAACTTACAGGCAAATAATTCCATCACACTGGGTTTTTGGGGACTCTTAATTAAAAATTAGTGTTCAGATGTCCCTTACTAAGTGATTTCCAAAAGTTCTTTAGAATAGTCAAGCAATTCTTTGGTTACATCAGTATAAAAAAATTTATTAGGTATACCTACATTTTTTTAACCGTTTTTTTTTCTTATTTCTAGACACAAAAAAATATATTTCTTTAAATTTTAAGCCAAACGTGAAAAAACGTAATATTTAAAAATTTTGTTTAGTATGCATTTTTATACATTAAAAAAAAATATATTTGTGCAAAAGTTTTACAAAAGTTAAAGTAATTTAAAAAGTAATTTTTTGATTTTACTTTTAAAACAAAAATGCATGGATAGTGAAAATTTTTACTTCTTTTTTCTTAAATAACAATAGTTGGAGATTACTAAACAGCCATTAACTTAATGGAGGTAGCCGGAGGCAACAGAGAAAACTTCAATTGAAAAAATTAAAAAATACTGTATCCCACTTAATTTTTTTTATAAATTTACTGTTGCATTAAATTAAAAAAATAACTGTTTTTAAAAGAAGAGAATATGGGTTTTTCAAAAATATAATGATACAATTACTTTAATAAATTTATTTATATAAATTATTATAAATTATATATGAATGTAACTACGAATTATATTTAAACATTTTCAAATATATCACAATGACAATTTTTGTCTATACATATATAAGTAATTTAAAATCAATTAATTTGCCATATTTTGAATTAAATTTGAAACATAATAACATCAAACTTTCGAAATAATTTATGGTTTGAAAAAATTTGCACTTATTCATAATAAATTTAACTACAAATACTCCTTTGTACCTATGCACTTTATAAATCCGGTTTAACTTATGATCCTTGCATTTTGATCTCTTTCATAATTCAACAATTTAATAAAATAATATTTAACTTAAACTTCATCTTGAAAACAAATTATAGACTTAAGATTATATTTTTGTATTATTTACACTTTTCAACCGCAGCACACCTTAACTACTAAACCATCTGTTTTTTTTTAAGGAAAACTTCTACCATCACGTAACCCTCTCTCAATCAAAATTCAAAATCGAATAACATAAATGCGAATTGAAAAATTACGATTTGCCTCTTGTAAAAGATCACTCAGGCATTGATCCCTTCTCCATATGCATTTACTTCATCCATGAAATATTACGAAAGTAGAAGTGAATAATAATCCTTACCGATCACTTCCTGATTCTAATAAAATTTAGGATGCGCGCGTTTAAAAGGGTGATATGCTCTACTCGCAGGTATATACAAAAAAAACAACAACCGTGTGTCTGTTTATGTGTCTTCAAAATAAATTATAATAAATAGGCAGCTTCTTCCGGGCGCATAAATTAAAAACACAAAAATTGGAATCCTTTTGTTTGTGAGTATATCGAGTATCCATCGCAATATGGTAGGTATATTGTGATCAAAGTGTATAATGATATCCTTTATCCCTTGAGCTATAGTTTTTAAAATTCCCTAAAGAAGATAAATAATCAAAATTCAATAAACAAAATTGTTTGACCTGGGAGGTGAACAGAGTACCTAGTCAAATCAAAAGGAGTAAATGGATGTAAATTTATAAAAGATTGATTTGCGTGTGCTATAGGTACGCCACATGTGTGATGAATTTTTTTTTGTATTCACAAAGATATTTTTGGAGGTGGTTACGGTATAGGGATTTGCATTCGAAACTTCAGCCACCAGGACTACAAAAACAAAAAACTATAGGAAGCTAGTGTAAAAAAAATGGGCGGAATATTGAAATTGATGGAGTGTCAAATTACTGGATTTGAAAAAAAGTTACAAAGAATGGAAAGTATATTTTGAGGTGTTGCCTTTATTCAACATACAAAAAATAAAAGATGATGTTAATGAATTTTATTAAAAAGTCTTTTAAAGAAAATAAAAATTGATAAAGGGTTGTCGCGAAATCCTGAAATATGATGTTTCTGTTCATATTTCAGAATTACACGATTTAAAATTAACAATAGTCCTTAAACAAAAAGTGTCAAAAAATTTTTTTTTTACGAGTTTTTTACTTTCACTTTCTTATAGCCAACTCAACAGACAGACACAACTTAATCGCAAAAACTGAAGTATCTCAGGGTTGATATCTGGGACCGCATCTTTTAATTTAATTCTTTTAGTTTCTTATTCTGTGTTATTTTTATTTTTTATATTTCCTACAAGCATTCTTGTAAAAATGAGTTAAATCCCGCTCGAAGGACCAATTATAGTTTTTTTTCAAATATCAAATACCTGTTTATTTAACTTTAGAACGTAGATACTGAAAATCCCTATGAAATAAATATGAAATAGAAAAAAATGTTAAATACCTACGCTTTTCTATACCTGCATATATATACCTATGTATGTTTTCAATTTTTCAAATCGAGTCGCATGCACAACATTTAACTTGAAATATTCGAATAGAATATATTCTAATTCTAAAATTTTTTTTCTAAGCCAAACACACACACACATATGTCTCACGCTCCACATCAAATTTCAAAATTCAAAGTAAATCGACCGGAAATTATTTTGCATATAAATTTAATTTGACAAAAACACCAAATGTGAACATTTGAATATGAAAAAAATACCGGGCCCATTAAAATCGCACCGAATCCTTTTTGCTCTATCAATACTTGGATAAAGGGGTCGAACAGGATCATCACTTCTGATGGCTTTTTCATCTCCCAACAGCAATATAACAACAACAACCAAGCATATACAACTCACACATAAAACAAATCCAAACCACAAAAGCCATCATATACACTACCACTTCACTATACCTATCGTGTATGTCCTGTCCCTGTGTATGCAAGGATACCTGAATAAAACCAAAAGGATGCGCATTCATCCTCGACACAATCAAATCAAATAAAATCAAACACAAAAAAAAATAATCATAAAACCCATCACACAAAAGATATACAGAAGCGTGAAAGGGTATATACATGTATTTTGTATAAGGTAACCTACCTATACTCTCGATTTAATGCATATTTTTCAAAAATTTTATGCATGTCGCAGGATAATAATCGAAAGTAGGACATAAATTACCCAAATCGATTGTTTTTTTTCAAAGGCGTCATCCTCAAAATCGTTATCATTTTTTGTTTGCTGTATCGAACTATATCCTGCACTTCCAATAACATGGGTTTTAAATGCTTGCTTTGTAAGGTAACCTATGTATAGACGTATTCAAATAAAGTCGAGTGTTTGCTGTGTTTTTTTGCGTATGCCATTATGCAAACAACAATTCGAACAACCCTTTAAAACAAAATCAAAGAACACAGAAATTCTACGCTTTGCTGCGTTTATAAATTTGCGCATAAATTATTATCCTGACACATGATCGAGATCACTGTGCATATTAAAAATAAACTACTTATGCGTTTTTCAAGGATATATCAAAATATGTTTTTTTTTACATCTAAAAACAAACAACAAGCATTTAAGAGCGTAATACGGAGGAGAAATACTTTAAGTGCTTTTTTTGACTATCATTAGGCTTCAGATCGATTAGGCATCATGATGCTGCTGGTTTTAAACGGATTTTCTGACAAAATCATGATTTAGAGCGATTAAAAAAGGCGGCTCATCAAGACATATTTTCAAGTTTTTTTTTTTTTTTTAAATAATACAAATTCTTTATACTATTATTTTAAATTTGTTAGCATTGTCTCCTCAGGTGAAAGTAATGACGTAGGAGAGAAATAATTGATCTTTAATTTCACAATTGGTTTTCTCAGAAATTTTTGAAATTGAACCGAGGTTCTGCCACCAATCCCAATCACCAGCCAATATGCTATCATGTTTCACTCCGAAGGTTTCGGGCAACCTGGTCTGCTTCGTCTGTGAGTTTAAGCCGCCTTATTACCTTTTTCGTATATTCTATAAAATATAAATGTCCGGTAGCGGACTTCTTCTTTTATTAGAGTTTCCAATTCTTTGGTGAGGCGATCCTTTAGCACTTCATCTATACTGCTCTCCTCCTGCCAAATAAAAATAAAAAACTTTTGTTAAAGATTCTTAAACGTTCGTATGTATGTATCTATAAATAAGTATATCTAATAATTCTTAATTTCTCAAAAGATTTAAATTAAATCATTAACATTCCATATAAAGCCCAAAACAAATACTACTGAAGCCATCACCGGTAAGTATATTGAAAAATTAATCATGTCGATTATGGAATACGCAATACTGGATCCGCAGTGATTCTCAGTACAGTGTTCTCTTTTCTTTTCAATACAAATGGGTAAAGTGAAAAAGGAGCACTGCACTGGTAATCACTGCGGATGCAGTATTGCGTATTCCATAATCGACATGAATATTATTTTTTTCTGTGTAAATATAGTTCACACTCAGTGTAAAATGAAATATTTATAAGATAACGATGGACGTACTGAAGAAAATCTTGAATTTTAACAAGAAAATCGAGTTTTGCCATAGTATGAATAGTTCCAATTAAGAATATTTGTTGAGTCTCTTTTTTGAAAGACTTTGGTTCCAGAAGTGACATTACCAAGGTTTAAAGCCTGAGACTGTGGTTTTATTGATGTCAAACAGCTTAAACTGTGATTAAGTTATATCTGTGATTTAAGACTGTAATTTAGTGACATTTTCTATCTCAGATTGTAATTAAATGGCGTCTTTTATCTCAGACTCTGATTAAGGGACATTTGCTATCTCAGACTGTAATTTGGTGACGTTTGCCTATCTCAGACTGTAATTAAGTGACATTTGGCTATCTCAGACTGCAAACTAGTGCGAGATCTGCTATTCTAGGCCGTAATTTAGTGACATCTGCTATTCCAGACTGTTATTTAGCTGAAATCCCAAACTGTAATATAAAAAGTGATATCTGCTACCTCAGACTGTAATTAAGAGAAGTTTGCTATCTCAGACCGTGATTTGTGACATCTGCTATTTCAGACTGTAATTTAGTGACGTTTTCTATCTCAGACTGTGATTAAGTGACATCCGCTATCTCAAACTGTAATTTAGTGACATCTGCTGTTTCAGACGGTTACATATGCTATCTGAGACTGCAATTTTATTTATTGACGTTGGGTATCTCAGACAATCAGAAAATTATATAGAAATTATAAAGAACCAGTGATATGGTGATTAAAAAAAAACCTCGAATACAAATGTGGTACGTTGAGCTCAAATGAACATTTTTTTGGCAAAAATTTATACAGAGTATAACAGTGTTGTTCTGAAAATTTTACAGAAAAAGTCAAAATTCACATCTTCTTAGATCGTCATAATTTTTTCAGTTTTTTTTTATTTCTGTAAAACACACAAAAACTACTAAAAAAGAGCTTCTGCAATTTAACCGTCGATATGTGTGCGAAAGAACGAAATAAATAAAAAAAAACACTTAAATTGGTACTAACTCAATGCTTTTTAAATATTAAAAAAACATAACATTTAAGTTTTCCCCTGACAGCTGCAAAAATCCAAATTTTACATATTTTTATACTAAAATAAGTACATATCTGAATAGGTAGATCCTATAATTATTTAAAGATAAACAAAAATATGTTGTTATAAGCTTCTAGTTTTGAAAACACATTTTTTAAACTGTGCATCCTTAATATGCCTGATGATGTGCCTCGCATCACTAAGCCGTAACTCTATAGGTACATATTTTCAATACGGTTTTTGATCGATTCCAATCATCGCATACCATCAGTAATTCATATTCCACACATACAGACTCTTATATTATTCTTATTTTTTTTTTATTTTAAAAAATCCTGCACACATCATCGAATCGAAAGGTTCTTCATGAAAGTCATTTCATTTGTTCGCACATCAATTTCTATACATAATAATAATACACCGCATTATCCCGCTCCTCCCTGAGCTACGTTTCAAAACGAAGAAAATCCCTAACGCTCAAGTCACTTATTTTACCTACAACCGCTTTTGACGTGACTTAATACCGAAGGATTAGCTCAAATTAAGTTTATTATCATCAATCTATCGACTTCCTTAAGCTGGAACATCAATTTCCTTAACTCAATAGCTGGTGCTGGTGCTGCTTCTGCCGCCATCTTCCCGCCAACGGCGGTAATGCCAAGCATCTTATATACTATGCTATACATTCCATCTTAAAATTGTGCTACATGTCTCTTCTGTGCAGTGTGGTATAAGATAGCAACTCCTGTTCCGCATGCAAGCAAGGACATCTTTGCTCGCTATATCCCTCTCCCCTTTCCCTAGCTTGTGTATGCTTATTTGCGTTAAATTACCATCAAACCAAAGATCCAGAACGAACCTCATCATCTTGGGCTTCTTATAGTATATTTGGAATTGAAAGGATGTTGATACAATCACGTGCGCCATCATCATCATGCCACCTACCTACATAAGGCTACATGGAACCCAAAGCCCATCACCATCATTTGAGATATACCAAGTCGATGATGCCTGGGATTGGGAATCCCTCAAATCTTAACGATCGTATTCCCTCTTTTTTATGTCATCATCAGGAAATTAAGAACAAGAAGAACACAAGAAAAAAAATGTTTTGGGATTTTTTTCTGTTCCACTCCTTATTCCGATCTTTCCCCCCGACCCAGTACAACACTTTCACTTTTCATTTTCATTACGGAAAAATCTCCTTCCCCCGTGCACCGTTTCATCTTCGTCGTCGTCGCCTTCTCCACCGTGTCATGTCGGTCTTATATACGAAAGGAGAGGAAATTTAATTTTCCATTTCATTTTCTTTGCAAAAATGTCCTCTGCCATCTCCCCGTTCCATTCTGGTCCTCGTGCCGCTGCTGCCGTATACAATCGTTTTCATTAAATACAAATTTCATTCATAAAATTGCCTTCCCATCTTCGTTTGTAACATCCGCACGCCCGCCCGCCGCCGCCTGTAACCGACAAACGAACGTTGCCAAAGTAAATGTTATAATGAGTGCCATCGCAAGGGGTTGCAGTGGGTGGTTTTTTTGGGGGCAGGAAACCCGAGATAGAGTAATTCAAAACCGGGCCAACAAAAACTACACGACCGACACGACGACGACAACGACGACGAAGAGAAAATGAAAGTAAACCGTTTTTTTTTTTGTTCATCTTGTTTTTGTTTCTCATTTTATTTTTTTCTTATTTTTTTTTCTTAGATGAGTTGGTTGCTGGGGGTGTGAGATAAGGCTGGGAAGGTGGTGGGGGTTAAGGGTGGTATAAAATGTTTTGGGATGTTCGTGGTTCGTTTATTTGCAATTAATTAAAATTTTGTTAGGGTTGGTTAGGGATGGAAATTCGTGTCAGTGTTGTGTCTGGCATTTTGGTTTTTCCTTTCTGTTTTTTTTTTCTTCTCATTTTATTCTCGTTTTTCATTGCAACTTTGGATGCGGGGGAGGAGATAAAATTAATTTGTTATACTGATGTTAACATATATATATATATATATATATACGAATTTAAAGGTATATAGTAGGTGTGTATATATATGTTTAAAAAGCAGACGAAGTTATTGAACTTTTGTGTGCCATACTGTCTGTGTCTTATAAATATACATACCTATGTATAAAGAGGACACAAGCTGCTAATAAGGAATGTTAACGAGGGAAGTCTTTATTCTGAGTTGGTTTTTGACTTTGGGTAGGGGTAGGTATATAGTACGGGTAAATGGCTGACAGTTGTGTCCTTGTCCTATATATTTTCACGTTTTCAAGCGCGGGAGTCATATTTTTCGAGGCTAATTTAATTAATTTGGGAACATTTATGGCAAGGTTAAGTGTAGGTATAATAATGACGGTCTCTGATTTTTTTTTTTAAATTGTTTTTGGGCTGGAATAAAGGTTAATGACACTGATGATGGGGAAAAAAAAAATTGAAAAGGTCGGAAGTATTTAAATTTATTAAATATACCTATAAGTACTTTTTTTTGTTTGAGCAACTGTTTAGGTATAAGTAGGTTAAGTGTGTTTAAACTGAATTTAAATTTAAAGATGCTACTATAGGTGCGTAGGTATTAAAATATTTATTTTAGTTAAGTTATATGGAAGATTTCTTAGGTATTTTAATAAAACCGGATGCTTTAAGAGTTTTGGGGTAATATTTTGGGTAATATTAGAAGTTATACTAACGTCAAAAAAATGACTACGTCTCATTATAAATTAAAAATATAAAAATATGGTAGGTTAGGTACCTACTCTTAAATCATATCATGGGTTGGATTGCACCCAATTTTTTTTTTTCAATTTAATCATTAATAATAATGTTAATGCGTATAAATATTACTGCATTGGGACTGTCACGCTTGAGGTCTGGTTATCGAATCTCCTAAAATCCAAAAACAAACAATTAATTTTTCTTGTAACAAATCCTCTAATGGACGCGCTTGGCATAAAAAGCCTTCTCACTTGGATTCGGCAGAACATTGTAGGTTCCTTCCATTCTCGGAGATTTCGGAGATCTAAACAATCTCACTTAAACGAACAAGACTCATTAGCAAAATTTCTCAGTTTCTCTGAGATCCAATTTTTAACATACAAAATCTGAAATGTTAAATTAAAATAGTTGAAGGCCTGATATTAGGAGGGTACACATTTAACGACGTGTCGCCCAACCCAAATCGTTTTGATAGCGTTCATATACAACGACTGTCGTACCAACTTTATTTGAAACGACTGTCAAACACTGACTTTATTTAAAAAAAAAAAATTTAAAAAACGAAAATGGCGCGCAGTTGTTTCCTTTCTCGTTTTATTATTTACAAAAAAAATATTGAAAAAAATATTGAAAGAATACTTAAAATTGAAATTTTCGGTCGTCTGACTAAGTGTGAACTTAGTCCCTCAGTGGACTTAGTTCCTGGGGACTACTGTTCACATTTACTACAGCGGTCGTTCGACAGAGCAAATTATTAAAAAATTGAACTACAGACCTAGTCGGTTCAATGCCGTCGTTCGACTGGTGTTCACTTTACAAAAATCTAACGATATGATCCATGTCGATAAACATGTCATTGAATATAAATGGCCCTATATATGCACGACTGGATCGCACGAACTTGCTTTCATGTGCTTTTAAAATATGCATTGTACTTATATAGGTAGGTACTTAAGACTAAAAAATTTGATAAAAAATCAATATACATAATTAATAATAAATTCATTAAACAACTTCTGAAACTGTTTTGACACCAACGCACAATGTACACCATCTGATTTCTTACACAATTCTCAACTTATGAGAACAAAAATTTGGAAATCGTTGGAGCAGTTTTTTAAAAAAAATTATTTTGTATACCTATATAAAATTTTGAAAACATTTTTGAAAAAAAAATTGGTAGGCCATTTTTTTAGTGTTTATTAATGCGGAGTTTAAAAATAAATTTTGAAAAAAAAATCATCCACACATTTTCGAAATATCGAATTTTCAATAGAAAATTCAATCCAAAATTTGTTTTTTTTTTTTTTGAAAATTTTGATTTGCAATATTATTCAAATTTATTAGAAACTCTTGTGTAAAAAAATTGATTCAACAGATAATGAGATGGTCGAAAGCCAAAAAAATGGTTCTATGAAAGATATCATTTTTAATCGACGATAAGTTTATATTTCCAATAATATAGTAGGACATGGTACTAATATTAGTTCACACAAACATTTTACTCAAAATCGTAGTATCTAGTCATTTTTGAGAAAAATGAGATTTTCTTTACCAGTTTTCAAACACTCGAAGTTTTCGAAAAATCGAACAAGTCGTTTTCGAATTATTATAAGTTGTCAAAATAATTTCGAAACTTTTTTTAAAAATTCAAAAATTAAAATTTTGAAAATTTTGCTATACAAACATTTGAAACTTCTTGAAAGATTTTCTTTAAATAAATTATCAAAATTAGTTCAGCTGTTTTTGAGAAAATCGAAAATCACACAAAATAGTTCTATGGGAGGTATACCTACCACTTATAACCAATTTTCGGAATTTTCGGTAGGTCGATGGTTTGGATTAAAAACCGCCTTAGTCAACACTAATTGTATATTATTTAAGGTCCCTATATAAATTGTTTTTAAAAATTGTTTAAAAATACAAAAACATTCAAATGTACATATGTGTATTAAACTTTCAAATAATTTTATTATTAGGCTTGAATGATCACTTTCAATGGATGCAATTAATAAATAAAACATTAATTCATCTTTGGTTTACCCTACGCTACGTTTAAAATGTATATTAAAACTGTCCATATTTTTGGTTTCATCCAAATACCTTCTACGAAATTTTTTAAAAGAAATAATTGAACGGTTTTACCCTGTCTACATATTTTTTAAACCATCTTCAATTTTTTCCCTGCTGTCGACGACGTTCACTTTTATATGCACGAGATTAATTTCTGACTAAAGGAACGAGATTAATTGCAGTCCTATTGTTTGTCTCAAGCGAGGATTCTTGACACCTGGTGCTCAACACATTTCATAATTACTTGCAAACACTCGAACCGCCACATGTCATAGCTATTTTTTTTTATAAGTTCACATTAAAAAAGCAAATATCCTTGAGATGTGTATAGGAAATCCTTGAGATTTTCAAAAGAATATATAAACTCATGTAGTAGGTAGGACCCCTCTCTTAAACACAGCACAGACTCGTATCATAGGTACACAGAACTTTTAAATTAACATAACAAACAAACAAGGCATAGCAACATTTATAAAAAAAAAAAATATTATAAGAATAAAAATATAAAATGCGGGAACAATATGAAAGGATTCAAAGATGATGACAAAATATACCTACATACGTACCTAATATAAAACGACAAAAACACTCAACGCGTTCCCTCTGGCAAAGTATCCTAACGACACGTTCCCCATGTCATACCTCATACATCACAATCACAACACTCTCGCTCAATATTTATAAAGAAAGGACTAACTATATAGAGACGTTGAAGGTATACGTGGGTAGCGGTACACACCTCCATCATTCCAGAGCTGAGAGCACGCATCAGAGGAAATGTCACGCTATTGTCACATAATCACCCATCAGAAGATGTACTTTCAATTTCAGGACCTCAAATGCAAAACAATAAATGAAGTCTCCCACTTGCTCCTTATACACATCCTGTTTGTATGCTTATTATTTTTATGATTATTTTTTTTTCTCATTCTTCTGATTGTTATTGTTGTTGTTAAGGTTGAGTGTGTTTGTTTGTTTGTTTATTTTTTTTCCATACATTTATTATGATTATTTTTTTGCAATAATTCCTTTTGTGCCATTGAATCCTTTTGATATGAGGATGTGAGTGCTTGCGGAACATACCTATATACACATACGATATACCTTAGTGGGATATGTTGTCGTTCGTGTCCTCGTATCGTTTTCTTTACCATCTCTATGGTCTACATGGGCAGCATCGTGCGTTCATAATACCGAAACCGATTCCGTCACCATCTTCTTATGGCACAATATACGAATACCTTATAAGAAAAATCTATATATAGAAGGAGGAACTGTACTGATGTATTCTTATAAAGCGAGAAGAGAGTGATATCCTTGAACCGGTATAATGTTATCCACAAGCAGCACAACAATACGATTTTGAATTAATTTGAATTGAAGCGAATAATTTGGATATGGTTATAGGTATGATGTACTTTATACAGTATAGAGGGGGCGAATTGCGAGTACTACGTAATTTTGCTTTATTGTTCGTCGATATGGAATTTTCTATACGAAAACGTTTCCACTTCGATTGTGGTAATGCTGATGCTCTAGCCTACATAGCTCCCGCCCGTTTCTATACATATTTATTGTATATTATAGATATGTTAATGATGTGTGTTGTTCGCGAATACTTTATTTTTATTTAAATGTTAAACGTTGTGGGATAAAATTGAATTTGTTCAGCGATTGCGATTGCGATTTTCTTAAAAACCATTCGTGCAAAAAAACGAATATTTATGTACATATAAAAATACATAAATGTTTACAATTGAAAATTACTTAAAGAAGATACTTTTTATTTTTAAAACATGCATAGAAGATTCCATGTATAGGTACAGTGTAGATAGCTACCTATCCAGAGAGGAATGTAGAATATTAAAATGGTTAAGTTTTTCTTAAAGCTTTTAGGTTTTATCAAACACTTTTTTTTTAATAAATATTTCTCTAAAAACATCTCTAATAAGTTTGCTAAAAATATAAGTTTAAGGGTATTTGCGTATAACATTATATTGTATATGAAATTCGCTTATGCGCCTATGCTCGATCTGAAGCGCTCTAAGAGTTTGATATTTCTAAGTAGATTGAACATTAGTTCCGTTATAGGTGTCACTACCGCATATACTGTCTAAGAGTTTCTCAGTTCGTAACAATCAGATAGGAATTCGTGACGATAAATTTGTTTTCTCAAATTTCTATTATTTTAGTACCTAATTAAAAAGTAAATTTTAGTTTCTTAACATTAATTTAAATAAGTTTTCTGTCATTTTGTATAGTTTTTGTGAAGAATTTAGGCTTATTAAATGATTTAAATCCCATATGTTCTTCTATTTTTTGGTCGTTGGGTTGCTTTCATATGAATAGTCCTAAGTGTTTCAACGAATAGGAAGAAGGTTTCCTAGATTCTTGGGGTACCACAATGGGCCAACCTATGGTCTAAGTGTGTCAAGCTTCTCTACTGACAGCCACGTAACCCTATAACCTTACCTATGTGTGTAAAATAAGCACCGGCATTTTCGATTTTCAAAAAATTGAGCTGTAATGTGCTAAACACAAAATATTTTTTTTTAAGCACAGTTTCAACATTTATTGAAACGTTTCTTGCAGTTTTTCCAAAAAAGGATTAACTGCACCTTTAATTACTTCATGACAACTTTTCGCCGCATATTTTTAATGTTCGAACACCATGCCTTTGCTTAAATTTGTATTCCCAACCTTGACTAGTTTTGAAATTGCGGGCTTCTTTGAATCGCAAATTAAACTAATTTGCTTTTCGGCGGAGAAGAACTGTTGAAACTGAACGTGGTTCTCTCTTTGTTTTTTTTTAGCCACTCGAATAATGCATTTTCCATTTTAGGCATTTCGGATTTCGTAAGCGTCTTTCTCTTCCCTGGTCCTGATTCAGTTTTTTGGCAATGGTCCAACAGCTTTTTGGAATTCAATTTTATTCCCGTAATTGTTGACCTGGACAGACCACATTTTTCAGCTAATGCAAACCCAGGATGTCCAGATAAAAACCGATGCGCTTTTTGTTTAGGTGCCATTTTGCCACATGCAATTAGAATTTTATTAAGCACAAAAAAAGGACCCAGAGCAAAAAAAAACAAAAACAGACAAAGTAAAACACAACTCAACGAAAAATGATAACCCCGAACTATGCCTACGTTCTGTACCTCTCGCATCGATATCAACATTTCTTAAGATATGTCTAGACAAATAACAGTTAGCCGGTACCTATAAATTGCACGCACGAATAAGAATAAGATAAAAACTTTTACAAAAGAAAAAATTACATTATAGAGGCTGTGAAAATTCGAAGTTCACATTATAGAGATGAGAATGTAAATTTTGGGCGATTCACATTTTAGAGAAATTCGCATTATCGGTAATTCACATTATCGAGGCACTACTGTATTACGGGTTAATTTTTTTTTTTTCTAAAATATCTACCTATATCTACGATTTTCGAAAAATTGTGCTTTTTTTACAGATACCTAATCCGTAATAATTATGCAAAATGATCATGAAAAATTTCGACAGTGTAAAAAACAAGTGGCTGATTTCAAAACTATCGTATCGTATCGTATCAAAACACGTATCGTCTTCAAATAGACACTTATCGATTTCAGGCTTCTAAATTCACAAAATTTCTAAAACTACTTTACCGACAATAATAAATAAAATTTCCCACATACATAGCTAGGTCCCACAAAACTAACACCGAATTTGTTCTTGTCTTGTCAACATAATATTTAGGTACTATCCCCACCCTTGCATTGATTAGTTTCCAATATCATCCCTTATCGTCCAACGATAACTCCGAAAAAAAAACTCGCCTATCGGAAACCTATTCGATTTATATGTATTAACAAAAAAATATCGTATAACATACCAATCAATCACGTATACGCATAATTTTTCATGTGTGCTATTATGATCACAAGTAACCAGCCCAACAAACATCCCTTCAAATTGTGAGTTTTTTTTTTTTTTTTTGTTGCGAACCCGTAAAGCCTTAAAAGAAGACCCAAAAACAGAATTTTTAAGGGTTGAAAAAGAAAACAACACACATGTAGGGTACATACATATATGTGGGGTTGTAAAGATATACATGCATACCTACATGGAATCCGGTTCTAAGCCAAATCGGAGAAATAGAAAATGAAATTCTTTATCATTTTATAGCGGGATCCTTGTAAAAACTGAGTGTTTGTGTGTGTATGTCAGCGTCATGAAGAATAAGGAGCACTATACTCGAAACGAGGCAGCAACTGGAGAGGCAACAATGTGAGACTACACGTCGTCGTCTCTTTTAAAGCAAATATGTGTCCTCCTAGCAAACATTTGTAGTGGCAACACAAGTATAAGCAGGGTGGGTGCGGCCTAAAGGCATAAAAGGATTCGTTTTCCTTTATACTCTGATGTTCATCCTTGTTTTCTTATTTTTTTTTTTTATTTTCTGAAGAAGAAGAAAAATAAAACGAAGATATCTGAACATACGCACACAAACACAATAAGATTTTAGCAAGTATAATATGAGTGAATGTGTGATTCTATTGAATCCTTCCATGTCTTCGGTCTGCCCAAATTATTCAAATTCAAAATAATAAAAAAAAATACAAATTCATAATAAAAGAACGTGCAAAACAAATATAGCACAAAAAAAACACACAGAATCCTTGCAGGATGCGAGGACTTTTTCGACATGTTCGAGTATACAACGTACCTACCCTGGGCAAAATTGTTATAAAAAAAAAATAAAACACCAAACACAGCTCAAGAAACCTCCATCTATAGCAGGATGCTGGAAGCAAAAACAAGCACCAAGAAGTTTTCCCTTTAACCACCCCCCTCCCCCCCTCTGATTGTTGCTGATGTACTGGCCTGAGCATTGTGATTTTTGGGATGTCGTTTGTGATGTGTAGTGTATAGTATATGTGATAGATATTGTGATGGCAAGGTCTTGCTTGCTCAGCAACTAAAAGAGTTGACTTCCGCCACAAAAAAGTTTAGCTGATGGTGTTTCCGCGATGGATTTCACGCTGTAGTAGCTATATGATGAAAGTGGTTTTCTATATATATTCCAACATAGGATATGATGTATGTTTGGCCTTTTACCTAACATGGATTCTTTACTCTTGTTTTTATGCAACCTACTACTAGGCAACAATTTGTTTTATTTGTTGTTACATGTATGTTTTGGCTTTGATAAACCTCATCATACCTGTCCATATAGATAGTCTAAAGATCAGGCCAAATCTTAAAACTAATTGTTTCGAACATAATGTAGGTAGTGTTAAGTTATCTTTATATATTTATATATTATATTTGGACAGTAGGAATGTATTGTAAATATAGTTTAAGAAAAAAACACCCAACACCCACATAGGAATAGTTAAAAGTATTTAAGTCATTAGCCCCTGGTTTTCCGCACGACCTGTCATGTTATTCGTTTTAAGTAAAATTGTTAGCCTGGTTTCCTGACAGTATTTTTATCGATTTTTGTTATAAGTATTTATTATAATGTTCATTTACACCGCGAGAAAAGTATTCTGCGAGAAAAGTATCACGCGAGAAAAGTATCATGCGAGAAAAGTATCATGCCAGAGAAATTTCATGCAAGAATAGTAGTGACATACGCTTAGAAAATTATCGTGCAAGAAATTTATCATCCACGAAAATTATCCTGTTAGAAAAGTATCACACAAGAAAAGTTTCATGCGACAAAAGTATCATTCGAAAAATATATCATGTGAGAAATGTATCATGCGAGAAAAATATCATGCGAGAATAGTATAATAGGATAAATACATAAGGTATGCGAAAAAAAAATATTAATTTTTTGAAAAATCTCTGCGATTGATTTGTGTATTGGTAGGTCCCTATAAGACTTAAATGCCTTACCGATGCTAGTTTCATTCGTTATAGAGGTATCATTATTTTTTTCATGGGTATCTAAGGAATTTTTGATTTATGCCTTGTTTTTGCGTAGGGAATTTTTGAAAAACAAACAAGTTTCCTAGAATAATTTTTGGTAGTTTTTGATTATTATTTTTCGAGTAAATTTGTTTTAAAAATGAACAAATTTGGAAAATAAAACATTTCGGACCATAACCAATGTTGCTGAAAAGTTCTAAGTTTTACCGATAAATTTCTACATTCCCTGATCTTCAGTAGCATAACATTTGTATATAAATATACAATATAATGAGGAACTAAATGGTGTTTCTACCCAATAGAATAAAAAAGCAGAGAAAATAACCCTAAATATGTAAAATGTTGAAATTATACTAAGTTTGTACTGCTATATAGGTATAAGAATTTTGAAATTATCTATAGGTACTATGTATAAGTATTCTAATTCAAACTTATTATTTTTTGCTTGTTAATTTCTATGTTTGACGTTCTACTATAATGCACATAACAATAAAAACTTGAAATGCAAACAAAAAACACCAAAAATTACGCAAAAGTAGTTCGGTACCTACAAAAAAAGTTCAAAAAAAAAATCCAGAACATTGGGATCAAGAACCTTAATTCAACAAATCCACTATACCATAAAATGGAGCACATTCCTTTTGTGTATATTCACTCTCATATCGTAATTACGCATAAGCTTCCCTTGTCATCATATACGTTGAAGCTTGAAGGGAAACCAATCCACGTGTTTTTTTTTTATTTTATTTCTTTTTTTTCTGTGTAGGTACTTTATTTTATTTTATGTATTATATTTTATTCTTCAACAAGGAGTAACGAATATCTATATCATTGAAGCTCCCTTTACTTCAATCCTATATTTTATATTTTTATACCCACCGCATACGGCAAAACCGGGCTAATTTAATAATATTTCTAATAATATAAAAATAATAATAAAAAAAAACCCCATAACAAAAAGAAGGAAATTCCTTTCAAAATAGTTTCAATCTTTTTTCTTCCTTCTCTGAGCCCTCCCCAATCCTCACCCCTCCTCAACTATGCCGCTTGTTCGCCTCATGTCCCTCATTACCAATTCTTTCCTTCAGTTCGTACAAATCTCTCAAAAAAGGGAAGTATCCTTTCAGGATAAAAATGAAATATTTTCTACTTTATACTCGGAGTATAGAATCATATAGCCACAGAGCTGTAGGAGCACCATCAAGCACTAAACCAGGATAAAAAGGAATACTTTGCGAGTCTATGGATATTTTTTTTCCCTTCTTTATTCTGTACCTATATTATTCTTTGCCAGAGGATGGTATGGCTTGGGAAAAAAATAAAAATTGGTAAGAATACCACCAGACCATCAAGCCATCGCAGCAGTACCATATTATACGTATACCTATACCTATATACCAAAACCAACAACAATATAACGACACAAGAACGAAAATAGAAAAAAAATGAAAATATTATTGTGCTTGTATTTTTCGCAAATTGGAAATTTGGTTAGACGGGCAAATAGTGCAATTCCAACAAAAAAAAAACAAAAATAAAAACAACAACAACAACAACCTTATCAACGAGGACACGATGATGATGGACGATGTTTATGGAGCGCTTCAGCGGATGTCCATTGGCAGCATATGAATATATGTCTCTATTGCCGTTATGTTCATTTATCTGCTTGTCTGTCCGTGAAGATGATAAAAATAATCTCAGAGTTGAGAACAATTTTTCTTTTCCTTATTTTTTTGTTTTGTTTTTTTATATTTTCCTATCAATGTCCTGCCTGAAATAATTTGTTCCTTTTTCACTCACTCATGTCGTTTGGAATGTCCTGCATTATCAGTCAAAGGATATCATCATCATCAAACTAACAAGCAATATTGTAAAAAATCGTAGATACATCTAAAAAAAAAACTTGGATTTTCCCAAGCAAAAGAAAATGGAATCCATACTTCAGAAGGATTTGAATTTTTTATCTTGCGTGATACGTGTATCTGCTGTTATGTTGTTCTTGTTGGAATATAGAGATATGATATCCTTTTGCCAATATAACGAGCATGAGCTGATGTCGACGATGATGACGACTACAAATTCGACGAACTGAATATAAATACATACCTATGTATGTTGTGTATATGTATATTTTATATGAAGCAATGTGATCAGTATTGAATTTGAAATTGAAATGTAGATACATTGGAATGTTCTGTCACCAAATCAAACTGAAGACGACGAATATGCGACATCGGCTTCGACTTATAGCACATCATACGTAGGTATAAAGGACGAAGCTATTGGCACAAAACAAATCTAATACGAGCAAAAAAAAAGGATTTATCATGAAAGATATTCCATCATGTGTGTACAATGTGTACATATATATATGGATCCTGTGATAACTTAAAAAAAAAAAAACCGCTATAGTGGCAACTGTCTCTCGTATATTTTATATATGAACACACACAATAGGTAGAAGTATCTAAATATTATATGTTCTGTATATGTATGTATATTTTATTTTTTTATTTTCATTCTTCTCCCCCTCATCAATAATAAGATATACGCAAAGCTCGGATGTAGTATATGCATATATTGAATTTCGTTGCGCATAATAAGATACCCTTCAACTCAAATCAAATTTTATTTTCCGGGGGTTTAATCCTCATCGGCACAGCCTTCAGTTTTGAATGAGTTTTCGATTTAGGGAGTTCGAGCATCATCAGGAAGATTTTGGGGGTAGGGGAGGGGTGAATTTGGTATTGTACATTTTTTTTATATATTCAACATTTATTTCTATGCATAAAGTGTCGAAAGGAGATAATATGATTTATTAAAGATTTAAATAAAGTTGATGAACAAAAAAAAAAAAAAAAAAATTAAGGAATATTTGTGAGAGACTTAAATTTACAGTAGGTTTACCTTATCTACTTTTCTTTCTCTGTATGTAAGTATAGGTACACTTCGAAAATTTAAAATTCTTTATACAAATAGGTATTCATAGAAACTTTATAACATTGATTTTTTTTAAAACATTCAAATTAACTTAGATTTCGTTTAACAGTAAAGTCTTTCTTACCAAAGTTTAAGTCTATAGTTATAAGCAGATTCTGCTAAATTTTATCACTCAATTTTGTCTCAAACATCCGCTTGAACCATTTCTTAATTTCGGCATTTATAATAGCTTTGTGGAGAATATGTCACAGAAAACACATGTTTTCAAAAAAGAAATTATATTCACCTAATTCAAAGACTTTTTTTCATCGTACAAATATTTTCTTATTCCGATTTTTATTTTCACACAGCTTACACAAAATTCCAGAGTTGTCAAAATTAAGCTCGAGAATTAATCTGGTCCAACAATTATTCCGTGCGTTAAATTTTGTCAGATAAGTGATGTACCTACCAGTAAGAAAGAAAATTTGATTTTTTAGCTGGAGCTACATACCACTTGTCTTAAATGCTAGGATAAATTTTGGGGTGTTTTTTGTGGAAACTTACATTACGTGATCTATATACCTACGTACCTACTACAATTTAGAGTCGAATCGCTCTGAACAACTTACTGGTGTTGTTCTTGAAAATCATAAAAAATCATATTGAAAATAGTTCATCTTTCAGAAGGATTCAAAATAAAAGAGTTCTTTAAAACTTCATTAAAAGTTTTGCAAGTTTAGAGTTAAAATGGGGTCCATTATAAAATGTTTTTAATAGTAGACAGTGTCACCGGAACATTCCACCTATTGAATTCTCAGCATGATGGGATTCCGTTCCGCGTGTATGGAGAAGTCCTCCATTATGAATTTTGTGAATTTCAGGGGTAAAGTCTAAATCCGCAAATATTGGCGCAAAATTTTAAAACGATTTAGTACGATGTTAAAGCCTTTTTAGTATGAGAAAAATGCTTTAACATCGTAATAAATAATGGTTTAAAATTTGCGCCATTGTTTTTAAGTGAATAATTTGTGATTATTACAAAAATTATTAACAATTAATTAATTAATTATTATTTATATTCTGTGTGTGAAATATTTTTCGAAATGTGTAATTTTATTAAAACTTATGTTTTATTTAAATTCATTTAAAAGGAGTATGGTGCAGGAGGAAAAAGTATTTATTTACTAACTTATTTCAAAGGAACCATTACTCACTTTTAGTTTTACTTTTCAAAATGGAATTAAATTCCCACCGGGTCGGGTGCTCAAAAATATACAAAATTTGTTTCTACAAAATTTGGTTAATGTGAGATACTTAAAGCATTACGTTTAAAAAAAAAAATGTTTTTATCACGATGTGGAAAATTGTTGTCAATTGTTGGGAGCGGGACAGAGGACCCACAAATGGAGTTAAAATCATTGGAACCAGTTAATCGCACCACCCAAAGTATTTTTACGTTGTTTGATCAAAAACATCCATATTCATCAGTTATACCTATCAAAAATTTTCAACTAAAAAACTTAAAACATGGAAATAAATAATTTCTCAAAATTTAGGTGAGAAATTATTCAACAAAAATTCGGGTGTGATAAATTAAATTCTCTATCTCGGTGAGAATTAATTCAATTTTGAAAAGTATAGAATAAACTTCCCTACACAAGACGCAGGTACCTACAAGATCAGAGTATTTTTAGCTGTTTTGGTCTGATTCGAGACTTTTAGCTTAGTGAGATAAGTTCAGGCAGAACTGGCCAGTGTTAGCGACATTAAATAGTAACAGTGATATTCCGTTCTTTTAATGTTTTTGTCTATTTTCATTTTTCATGACAAGATTTGTCAATCTCGAAAGAGACAGTACCTATACCTACCATGTTCTCAAACCGTGAAAAAATATTTCTGTTTTTATTAGGTGGGAATATAGAACCCAAGATCTTCGGTGTAACAGTACTAATAATTACGCCACGAAAATATCAACCGAAAAATTCTATAAAGGGATATAAATTGTTAAAGTTGCCCTTTAAAGCAAAAAACACCAATAGTCATTTATCCTTTGAAAAAAAAAAATACCTATGCTTTAATAGCTTTTAAAAGAGGAGATATAAAAATTCAATTTCCTCCCAATCAATCAACAGAGACTCATTTAAATGAAATAAAGATTTGTCTTCATTTTAAATTTTTGTCCAAATTACCTTAATGCTAATCCTTTTTCAACCCCAAGCTCAAGATATCCATTAAACATGACATTAGGAACATTTAAACAAACCATATCATTAAATGGCTGGCTTTCTAATAATCATATACCTACCCACACATCATTCCAAACCATTTTTCTTTCTTCGTCCTCCTATTATAGGTTATTGAAAAAAGAGAAAGGGAAAAAATATATCTAAGCAAGCAAAATGTCATTGCAAATTAACTCCACAAGGAAAAATGTCATCCCCAGGATGAGGAGTATAAAAATCGAACACCATCACCCCATATCACACAACACAGCACATCACAGTCACAGCCAAACTGGATACCAACAACAAACTTCTACCGCTGCTGTTCCACGCAAATTAGTTCCGGATATGGATTTTGGATAAAAAAGCGTTTCGATACGTGCTACACATAGCACCCTAAACTCCAGCCCTTCGATTTTTGCACAAAAAAATAAAAAAAAAAAAAAAAAAAAAACAAACAGTCTTCTTATCCATCAGTCATTTTAGCGTTTATACGCCTTTCCTTTATTTTTGGTATATTCTTAGATAGATATGTACCTAGATGTATCCCCTTCCCCCTCTTCCTATATCTTCCATAAGTAATCAAATAGTACCTACTACAACCCACCAACAACAACAACGACAAAGCCAAAAGTAAATGACGTTAGCAAAAAAAGCGAATGTGAACTAGTGATAAGGCCACACCAACAACCAAAATAAAAAAAGGGTTCCCAAACCACCCTGCATAGTATAGATTTAGCACCCCACACCATACCCAAACCTACAGCTAACTTTCCACCCCCTAAACAACCCATAAAAAAAGCGCCATCGTTTAAAATGTTCGCATATCGCACGCATAACTCAAAACTTTACTTCGTTTTACATTCCCCTCTCCCACCCCGTCACCAAACATCCTCATCCTTCTGCGGCACAATAAACACTTTGGGTCCTTAAACACAATATAGCGAGGAGAAACAGGACAGAAAAGGCTGACAGTAAAATAAAAAAAAAAGCAAGAAACCACCGAAAAAGAAATATCAAATACACTTGGAGGGGCAAACTTTGAATTTGGTTCCCCTTTTCGTCATTCTTTTTTGTATTCTTTTTCCAATTTTCCCCTTTCGACAAAAAATCCATCAGTGTATTAGTGGATAATATAGCAGCAAAAAAAGCGCAGGACTATAATTTCTCAATATGTATTATGGAACAGTAACAATTTTTGTCAGCGAACCGAATAAAGCGGGGAGGAATGAATATGAAAACGGGACAAAAAACCCACCCTCATCAAACCCCTCTGGAAGGAACTCACTCGCAGTGTGGGTGAAAAACTATCCCCTTTTACGCGTTTTTGCCTCTTTGTACTTACTTTGATGTCCTTGCTGCTGTTGCTGCTGCTTCATATCAGAGCTTCTGTGCTGTGCTAAGTGTTGTGTGTGGTGTGGTGGTGGTGCGAAGAGGGGTTGCGATTGCTCTCAATGTTATTGCGGTTGTATTGGAATATCCTTGTGAAAGCGCGGGCAGACGTCAGCTCCTTGTTTTCCTACAGCACACACTGGGGTGAGTGGGTGGGGGTGTTGAAAAAGGACGAATTTCGTTTGGGAATGACTTTTGTCATGCTTTCAAGTGTTTTTCCATTTATTTTCTCGTTTGGTTGTTTTTTTTTTTTTTTGCCTTCTTCGTACTTTTGCGTGTTTCTTGTTTGACGCCACTGAGTACGCGCACAAGAACAACGACTATACAACGATGTCTCCTCACCCTCATCATCCATGGCACACGCGATATGACACATTTGTATTCTACCATCATGAGAAAACGCCACCATTCGGGTGGCACTGCAAACGACAAGGACTAAGGACGACCGATTTTCCTTGTGGCAGTAGCATTTGATAGCTTGACTTGCAAGCTTTCGGTCCAAAAAATATCCATTTCTCGAATAAGGCCAAGAAAGTTTCGTTTTCTTTGGTTCATACAATATTCTGTTGCGAGTATAAGAAAATCATCGAACTTTAGCGAACGAGCATATAATATCTATAGACATAATGTACATAAAGGACTTTAGGCAAATTCGGGTGTCTATTGAATTTTCGGTTTTGGTTTTTCGTGAGTGATACGCAGTCGTGTATTATCCTTGGAGTCCCTTTCTTTTGGTTTTTTTGGGAACAAAATTTATTGGCAAAGTAGAGAAATTCACAGGAATATCTTAGAGCGATTAAGGATACTCGTCATTCCTTAAGTTGACGCGTTACGGATTGGACAGAACTTTGTGATTTTATATTCGGTTGTGTTTCAATTCAAAAAGGACTTTAACTTTAAAAAAAAAACTGTATTTTGCAAAAAAATATAAAAAATATATTTTTCAGTGATTTCAGTGTTTTTTAAAATATTTTTTGAAATATAAACAACAACTTTTTCAGGTGAGTGATTTAAAAAATATCGTCCTTCAGTTAAAAAAAAAGTAACAAATTTGCCTATATCAACCGATTCGTTCTCTTCGTTAAGCGGGCTAATTGAACACTGAGCATGGACTCATTTCCACTTCGAACATTTCTTTTTTTTTTAATTAGAATTCATTGGGATTCATCATCATCATCGTAGTGTGTGCGTGAATATCTGTGTGTAAGAGCCGTGTCCTTGGCCGTGACATAGTATTTCCATGCCATTCATAAGAATTAACTCATTAACATATTAAAATTCGAGGCTTCGAGGGTAAAGGGTAAAAAAAAATAATTTTTGTTCGTTTGGAAAAAAAAGCAGATGCTCAACGAGTTCTAGGATAACAATTATTTTTTTTTTTGCATTGGTATGTTAATGAGAATAACCCTATATGAGTGAGTCCCTGTGATTTATGCAAATTAAAACTTTCAAAAAAAAATAAAGGTTAAAGGTGTGCAGTGTTGAACAATAGTTGTTACCTAAAGGTAGGTAGGTTAGGTATGATTTTTTTTTCGCCGTACCTATGTAGTAGAACTATCGTGAAATTTATTTAAATTTTTTGCTTACCGTAGATATTTTACTTGGTAGATAAATATACTCGTTTTAGAAATAATTTGCATATTTAAGGATTAGGTGTGCGATAGAAAAGGTTATAACTATTTTTTTCTATGTATGCTACACGTTTGCTCATCTGCTTTTAATGTTTCTATGACGTTGATAGCTATGGGTAGTTTTTTTTTTGTGTCTAAGGGGTTGACAGGATGCAACTTAACTATTGTAGGTAACTAGAAAAGTTATTAAGGTTTTTGTTTTTTTTTTTTCTTTGTTATTCAAATTAATTTCTGCAAGCATTTGCAAATTCTGAGGAATTAAGTGCCAATAAGTGTGTGTATAGCTTGATATATTCGCATGGTTCGTTGCGTGGTTTAAGAGCTTGTTAAGAATCTTGTTAAGAGCTTATTTGCAGTTTTTTTTTCTTTGCAAATTATAGATAGGGTAGTACCTAGTTATACCTACCTTTTTATCCCAATGGTGTGTTATAGATTTGGTATTAGATTGGTGAAAAATAGTAACGTATTTCAAAAATTATTGATTTTATTGTTTGCGAATAAATATTTTAAAATAAAGTAGGTAGGTATGTAAATAAAAATAAAAACTAGTTTAAAATTTAAAACAGCTACAAAATAAATATGTGTAGGTACCTACATATATTCTCAAATTGGGATTATATTTTTTATTTTATAAAAAAAAAACAACTTTATTCATATTTTTTTAATTCAGAATTGAAATTTTACATTAAGTTAACTAACTATTTATTTAAAAGACTATGTTTTGAATTGATAAACATATTATTATTTTATTTTTTTATTATTAATTTTAATACTTTAATTATGTACATTTCATTTTGAACATATTCAGTATTTATAGTAAAAAAAAGTTTTACATATTATATTTTAAACATTAAATTGTTCTTAATTCAAATGTATTAAATTTCGTATTTTAAATCTTGATTATATAAGTTGATATTCATCTATAGTTACAAATGTTCTTAAATTCTACATACATAATTTTAAACAAGAAAACATTAAATTTTTTTACACTTAATTAAAAATATCTAAATGCAAATACAAAAAAAAACACAATCAAAAATAAAATTACCACACTTATCGTTATTTATATATATTTACCTTTATTAATGTAATAGAAAATGATTTATTTTTGATAAAGCTATGAATTTTGAGTACCTACATTAATTATGGCTGGTATAATAACTTGTTGAAGGGTTATTCAAAGTAATTGTCTTTGGTAATAATAAAAAATACTTTAAAAGGAAGGTTTAGATGGCAAAAATTGGTAACGAGAAATTAAAAAAGCATGTAAATGAAATTCTTCCCCAATTTTTAATCGAAAAAATCGAAAGATTTATGCTTTTCTATTCTTATAAGTGAATATGTGAATAAGTGAATATAATAATTGTTACAGAACCAAAAATGAAAGCGGAATTTTTCAATTTTTTAAAAGTCAGAAAACGAAATAGATAATCATTGGAAATTTTATATTTTAAACTAAATACATTAAAACTAACAACGTTTTAATTTACACCAAAAATTTAATTTAATAAAAAAAACGTTTTCTTCCGATTTTAATAATAAATTAGCCGGTTTTTTTAGTCGGTTGCCAATTGAGATCAAATTTTTATATTCATCCTTTATGTCAGCTTTGGTGCCATATGAAATGTCATAGTATTTTCTGGTGGAAACACAATAAAATAATGATTAAAGTTAAATGTCAATTTAATGACATTTAATTTTAAATTTTTGTTTTACTGGAATAAAAAGAATCAATTTGTAGTAAATCTAGTTAGTGCAAAAAGAAATGCTTCTTTTCTTCTAATATGCACCAAAAAACAATGTCAGGATAGTGTGGTTTTCAAATTGAACAACATAATAAGCAAATAATTTTTCATTCGACAAGATAATTTTTCCATTTAATTCTGTAGCTCAAGCGAAATGAAATTGTTTTGGAACATATTTTTCCATTTTTAATATGAAAATTTTACCTATAGAAATTAAGCTTTTTGCGGCTAATTTAATTTGATATTTTTTGTTGTATAAATAAGGTAGAGGATCGATAGTTCTACAAAATATAGGGTGTGTAGTTTGTGACCAGATATGAAAAATATTGTTTGAGAAAGAGAGTCTATGGCTTCGCTATAAATGTGGGGCTAGAAAATAACTTCACATTGAAAATAACTTAAATTCCAAATCAGAAATAAAATTTTGAAGTCAAATTATAAATTTCCTACCGTATAAGGAAAATATGTGTAGCAAAACATTTTTGCGTGCGAACCTTTTTCCCTTTTTGAATGAATTTATATATCGCACCTATAATAAGGTGGCAATAAGTTCAAATTTTATTATTTTTTATGAATTCAATTCATAATCTTGCAAATTTAAATAAAGTAAATTTGTATTGTTTGTTTTTTCAATAGGCTTGTAAATTCTATTGAACTTGTTAAATTATGATCTGAAAATTAAATTCAATATCTGAGTTTTTTGAAAATAATATAAATCAAAAATCTATAAATTATATATACCTACATATATATAATAAATGACAATTTGAAAATAAATAAATAATAATAGAACATTTTATAAATATTAAATTAAGTATAATATTTTATTTATTATTTTATTTTTAAAACATTAATTTATACTTTTTTTAAGTTACGCCTGAAAATAAATGAAAAATATTCAAAACGCCCAACTTAAAAAAATGTTTAAATTAATATTGTGAAAATTAAAGAATAAATAAATTAAAAATAATAATAAATACATTTAGTTATTTTTCAAAAGTTATTTGAAATCGATAATTTAACAAGTCCAATAGTAAATTAAAGTAAAGTAGAAAGTCTTCAGTTAGCATTTGGAATTTGTATCATTATGAAAAACCTTGGTAAAAAAATATATTTAAATATTTAAACAAATTTTTTTAATTTTTATTTATTTCATATACCAAATAGAATGTTTTTTTTTTTGAGATTCACTATAGAATTTTTTACTGAATGTCAAGTTATTTCCCATATCTTTTTTTCTTTTCTTTTCTTTTCTTTTCTTTTCTTTTCTTTTCTTTTCTTTTCTTTTCTTTTCTTTTCTTTTCTTTTCTTTTCTTTTCTTTTCTTTTCTTTTCTTTTCTTTTCTTTTCTTTTCTTTTCTTTTTTTTTCTTTTCTTTTCTTTAAAATATTTAAATATATTTGTTTTAGCATTTAATTTAAAATCGATTTGCAAAGAAAATTAATTACAATAAATAAAATCAATTTTTAAATATGTAAACAAATTTATTTTATTTAAATTTTTAGTTCTAAATTTTGATTTTGAAAATATTTTCTTCAAAAACTAATCAATAAAACAATTTGAATAAAAAAAGAAATAAGTTCCTTGCATTTAAAAAATGCTATCGCATATTATTGGGGAGTTTTTGTTTAAATTTAATTTAATTTAAATAGATAATGTTGGAATGGAACAAAATTTGTGTTGTATAATAATTACATTTATAGTTAAAAATTGCATACAGATATTTAATACTGATGAAAATATACATATTCTTTAAATTTTCACATTACTCTAAATTTAAAAATACACATAGGTATATTCTAATTTCCAATTTATCAACCTAAGTTGTCCTTGACTATCAAAATAATTGTTTAGATGATAAAATTAACTTTTAATCTCAAAAAAATAAGTATGTATGTAGCTATTAAATTTTCCTAAATGTCTAAACAAATCACTCAAAAATAAAAATTAAAAAAATATAAAGCAGCCAAAAATAAAATATCCTGTCCCTATATTGAATAAGATGGTACACTCTGGTTCTAAGTTCTAAGTAGAAACGTATGTACATAGGTAGGTATACTTATATCTCTACAAAACATATATATACATTATATGCATGTAGATTGCAGGTACCTATATAGTTTAATGTCCTTCTTCTGCCTCCTTCAAAGTCAGTCAGAACCTCAAAAGCAATATTAGCAAATGGTTAGGTTACCTACCTATATTGGATCCATATAAAGGTACACCAAAGAATAGGTAAACCTCTTCGAATAATCCAAAAAGCCAATCCCAGAGTCCTTGTTTCTTAAAAAAAAAAAATAAAAATAAAAATAAAAAAAAAACGAAGAAAAAAAAAAACAGAGAAAATCAAATTCAAAATGTCTGTGCACATGGTTCAAAAAATCGCCTCATACCAAATTTCTTTTATATCCTTGTGTGAAGGATATCAAAAGGAGTAAATCTAAAATCCAGTTAGGTATACACATATAGAAATAATTTTGGAATGAGGAATGTTGGGTATATAATATGAATCCCTATACAACCATCAGAAGAGTCCTGATGTGCTTCAAAAATCGAAAATAACACACACTCAATCAATCCCAGGAATGGTTGAATATTGCAAAGAAAAATCCTTTAACCTGGAAAATTTGTGTCGCAGAAATTGCCATACAAGACACAAGAGTGTATGAGAAGGTATGGTGGGGGATGGTCTCCTGAATCCTGTATCCTGACTTTTGCTACCAAAGGACTCTTCATCCAAATCATATATACCTCTATGTATATGTATGTACATTGTACAATAAATCGAAGGATATGTGTACATACCTACATGATTTTTATTTTCTTTCATTTTTGCAAATCAAATAAACGGGATATAAGAATATATATTTATATGTAGGGGTGGGTTTTGTGGTGCGTGGTGCATACGATTGACATTTGTATTAGTTCAAGCGCCATCATTATTGACGAAAAACGAGATATTGAAAAGTATAGGTATTATATTTGGCTATGTACCCACCACAGACAATCACATGGGTCGGTGGTTTCTTGAAAGGGTTTATACCTATCCAGGAAAATGGATTCCTTCGTTTTAACAAAAAAAAAAAACAGAATATTTGCATGTGGAGCAGTGATCATCTCCAAAGTTATAAATAGAAGAAAGAAAACACATTTACTATGGATCTTAAAAAAACATACACACATGCAAATTAAAGTTAGTTATTGCAGCTTATGCAAATTACGTAAAACCCCAGAATGTATAGGTATATGATTAATTTGTCCGTTGCGTGACGCTCTCTGTACTTTATAATATGTATATGCAGATATTTTCTTCTATATAGTTATAACGGGACAGAATTTCACCCCTCTGCCATCCTGGCTTGATCTAGACCTCGTGCGGGTTATATCTACCTATTTTGCTGTTATTGCAAAAATGGTTTTCTTTTCGCGCTACGTATACATATATGTATGCAAATTAACTAGCAGTTTTGGCATTTTTGCTTCTGGCTTCGAGATTGAGCTCGTTACCGAATATAGATTTTAGCTTATCCCCTTTTGGCAGGATACAAAAGTCATTTTTGTTCGTGCGTTTTTTTATGTTTTTTTTTTTTTTTTTGTTACATCCTTGCAAACACCAAGAAACGTTGATAGCTATGCAAGAGAGAGAGAGAGAGAAAAAAACTGGATAAATTTAAATGACAATGCTGTCAAATTCTAGTCCTTCACAAGAGGAGGGTTAAATAGGTATATAAAAAAAATATCCAAAGAAAAAAATAAATTCTGCAAAACTCTTTAAGTAGAGATATAAAAAAAAAATATATAAAATCCTTTTGCATTTTTTATGAGAAATTTATTTCAAATTTCTTTATATCTAAATACAAAATATTCACATGGAAAATCCTTTTTGCTATAAGTGAAACTTAAGAGAGGATATATTTCGAATTCAGTACAGCAGAAGAAACAAATGACGAAATAAATCTTGGAATATAATTTTTTTTTTTTTTTTTTGCCACGGAATTGGCCTTTTTATTCTGCTGGTATAGAGTAGTGTAGTTCACTTATACATACATACCTTCATACCTAGAATTTTTTTGTGATTGTAAGCAATCACATTGTTCTTTTCTTTATTTCTTTCATTTTGTGCGGGTAGAAAAGCAGGGTCTTAGTTTCGGGTCGTTGGGTTATCGCGCGTGCACTTGACACCAAACCAATATGCAGTAAATCTGCCAAAAAATGTCTGTTCTCGAGGTTGAATAGGAAAAATAAATGTTTTCGAAATGCTTGAAGAGAATTGAAAATAAAAAAAAAACAGTTGAATTGAAGAGGGGCGACCTTTATGGCAAATGGAAAAAGAGATTTTATTTACTGTTTAGAAATAAAGACTTTCTTATGACAGTTGTTATAATTATGGAATCTGTTTTTTTTTTTTTTCATAAATAAAACTAAAATAGCATTTCGAAGTAGGCAGGGTGCACTTTAAAAAAAAAAGAACAAACTTAAATTTAAGTTTAATAAAATTATATAATAATTCAAAGTGAAAAATAACATTATTTATTATTAGTTTTATTAGTCTACAGTTTTGAAAATTACAGGCAGGTATACGTTGTGTCTTTTTAGTTTAGCAGGTTACCAATCTCATAACAAAAACTTAAACAAGTGCAAAGTATTTAAACTCATAAAAAGGTAGCCTTTTAAAAATGGTGAATTGAAGCCTTAAAATTCGAAAATAGTAGAAATATGAGGAAGTCTCTATAATCAAAAATTAGAAAAATATTAGGTATATTAATTTTATGCTTTTGGAAAAGTATAAGACAAATTTTGTACCAATATTTGAAGAATTTTTGATCAATACAGGGTAATTCGCTTAACGTGTGCAAAAAAGCTCGAGCATAGGTATAGGTTATGGCGTGACAAGTAAAATATCCTATTGGGGGATCTATTTCCCACCTTTTAATCAGGAGGGACAATTTTCTAAAAAATCTAAGGAAAACAATATATTTATTAAAAAACAACGGTAACACATTGCCAGAAATATCTGCTTTTAAAGCATTTATGCCGACGCACGGTAGGGTAATAAAAACGTGAAAACGTGTGGCACATCATTACGTAAGTGCTGTTACACGTTACGATACGTTGATGTATGTATTGAATATGTTCAATATTGGGTACGTTCCTTCGTAGCTCAAACTAAATCAAAAGGTCGAGTTGAGTTTGTATTGAAAGTTCGAACTCATCACGTTCTGTGATGTAAAACCAGCACTTGAATAGTTAATTTGTTGTTTACACATCTTAACCGATCTTTTTACATAGTAAAGTTGTTTTAGTGAACATTTTTTAAAATTTTATTTCGAAAAATTAAAAAAAAAAAAACAAAATGAAAAAAAAAAATGTTTCAAACTAATTTTTTCAAAATTTTACACAATTAAGTATTATTTTTGTTTTCCAAATTCAACGCTTTAATTAATTTTTAGTCAAAAACAGAAAACCGTATGCTTAAATGTCTTCTATTTTCTTTTTAAATGCTTAAAATTTAAGGAATGATGGGAATTATTTTATTAGGGTTTTTTAGTTTTAAATTTGGATTCAAAAGAGTTCTTAGGTAGCTTTAATAAGTCTTAAGTGCATGTATTTATTTTTAAATCTTCTAAATACATGTCTATATTATGTATGATCTTTAAGGCTTAAAGTTTGAAAATCGTATAGAAGTTCATTTTAATTTTAAAGTTATTCGTTTCAGTGGCATACTAACCCAAGTAACATTTTTGCTCTCATAAGACGCTCCAAGAGTTTAACTAGACTAATGTAAGGGAGCTAAAAGTAATCTTGAAGACTACTACTAGATTGTTAAAATACTGTTAAAAGCGTTAAATGGCCTAGTTATGGGAGGCTCTCAACTCAACTTAGTCTTGCTATGAGAATGCGTCTCTTCCAATGAGATTCGCTCAAAAGAGAACAATATTTGTATTTGTATTTGTAAACTTTAAAAAAATTATGTATCTTTCTCGTGGAATAATATTGTCTTTCTCATTTTCTTAGAGAGCAACAAACTACTTTTTTATTTTGTGTGTATGTCGCATGTCAAAAAACTGATAGGCTTGTGTGAGAATTTATTTTGTAAGTCAATCAATTATATTATTATGCGTTATAATGGCGAAACTTTAAATTTATTATTTTTCACATATGGGAACCAAAATATATATGCGGTGGAAAATGTATCTGATAATTTGAGCTTTTACCTCGAAAACCAACAACGCGCCTCTAAAATAATGCATATTTAAATTATTTTATTTATAATTTTCAAATATTATTGATCTCATTAGCATCCTATTGCAAAGCTTTTGGTATTTCAACTCCCGATATTCTTGATATAGGAGGTATTATACTCAGATCCTGTAAGCGTTTTCATATAAGTATAGAATGACTAAAACTCTTATAATTGTGTTGTTGTGGGATCATGAAGCCTTCGAACATATGTTTAGAGCTGAAGTTTCACAAAAGGATTATTATAAGACTATAAGTTTATAAAATCCTATTTCAAGAAGAGAAATTTATTCAAATATAAGAATTGAGTATTTTGAAGAGAGAAAAGTGTTTGACTCTCAAAATAAAAACGCTACGAGACTATTTTAAGTTTCAAAACAAGATAATAGTTCTTATGTATAGCAATGGGATATAAAAGAGTCTTATGCGAGTTTTTTCAGATTTCGAGAGCTTAGCTCTGGAGAGTTTGTTAGTTGGGAAGCTTTAATACTGATTCCGGTCTTTTCAAATTTTTGGTTTTTATAAAATGTGTAGACCAATTTATAGACATTTTGAAAAGAAGAAGACCAAAGTTTTTATATCAGAGGATTTCCTTTTAATTGACCTGAGACGAAAAGGCTTAACTGGCGTTAAGATGAAATTTTCTTTATTCGTTAAAACATTATTTAGGTTAGGTTAAATGAATGTAAATACGAACCTGCGAGCACAAAGACCAATAATAATAAGTAAACTTGAAATTTAAATGGTGTACCTACATAAATCATCATGAGTAGGTATCTATGTATGTAGGTAGTCAAATTTATAGTGAATTCTTTTACATTCAGATTTGTTACCATGCGAATACTTTCATCAAGTTGGCGTTATGATGCCGTCATAATGGTAAGGTTCTGGTTTTTTTTTATTTTTAAAATGTCTTATGTTAATGATTTTTCTTAATTTAATAAAATAACCCCAAATATTATACCCTGATGTATACATTAAAAAAAAAAACACAATATTTGACTATCCAAATACCTATCAACACCGCGCCCTTCTAATATTTCACGCAATCATGTTACGAAATAAATAAAAAAAAATTATAATTTATTCGAAATAAAATTCCATTTATTCTCGCATTATGTTATAGTGCTTTCAAAATATTACTCTTTTATCCTTCTGACAACAATTCTCTAAAGATCATCTCTCATTCCCCCATGTCATATGATGATGTTGTCATCCACCGCACATCCTCCAAACAACTCTGTGCATAATCTTCATCGAAGCTGACAACAAAAACATTATGTAGTTAGGTACCTATACAAACAACAACAAAAATAAAAAAAAAATCAGGATATCGAGGATATATAAATTTTTTCTCAATTTTTTTTTTGTTGTTGTTTGTTGTTTACCAATGAATAAAATAAAATACAGTAGATACACAAAAAAAATAATAATAATAAAAAAAAATAACTGAACAACATGGGAAAACGAAATGCCTGTCATTTCACTGTTGCGAATTATCCTAATGCTGTTTCCAATGTCTACTATCTCTCCTTTGTATATTTTTATACAAATCTACTTGAAATGTAAAAATAAAAAAATAAAGAAAAAAAAATACAGAGAAACATAAACGAATTTGATTGAAAACCTTTTTGAAGAAGGATGTCCTTTCGTTTCTTATAGAAGAATATATATATATATTTATATAAAATGTATCTTTATATGTAGGTTGGTACATATCTAAAAAAAAAAATAAATAAATAAATAAACAAATACATTGAGCTTTTATCGTAATAACATTTTGTACTTTGGGAATTGAAAATATATACTCGCCGTATCCTTATACATATGTATATAGAAACATCATATCCTTTAAGAGAAAAAAAAAAGAACTGTGAAGCAGCAATGACATCAGCGTGTCGGAATATTGGATTTGACATTAGCATAATTTACTTCGATACGTGTCAATTTGCCCCCGCGACGATGATGATGAAGAGATGCTATTCTTTAACTCAAACTTCTTTTAGTAGAAGACACATCATTGATGATGTGGATATGAGTTCTCATTTTTTACGAGTGTGTGTGTGTGTGGATTTGTTTCTGTGTATATTTTTAAAATGACAAATCCATCGAATTGTTCAAATTTAAATTGACAACGAAGTACCACATCAAAAAGGACCATCAAATTGATATCCGTAACGTGAATAAGATCTCAAGTGTCCTTTTGAAAGTTTTTTTTTTTGTTCCTTCTTTACAAAAAAAAAAATAAAATAAAACGAAACGAAACGAAACGAAACGAAAGCCCCACCCATATATACACATGCTCTTTACCATCAACATTCGAATATGTAGGAACATGTATAGGTATAGGTATATCGTTAAATTATGCCATTTTATCGCACGGAAGAAAGATTCAATCCAATTCTTACATATTTTTTTTTCTCTTCTGTCGAGATGAAATAGGTACTATAAAAATGTATCCTTTTCAACATAAAAGCACAACAAAAAATAAAACCAAATCTCAAGTACCTACTACGATAAGTATACAGCGAATCTTGAAATGGTGCACCATTAAAAGAAAGCCAACTATAGAATGTGAAGGGCTTTCCTTTTTCTTTGGTTTTTTTTTTTTTTCGGTACCCATACCTAACTATACCTAACAACAAGAAGCCATAACCTGGGTTAGCGTCTTCGTCGTGCAGAGGTGTATACCCACTTATACTCGGTTCTATACGTATATGCGATATATATATGAAGAAACGATGTGTCGAATTATCGTGAAATGGTTTTGATATCTCGCATCCGTAATTTTCTTGAGCCATCATCCAGGATAAAAGATACATATAATATATACATACTTTGTTTATGTGAGTGTTTTTTAAATGCGTCAAAAATCATCACAGAGTGTAATGATGATGATGACACTTTGTGTCGACATTATACGAGCTAACCTGCTATCATTTCTTTTTGTATATACGAGGAGAGATATATTATTATAAAATGGATACCGTTCTTGTGCTGTATAGAATCTCAATGAGCTCAATGAGTATTGGTAAATGTGTTGTGTTTATCCTAAATTGGTTTTAAGATTTTAATGTCTTTCTTAGACTTACTCAAGGACCCAAATACCTTTATTAGTATACCTACCTTTAAAAGTAAAAGTGGTAGTTATTATTTATCTAAAGAAATTATTAAACAAAATTATTTGACAACATATTTGATCAAAAAACGTTCAAAAAGACAAAACATTTTTCAATTTATTTGAATTTGACAATTTATTTGAAAGATATAAAGAAAAACTAAAAAAATCCATGTAAAAGCTTGAGCTTAAAAATACTCTAGAAAATCACAAAAAAGTAATCAACTAATCTTAGTAATCTTAAAAAATGCTGTTTAAATAACCTAAGTTAAATTTATACGACTGTGACGTCGAAAAAATTCCAAAATATTTTCTCCATCAAGACAAGATAAAAATCTTTGTTTTGGCGGTTGGTTCCTTCATTTGAACCAATGATTAAAAAAAAATCAGCAATTTTTTTACAAAAATGCTACCATTGTATAAAAAAAATCGGAAAAATGTTTATAAATGTATAACCTTCAATAGAATCATTTTTTAATTTTCGATTTTTTCAAAATATTTTAACTGACTTTGACTAATTTTTTTATAGAAAATATTTCAAAAAGTTTTTAAAGTATTGTATACCAAAATATTTTCTTTTTTAAAAAATTTTGAAATTTTTTTTGAGAACTTAATAATTCGAAAACCTTGGCATTTAGTAGTTTTTAACATTATCTAGCAGATTTAAATAAAATTTTTTCTTTTAACCAAAAATAACGGTACTTCCCATACAAGTGTTTAAAAACCGGTAAAGAATATCTCATTTTTCTTAAAAACGTCTCCTACGATTTTGATTTAAAATTTTTATGTGAACTAATTTCAGCACGATCTGTAATATTGTTGAAAAAAATTGTATCCATCGATTGAAAATGGTTAAATGAAATTTCTTACACAAGAGCATCAAGAGCGTAGAAAAAAATAAAATTTGGATTTTTAAGAAAAAATTCATAATTATTTTTTGAAAATTCGATATTTCGAAAATGAGTCGATGATTTTTTTTTTTCAAAATTGTTTTTTAACTTCGCATTAATAAAGGTTAACAAATGGCATACCAATTTTTTTCTCGAAAATATTTATATAAAAAAATTAAATTTACAAAAAACCACTCCATCGATTTTTTAATTTTTTTCGATTTTTTCAAAAAAATTTTAGAAGTTGTTTAATCAATTTATTTGTAATTATGAATATAATGTGTATTGATTTTTTAACAATCTATCAGTCTAAAATGTAAGTACCATGCATATAGGTACTTTAAAAGCGCAGTGCGATCGCACATAACGTCTTTCATCTCACGAACTGACTTAACTGCTTTTTTAATATCTTGGGAAAAGGCATATTTTAGCTATAGTTATTCCTCAAACTATTAAATCGATCATTAAATTTAAAAATAGAAATCCTGTTGTTTACAAAATAATAGAAAAAAGTATTTTTAACAACGGCCAACACCTTTAAGAAGCGTTTTTGTAAAATGTGAATAAACAGTTGCGTCAGTTCGTGAGATAGGGGACGATAAGAGCAAGTTCATTTTTATTTGATTTTATTTTGATTTAAAAAAAATTATTTTAAACATTTTTTAGATGTAATATGGTTTAAACTACTCAGAAGCACGTCATTGAAAAACTATAACAAAAATTGTCAAGCCAATAAAAAGCTATACGTTAATAACATAAAAATAAGGCAATTTACTCAGAATCCTAACATTAAAAAAAAATAAAACGTAGTTTTTCTACAAGAACTTTATTCATTACAGGAAGGAAGTTTAAACAACAAATTCGAATTTTTTCGTTTAGGGAATTAAAAACAAAAATGCTCTGTACCAAATTTGAAGCTCTATGCTCTAGCTCAAATTACAGAGGACGCACAGGCGAAGTGCAGACCGATAAACGATATGACTTTTTCGGACTTAGAAAAAAATAGAAGAAGCTTAATTGATTTACCTATGTATATAATTGATTTCGCCTAAAAAAATAAGTTTCTTTCTTTCTTTGCAAAAAAATAATAATTTGCTTGCATTTATTTCAAAAATACTTTAAATACCTTAAAATTTGTTTTTCCCATTTTAATTAAATCAAAATTCTAAGAACATTAGTTACTTAGGTAAGGATAGGTAGTTATATTTATTTAGTTCAAGTTAAGAAGCACAAATTTCCCCCCATCTGGTACCTACCTATAACATTGTCAGTCAACAACATTCAACAAGTTCTTAAAACTCCTACGACTTCACACACAAAAAAAAGGAAAACAAAACAAAAAACACAATTAAACAATCTAGACTCATCACCTCCTTGAACAAAACCAAAAAAGAACTACACAAAAAAAATAAACTCTCACTTTCCACGTTCAGCTTACAAAATTAAAATAATCTCAAGTTCCTGACCTAGATAAAAATGAAAAAAAAAAAAAATAAGTACAAAAAATGATGGCAATGAAAATAAAATAAACAAAGAGAAAACCTATAAAAGGAAATAAAATGAAAAATTAAAATCCTGCCATTACACCATCTAGATTCTAGAGAATAAACGAGGGAGAAATTAGTCTCTGTGTGCACACAAAAGTAGGACACACCAAAGCCGGGGAGCCGGAGCATATTATAAATATATAGGTACACCAAAACTCTGGATTCTGTGTACAACGTCGACGGTGGCGCGGCGGCATGGCAGTGGCGGTATAGCTAGTAAGTACTCTGGCATCCTGCAACAGAAGTAGCAGCAGCAGCAGCAGCAAAAGCAGCAGCAGACGAAAGACTCTTCTCTTCTACAAGGACAAAGTTTTTGTGCCGGCTCGACCTATTCTTTTATTTTTTGTTTTTAATTTCATTTTCATTCCAGCATTCCTCAGACACACCCACAAATGCAAATTAGATATTCATTATCCTCTTTTTTACTCAATCTCCTTCTCCTTTTCCATTCCTTATACTCTGTGAGGAGTGTCGTCTTTTTGGGGGGATTTGTATATGGGGGTGTCAGACATGAAACAAAATGATTAAAAAAAAAATGAAGTAAAACGGAAGACGACGAAACTTCCGGTAGACAAATTCCGGTGAATGAACGTATAGTCTTCATCATTGTCCTTGTGAATGAGCTGTGTGTGTGTGTGTGTGTTGGTGAGTGTGTGGGAGTGGGGTGATTACATTTGTCTCATTTGGAATTTTCTCATTAGTGTTGTGCATAGAGAAAGCTTTCACCATTATGCAACCATTGATGAGCGAAATGCTTATGATGGGTGTGGGAAAAGCTTTCATGAACTTATTCATTATTGTTTATTTGTGTTGAAGGTGGTGGTAGATAGGTATATTATTTATTTTTTCGGGAAAATTTCGTATCTCATCTCTAGGTACCTTTGATCACTTGTTGCTTTTTTTTTAAATTTACTTCCCTCACCTCCCATCACCACACACCCACCCACCAATTCACCATCGGCAATTATTCTACTTCATTTTCTTTCCCCTTTTTCTTGCTAATGAATGTGATTCATCCTCCCCTTTCGAAGGGGATTATATATGTATGTAAGTTTACCTTCTCATTGGCGTAGTATTTTGCTTCAAAGAAGTGGTTGATTTTAATGGCGTCAAGATGAAAATAAAGATGAAGACAAAATGACTAGGATGATGCCGACAATCATCGTCTCTGTTTTGTTTTTGTGTACTTTTCTCACAATCTTTACTAATAAGCTCGCTCTTCGAGAAGAAAAGGTATGAGGCTCTTTTTCTTCGGCAATGCTTGATGAAGTTTTTTTTACTCTTCTCTAATGTTTTTGTTCTTCCAAGGAAGAGGGGGTTGATTTTTTTGTTGTTGTTTGTAATTGTATTCTTGGCGCTTGAACTAATTTTTGTTCTTTTCCTTTTTGGGGCGATTTTTCGTTCATTTCACTTTCGTATATCCTTCCTTAGTATTTTTCTTGTACAAAAATGTCTCTCTCTCTCTTCATTTGGGTTCTTAAATAACGGTACTGTGTAGGTACTTATATGTATATTTTATGATTATTCATATACATATAATTAGAAGTATAGCAATGAAGAGCAGATGTTGTCTACCGAATCGTCTAGAAATGTTTTTTTTTTTACGGCAAGGATTCCCCAAAAAATGTAGATGATGGTTATAATGATGATGAGGTCTTTGGTTCGCTTTTTGCTGTATACGTTATACATACCAAAGCTTCACATGACCTTGTCCAACTTTCTATACTGCTTCGTGTCAGTATTTAATTAGATATGATATGTTCATCAAAAGGATGACTTTTTGAACTTGGAAAAGTTTTACAAGAGTTGAGGGAATAACGAGTATGACTTAATTAAATGGGTAGGGTATGGAATGCAGGTAGGTTTATGTAAATAAATATAAAAATGTCAAAAATTAAGCTAAGCTTGAAATAGATAGATCTGATGGTAGGTAAGTATAAACATCTAAATACATGAAATAAATTATTGGTTTTTTGTTAATACGCGCATAACTTGGTGGAACATCATCCGATTTGCATGAAGATTTTTTTAGTTGTTAGTCCCTAGGCCCTAGTTCTGCAAGAGCTGTGGCGCCACCAAATTTATATTTAATTAGCCAGTCCTTTCGGCTTCGCACGGAATTTTTATCATCCATTTTAGCATTTTAAAATGAGTGAAAAGGAAATTTAAAGGCCTAGCCGGGTGGACCAGATAGTTCAATATAAATTTGGTGACAGTGTTATTGGCAGGAAGGATGGGGACCTACAATTTTTTGCCAAATTCGAACGGATAAGGTAAGAGGCACTTTTTCGTGGTAAGAGATACTCTTGGAAGATTTGTTAATTTCACGCAAGAGGCAAAACCCGTGAAAAAAATCTTATAGATTGAGAATCTAATCCAAGACCTTTGACCGGCGGCGGCGGCGTTACAGTCGCTACGCACTTTTATATTACACCACGGACTAATACTGAAAGATTTTAAGCTAACAATAAACTTTAAGAGTGAAATTATATAGAAACAAAAAAGAAGGAACTAAAAAAGGTATAAGACCTGGTAGATCAAAATCAAAGGATTTAAAGGCAAAGATTTTGAGCAAAAGGGACATAAAGCAGAAGAAGACATACATGTATGCGGGGTTAGGCACATATGAATAGAATAAAGTCAGGGAGGCAATTCTTGTAAAGAACAGCCCCTTTTTTTGTTTGTTAAATAAAATGGTCAAAGTGCGGTCTTTTTTATATTAAGAATCTATTAGATATATTATGTAAGAATCCCTTTTTTCCTATATAAAGCCTTTTCTTTTATTTGTGAAGAAATATAAAATCAATTATTTGAAATTAAGATAAACATACATGCCCTTTTGATCTCTTTTTCTTTACATTGTTCATATAAGGGTTTTCACCCTTCATGGATTTTTATCTATACCTACACATTAAATGAACTTAATAAACTTTTTAAATAATAGATAAAAGAATCCTCTCTAACAAAGGGTTTGGTCATGTTATATTGATGCTTTTTTCGCAACCGTTCTTCCTTATTGGTCTTATAGGTTAAGGGTTTTCAATATGAGAATGAAAAGGATACTATTGTGAATATCAATTTAAACATATTATTTACTGTGTCCTTTTTCCCGTTTCTTTTATTATACAAAGAAGAAATAATAAATAGTATAAAGGAAAAGTTTGACCATCTATCTGTACCTTATAGAAAAATTATCTATTGATGAAATTTGTCAAAAAACGGGTTCTTCCGGTTTAAAAAGGTAAATTAGGTATCAGGAAAATGAAGAATCAAAAGAGACCATACAAATTTTAAGGGCAGAAGAGCATTTTCTAAGGTCAAGGAGCAGGCCAATTAAAGTTTGATAAATCTTGTGTATAGGTTATCTTTCATTTTAAATTGGAAAATTTTATAATTTTGTAACAGTAAATTTTTAAACCTAAATTTAGAAACAAATTCTTCAGAATTTTGAATTGGGAATGATTTAAAAAAAAATTGTTCTTTAAATTGCACCTTAGTGAAATTTCTTGAAGATTATTTTTTTATGTTTTTCTATATATTCTCGCTAAAATCTAATCACACAATATGTTATATGTAGCTTTTCTTAAGGCGTGTTTTATGCAAGTCCGATAGGAATTGGACGAAAAATAAACGACTATGGAGATTACCGATACCATCACAGTAACAAAATGGAGTTTTCATACAAATTACCGATAACAAGTATATAATTCACGTCGGTAACACATGTTTTTCTGGGCGCTAAGGTTAAGTCCGGAGAATTCTCTGGGTTAAGCGCTTAGCCCGCAGGGGATTAGTTGTTGTTGAATCTAACATGGTGATTATTTAGCACCGATGTCATTTTTTTCGTCCAATTTTCCCCAGGCTTACAAAAAAAAAACACGCCTTTAGTTAAGGAAGTCAAAACATATCTAAATTGATTCACAAGATCAACCGTATAAGTTCATGAAATCCCCAGTCGAGAGGTGCCAAGAGTGTCGTAAATAAGATAGAAACTGCTTATAAATACAAGTTCCAAACTAATTGATACTTAATCCGAACCTACATATCTTTAAGATAAACGTAGGTAATAAACCTTGTTTGAATCACCAAAAAAAAAGTCTTAATCAAAAACCAACATCTTTGGAAAGACCTCTCATTACAACCATAAAATTGAGCCACTATATACCAAAGCGTCAAGTGGTCAGATTAAAAGGATTTATAAAAATATACACAAAAAATGGCTACAACACACCTGCCGAAAAAATCTTATTATATGAAACCATAGTATACGCGGCAACTTTACTTTGTCTCTCTCTGCGAGTTATTTTCAGAGCTTATATCGAAATACATACTTACCAATTTTATAGCTGGACATTACTTTCCGATTTTCGTCGTATAAGTCCTCTGACATGTTAACAGCAATTTTATCACACATTTCGACGTCGCGTATAGTGATTTGTGTTGATGCTGATTTACCCATAAAATCAACAGAAAAAAAAAGAGTACAACAAAAAAAAAAAAACAAAAAAATCCCATCGAAGACGACGACAGTGAATTTGTACCAACCCATATCTGTATCTCCAAGCTGGCTCTTATATACGAGTACCTTATGCCTGGGAGGGACGTTTGTCTGTATATTCCTACACGTTTTTGGCTTTAAGCCACCCAAATAGTAGACAAAATTTGTATCTTTCAATTATGTAGGTACATGGCATTCCGCAAGGCGAAATAGTTTTTATTGTCTACTGCTGCTGCTGCTGCTACAGTGCTGGAGAAACTTCATGTTATCTGGGGAGCTTGCCCCGTTTGCCTTTTTTGCAAATCGAAGCTCTCTCGCATGTCACGTTGAACGTTGTCGTTTCGTTGTTGTCCAAAATGCTTGTCGCTCCCTGCATACCTAGATATACCTGTCGAGACATAAATACAAAATGCCAGAAATAAAATCCCACTGAAAAAATGCAAAGTGCACCAGGTTCCCAGGAAGTGAATACCCTTGCTCCAAGGACATTTCGAAGTATTCATGTAATAGCTTTTGGTATGAGGTAGATATGTTATGGTGTAACATTGCTTTGTTGTTGTTGCTGATTGTTTCGATTGAATAGAAAAATTTTGAACACATAGACAGAATCTCTGAATACCGAAAGCATTATGTGTTGTGTGTATGTAGGTATGTTGAAAAATTATGGAAAAATTTCATTTAAGTTATTGTTAGACTGATCGAATCTGACGGATTCTTTGAATCCGTGAGATTAATTTCCATGCAATCAATCATCGTAGTGTATATAGCTGACAAACCTTTTGCAAGTAAAACTTATATAGTCTTCGTCGTCATCATCATCGTCGTAGTAGTTATAGTCGCGTCTCGTGTCCAATTCAGATCGGATGGAGTGCGCGGTAGGAGTTTCCGTTTGGATTTATTATTGTGGAATCGAAATTGAACGACGAATGTTGGGTTTTCATTTTATAGTTGTTGGGTGTTTTTTCTTCTTTTTTTTGTTGCAATAAATTGGAATGCTGTCGCATTTCCTTATAGTTATATATATCTACGGAGGAGTATAGGTATATATGTAGGTGGTGTAATTTTGTACCAAGAAGCATGGCAAGCACAATATAATATGGGAAGCCGAAGCCGTGACAAGTTAAACGAGCTACTGGGTTATAAGTGTATCGATTTATCTGATTGCTTTTAATGTCAATTGGCTATGAGGATTTGATAAATGTATATAAGGAGGCTTTATGGGAAACTATATAAGTACGTGAGGAAATCTATTTATTAAATACAAAACAGTAGAAGTACACTTATACATATAGTGACTTGTCTAACTATTACATGGGGTTAATATAATTTGGTTATTTTATCACCAGTTGAGGTCGTAATAAAATTCGAATATGGTCATAGATACTCAATATAACATTGTTTGATCTGTGAATGAATAGATTTAAAAAAAAATAATAAAGTTTTCCGATAGGTGGCGCTCATTACCAAAATATCAAAAAAAAAGTAAAACTTAAAAACATGGAACTATCCGATTGATCTGATTTGTATACACAATACAATTTATATTTAATATATTAGAAAAGTTAACACATTTTTCAAATGTTAAAAATTTTTCAGACAGATGGCGTTAAACACCAACAGTCGTATTTATTAGATTTTTGTCTACTTAGACACTGTCTAACTATTTTCAAATTGGTGGAAATATGCTTTATTTAATAAAAATAAATATCACATTATTCACTGTTAAGGTAATCTACTCTTGTGTCTAAGTTAGGCAGCTATAAGACAACAATAAACAAGGTTTTTGAACCCATTTTCAAAAGTTGGACAGTTGTCTAAAGTTAGACAACGTTTATAAATAAGACCACAAAATTTTAAAACTTTCTTGAAAATCAAAAGCTAACCATAAGATTGAATATGATTTTCAGATGAAAATTAGTTAATATATTTCTTATGAATAAATTTGGTAATGAGCTCGTTTTTTGTTTGTTTTTTTGGAAGTTGTCAAAAAAAAAAAAAAAAACATCCTAGAAGTATGCAATTTGCGGATTTGTTTTGATTTAAGTGAAACAATCGTTGTTTAGTTAAGTATCATTGGGAAAACGATTACAGATAAGAATTTGAGTTACGTAAAATTTAAAGTCAATTTAAATATTAAAGCACACTTAACTAAATGACATTTAATAGGTGTTTTAAGAAAATGTAATAGATACGGCTGCAAGTTTTTATTTAATTTTAGTTGAATCGAGTATAACTCGGCTGGACATCATCTAATTTGCATTAGGATTCTTCACTGAATTCGAGTGGAATCAAGCTATCACACTACACAGAATCGAAAATTGGAAATTTCGACCGGAAAAGTCGAAAAATCGTGAAAATAGGTACGAAATTGCATACTTTTAGGCGTGAATATTGGTGATATCTGAAAATTCCATTTAGTTTGGGAAGGAGAAAATATTGATTCTACCGAATTGAAAATCGGCTAATATTTTTCATTCAAAAAATGGTATCGTCAACAGATGGCGTTACCAACACTACATTTCTTTTACGAATTAAGTCTTTTTAATTCGAAAACCACAAGGCAAAAGGAGCTTCTGAATGAAAACTAACATAAAAGCTTTTTAATTGTTATCTTAAACAAAAACTGGAAAGACTTCATGTCTCTCAGTTTACACGATACTACCCATATCGCTGTTTAATGTAATCTACCACAGTGTCTGGAACAAACATCACGAATCATTCATTATTTCCATATGTTTATGAAAGGCTGCAGATATCTTAAACAAATCCGAAAAAAAAACAACATATAAGGAAAAATCTTTTTCTATAATTCCAAAAAAAAAACAATTGGACCTCCATATCACCATACCATCATATAATGACTTTTGCATGTTATACTCCATGTCCGATTGAATCAATCCTATATATAGCTTATAGCTGGCCATGTCCAGATCATTAAGTCGCATGTCTATCAAAAAGACCGAGAGAACAAAAAATATCACGTTCGCCATCATAGAATTGAAAATCTCCCAAATTGACAATTAAAAAATCTCGAAAGCGCCACCGTCGTCCGTGCATGATGAGGAGAGCATTCTCAGTATATCCACTAGATGTGTACATTGGCTTTATGTGCCGTCAATTATTTCAAAATTATTTCACTTTTCAGCGAGAAAAGACCACCAAATTGAAAAAGACAACGGCAGCGGATTGACGACGATGACAATGACGACGACTACTTCCATGTATATATTGATGCAAGACTAAAGTCGGCACAAAAGCGTGCGATTATCAACTTGAATATAATTGTGCAATAATTTAAGCTATCGCTTTTGCGCCGCTGCTGTGCAGTGTGCGCTGCAAACAAACATCAGAAGCTCTGGGGTACTCACCATCTAAGCAATTACCAGCATAAACAACAACACACTGATTGGGATCACTCATGTAAAATATAAGAGCGAGAGACTCCAGACGACCGACTACAACGAAGAGGGTCGCTTGTATGGCTTGGCTTCTAAACTACTATAAGCCCAGCTTCATCCGAAAAGTTCCATCCAAATCAGTTTAGCATCAGCTATGGCGCAGTTAAAATCCATCAGAAATGCTCAGGTCGAATGGAGGTGGTGGTGGTGGCTCAAGCATCCATCTTACAACCTGCCAAATGAACACTTCTGTGTGCCAGTGCACGAGAGTTATTACACGATCCTCTTTCTGTCGGACCTCATGAAATATCCATAAATCCGTTTTACTGATCGCTTTTCGTGAGGCATGAAACACCGATTCGATATTATGATGCTGGTGCTATGCAAGTCCACTTACAAGCTCGAGATTCCGTCTATGGATTATTACCCCCACAACTCACGATCCACCATACAATCCACGCTCCAGAAATATCACGCGGGTGAGAGAGAGACAGAGAAGAAGAGCGAGAGACGAAGATGAGAAGCGAATATTGGTTTGCAAAAAAAAAAAAAAAAGATGAATGGACCATTGGACCTCATCTGTGCGCTGATTGTGGCTACCATCTGGACGTAATTATATGCAAAGTGCCTCCTGTGCATTCTTATTTACGACCAGCACCGTTGCATTACTCACCTCTCTCGGTCTATACCTACAGTGGAAGTGGATTTTGTGCTATGGCACAGTGCGCTGCGGTGCTGATGTGGCAGCGAATTATTTATATACGATCAACGTGATTCTCCTGAACTATTGAGCTGAATCTGATGTTGGTCTGGTCTGGGTCGCTCGGCTGGACTTCTTCAACCACGATATCTGTGCTGTAGTGGAGTTGATTAGTCGTGATGCTGCAAAAAAAAAGCTAGACCAATGGGTAAACATTTGTTTTCATGAACGGATGTTCACATCCTTAATGGGGGCCTATAGAGTTTACCTAAGAGGTCGGTATTTTTTATTTATTTATTTTTTTTTTGTTACATAAGTCTGCGGGAGTTATGTGATCGAATTGACCTAGTTTCTTCTACGAAGCAGTGGATGGCGGTGCGGTCGAGGCATGTGCGGATATGCACGAGAAAATCATTTTCTGTAAAAAAAATAAAAAGAGGATAGTGATTTAAATAATTTATGTGTTGTATTCAGAAACATGGTGTTTCTTAGTTGTATGACAGATTTTTTTGACATACACAATTTGATGAGCTTTTTGAATCAAGAGCTTTGAGAACTTTATCCGTAGAATAGAAGCAGAACTTATATTTGATTGCTTTCAACTTAGTTTCTAAGTCCCCCGAGGAGATAGGCCGCTGCACGTAACTCTCTCCATTTGAGTAGTCCTTGTCCTTATCCATAACTAGTTATGGGTATTTGTCTGCTTGTGTTTGCTGCTAGTCTGCTCTGTTTCTATTCCTAACTGAGCCACTTAGGATTTCTCATTACCGAGGAGCGGACTCTGATATAATAGAAGAACGGGCTACAAAATCCAGGTCTGTTGGTCCAAAAGCTTCTACGGAATATAGGTACCGTATATACTTACACTAGCAAAACCCCCGCCCGCTTCGCAGGGCGTTAAACAAAAATTTTTTTAATCTCATCAATTCGACTGGGAGCATGGAAGAAAAACCTAAAAAAGATTGTGTCTTAAAAAAATTCAAAACCAATCTCTTCCTCCTTTATAAAAATTAATCAATTCTGACGAAATATATAACTGTGCAAGCGAATTCATAAAATTTAAATCTGAATAGGTACAAAATTTTAGACAAACAAAATGGAGAAAGGTTTCTTAGATAGGAGTGATTTATCAGAAATCTTTATTATTTTCTTCAAATTTGGGTATAAAATGTTGATGCAACCGAAATTTCGAATTTGTCTGAGAACCATTTGTTAAAACAAAATTATTAAAAATATTCCAGTTCAGAAAAACGAGATTTAAAGCCGTCGAAAATTAAAAAAATTAAGCAAGCTATAGTCTAAATTTGTTTTTCTCATCAGAATTTGACAGAAAACCTGAGGAATTCCGTTCATATTTCTAAGAATGCTCAGGTACAATTTTTCTGAACTGGCTAATTTTTAATTAAAATGCCAAAAGCAAAATTTTAAGCTTGGAATAAGGAATAATTTCTTATGAATGACTAATGCCATCATATAAATATATATTTACATATCTAGAAAATGAAATCTCAATTCGTCCAAAATTGAGCAAGTCATTATCAGAATTCAACAGAAAAGTGCATGGAATTCTAAATTCTATAAAATTAATTAAAAGTCTAAAATTAGTCAGATTCCATTTTTCTGAACTAGACTAATATTTCTATTTTTCATATTCTTAATTTTTTTTTGAAGAAAAAGGTCCAAGGCAAATTTTTAAGCCTTTGAATTATACAACTTCTCATAACTGTGGCTAAAAATAATATTTACTTAACTCGCACTTTTCAAATAATAAAAATAAATAAATAATTTTATGAAATCTTGCTTAATACAATTTTGTTATTTATTTGAAATTTCAGGAAATTCGACAAGTATTGAAAATTTAAATTTATTTACAGTTTCTTATGTATAAGGTTTGTTAAAAAAAAAATCAAAAAAAAAAAAAAAATTAAATTAAATAAAACGCACAGAGCTATCCCACATAATCATTTTCTCTACGGGGGATGGTTGAGCTTCATATCTACAAACGTACGCCTTTTTTTGCGTATGGTATTCCCAGTTATATACGTTTGTTCATCGTTTTTGCTTACATACATACATATATTTTCGGTAGGTACACAAAATACAATTTCAAAAACTTACACCAAAAGTCGATATAATATGGGGGACCGGGACATGTGGCGTATATATTATATTCTAAGTCTATATCTAACATTCAAAGGGATGAAGATGGATCATGGATGGATGGGATTGTGCTGTATATTGGTGTTGTATGGTGTGGTGGTGTTCCCACAGAACCCCAGAGTCGCAAAGAATAAAAAAAAAAGAGTAAAACCCAGGGGTAATAAAGAAAAGGGGGACTTAAATATCAAACAGTAAGTGACAAAAAGGAAATGCGACATCCATTTGTGAAAAATAAAAATAAAAAAAAATAAATTCGTTCATCTTGTTAGCCATCATCCAGCCTCCCCCTCTCTGTATATATTTGGTGTATACAATAAACCCAAGCTGCGGCTCTGCCATACCATCTCTTCTGACATCCTATATCTGCCAAATTTTGTTCTACTTATTTTTGCATTATAACTGTTTATACTTTTCTATAGAAATATATATATATCTACATACATAACATTGAGATATATGTATTTCTGTTTTTTTATTATTATCCTTTTTTATGTTCGGTTTTTGCATTGAAATTGAAGATCGAGCCTCAAGCAGTATGGGTTTTGAAAAAAGAATGTTATATCCTCGGGTATATAGGTACTGTGCATATTTTCTGTTTGTATCCAAAAGATACTTTTAGAGAGGGGTAGAAAAATGCAAAACAAATCATCCTGGATGCTGACAAAAAAAATATTACATTCATGTTGTCTTCATCTTGTCGTCGTCGTAGTACAGGTACAGTCAGTGTGTTGTTCAGGTTGTCGAAAGAGGCACACACTGCACATATATCTATGTACTGTTGAGGTATTTTCTGTATTTCTTATTTGTATCCCTTTTTTATTTCATTTCATTTCACTGCTGGGAAATTGGTATTTTCTAAGCTTACATGTGAATAAATTGAATTCTCTTTAGAAGTTATTGAAATAAGGACACAGTTTGGTCGTATGTACTTGCTCTTGTAACTGAAAGTAAAATATCTGTATAGTAGATTTATTTGAAATTTGAAAAGGATTGAATTAATGGATAGTAATAATTTCTTAACTTTTTTTTTTATTTCAAATTGATAATCGTTCAAAAATTATTGCATCAATTTTATTTCTGTAAGAATTTGTTCTTAAATATTAAATTTTATTTAAAGTTCAATGTAAACTATTTAACAACTTTTTACATGGCTATATCTTCTTGGTAAGACCTAGTGTTTCAGTGCGATGTTAAAGTTAACCCCGATTTGAACTATATAAAGGAAAGCATTTTAGAATTTTAAAACTAATTCTTAAAATGTGTGTTACATTTTCTTTGAAACTCTGTGATTTTCTGCTCAAAACTAAACATTTATTTTTTTATTTATTTATTTATTTATTATACCTAAATTATTTTGTTTTTTTTTTTGTATTTACTTTGGCAGACTTTTGCGTGGGCAGAAAATCACAGAGTTTCAAAGTAAAAAAAACACATCTTAAGTATTTTGAACCTCAATAAAATATTAAAATCCACCTAAAATTTAATTTCTCTTCTACTTCAAGCTTATGGAAAAAAATAATTTTGTTCATCAATCCATGACATGACCCTTAAAGTACAAACGTCTTTATCGCATCAGGTTAAAAGTTAACCAAAAATTCAATATCAAGAAGAATTTTACTAATGGTAGACTTCAAAGCCACCCTTCATAGTTTTCCTTTGGGGTTAACATATATTTTGACAAGGACTACAAAATACAAGAATTTTCTGTTACACCTACAGAATTCTCATAAAGAAAATTTCTTTAAAAGGATGTGAGTTGTGTTAATTTTTTTTTTTTTTTTTTTTCAAAAAAAGAATTGCAGTGGTTTTATCTTCGTTCGTCTAACAACGTTATATGTAAAGGGTGTCCCAAAATTATGTAGCTTAAGATTTGAATTTGCCGTTGTGGTTGGGGTTCAGAGAACCCACACAAAATTATCCAAAAACAAATGCATCTACAACGTCAAACGTGTTTCTTTTTGTTGTGGATTTTAGAGGTATCATTGAACCATAACTCTTCGAAAAGGAGCTGGTCAAGCAGTGTGTGTAACTGGTGCGACAAAATGGCCATGGAAAATAAAAAAAAAAAAAATTGCGTAAGTGCTAGCAAAACCGTGGAGGTGATTTTTCCGATGTGTTAATCCACACATAACCCTTTCCTATGTAATTTATGATTCAACATACGAAAAATAACAATCTATAAAGAAAAAAAAAATACTCTATTTTTTGTTCAATTTAAATCTGGCGTAAATTTTGGGATACCCTTTAGTACTTCTGTAAATTGAAAGGTTATTTATTCAAAAAATTAGCAATATTTTTGCGTAATTATTTATGAAAAATTCTCAGTACTAATATTTTATATGAATTTTTTTACTTTTTGTGTGAAATTGAAAAAGACTTAACGAGTTCCGTTTTTCTGTGGGAAAGCCATATGTTATATCTTTCGTTATCCTTATGATTGATTTATTCGACATTTAAAATGTTCAAGTCTTAAAATTATATATAAATGTATTTCTGTATCAGGTTATGAATAAATATTTGGTACACTTAAGCTTCATACATAAAATAAAAAAAAATAGACCTTGTAGATGAATAGCTATGTATGTAAGTAAAACAAAAATTGAAAACAAAAGGTATAGATATTGCTCTTCTATGTAACAACATCACATTCTAACCCCTCCCCCACCCTCCCAAAAAAAAAAAAAAAAAATTAAACCAAATGGAAAGATGTGCGAACAAAAAAGGGGCATATATATGTACATTTATACGCTGTGACAAATTTCAAATAAACTTTCTTCAAAATAAAAAAAAAAAAAAAAAAAAAACGAATCTCCATATTTATATGAGAATTTGCATATATTCTATTTTTCGATGGAATACAATTACTTTCTCGTCTTTCTGATGGGTTTTTTTGCAATTTGCTGGCAACACCACATGACAAAAATAAGCCAAAAACTGACAAATAAAAATGAAAGCCGTCACTTGTGTGAGTCGCTTTTTCAAATATATGTACGCATAAACCTACCTACTCTACTACGATACTTTTTTCCGCATACCTTTTTTTATATTCAATTCCCATAGGTGTGGAAGTTGATTGGTATTTGATATATAAACAAAAAAAAAAAATACATTAAATGTAATATTGTACAACAAATTGATGAAAAAAAATTGATTTTTTTTTAAATATTTAAATCCTTGCCAAATTGATTTTATTCAGAATTAAAATTTTCAGTAAAAAAAATATCATATTCCGAAAATATTCAGCTTGAATATAATTTTAATTTTTAAAGAGTGATAGGTTCCCATTCGAAGACTTCCACCGCTAGACAAAATACCGTTGAGTACTTTTAGTATCTATAACCCTATTATTGTAGAGCCCTAATCACATCCTTCCTGATGGAGGGCAGATTCTTCAATAGAAAATTTTAATTATCTGTAGCGTTTTAACGGAGGTAAAGAAACGAAATCTAAAGTTTGACAATTGTTCACAACTTAAGAGATCGAGCAATAAGTTCCAAAGTGCAAAAAAAATTCAGTAAAATTATTTTACAGCACAGAAAAGACTTTTTAATTAATTTGGGAAGAAATTGACAACGTGCGAATATTTTTTTATGATTTAAATTAATTTTGGCTCTTTAATTTTAATGTAACTAATTTAAATATTTTAGCTTTTCTAAATGAATTTATAGAAGTATCCCGTGGCGTAATGGTTAGTGCGTTGAACTATTATGTCGAAGGTCGGGTTCGATTCCCAGCCTATGCCACATAAAAAACAGAAATGTTTTTCACGTGGTCGGTTGGCAAGAAAAAGTGCTTCTCACCTCAGCCGTTTGGATTCGGCAGAAAATTGTAGGTCCCCTCTATTCCTGCCAATAAGTTACTGGGCCCTGTTTCTACACGAGCTGTCGCGCCGACCAATATATTTTTTTTTTTTTTTTGAAATAAATTTATAATTAAATGAAATCACACCCTTTCTTTGTTATAGTGAATAAATGATTATTTTGCTCAAAAACCTCTCATCTTGTTTTATTAAAACAGTTTCTCCATATTCATTTAATGAATTCAATGTCAAGGAAGGAAAATACCTTCTGGTGGTGCTAAAGCGATAACAATCAAATATATCTGAATAAATTTATCTGATTGTCACAATGTATTGTACAAATCATATACAAATTTACAAATCTAAAAACATTTCAAGCTCCATTATAGCTAGAGTTCTTACAATGTAGCAATTTTCTTCAAGGTCAGCGTTTATTACTCTGCAAATACAGTTCCGTATATTATATAATCTGCAAAATTGCCCTCAATCAACCTCCTTCGTTGAATTCATTTGTTTTTAAATTCTATATCTTTTGCAATATGAGTATATAGGAGTACATTCATTCCATATACAAGTACCTGTAGATTACAATTATTTTACCTCATTGCTTATTCGCATATTCAACACCTCAACACTTATAAAACACACATAAAAATATATTATAGTTTAACTGTACACGAGCTTGAAAATGATGGTTGATTTTTGCTTTGGATGTAAGTAGGTATATGTATATGTCTAAAAACACAGCAGGCCAGCTCAACACAATTGGAATGTTTTAACTTGTTCGGTCCTCCGCTTTTATACCAATTGTGGCACAATATGCTGCCATAAAATGATTGATGGCCAGCTGGGTCTATAATGTATATAGGTAAATTATAAAATAGTGTTTTGTTTGCAGGTTTAAATAACGAAAAATGTTTGGTCGGTCTGCATCAGTGACAGGTTCCACACATATGCTGCTGTTAGTAGTATGAATTTTGCATTCCAATCAAAGTGCAATAAAATTTTTGTGATGTCGATTTCCTTTTGTTGGAATATGATTTCTCTTCTGTAAACCATATATGCTATGTGAAATGCAACAGAGTGTGGTATATAGTGAGAGAGAACTGTTGAAGCACGTAATTGCAGTGCACACCTTCTGGGCAAAGCGATTCGATGATGACTTTGATGGTCTGGTCGATTGAAAAAATTAGATATCTTTATTTAACTCCTGGTAATGGTCGCCATTTATGTATATGTTTGTCATACGGTTAATATGACTTAGATGTATGAAATCACACCCACCATTTTGAGTGATGATGGAAGACGAAAAAAGGACACATGGATTTTTGCTGGAAACCAATCAAATGGCTTCAAGAAAATAGCCGTACAACTACCTGCTTTTACTTATAAATGGAAATCATTTTGTGTTTAGAAGTCGACCCCTCGTCTTTTTACTCAGAAAATTCATTCCTTTTTCTATACCTTCATAAGATAATGTATCTTTTTGTGCAAAAATAAGTATATTTTGTTGATATAAAAGGGGATTGATGACCTCTATAAATGTGAGAGAGAAAAAAAAAACTTGTGGCCAGTTTATTGGTGACACACTTAACTACAACTAGGTACAAAGAAGGTATGCTATTTGGAGGATTTTATTTGGGAAAAATGACACAATTGAGACTGGTAAGGGTGCGAACTGCATTTTGGAATTTTGTGAGGAAAAAAAATGGTCGCCATCATTTTTGTCATGATAATAGAAAATTAATCGAAGCTATCAACAAATATCTGAAATAAAAAAATTCAAATATTATTTTAGATTAATTTAAAAAAATTATTCCAACGGCTCCAAATGGTTTAGGGATTGTCTTAGTCTAATTGACTATATTAATTAATTGTTTGAAATTCAATTTGCTTTCAATATCAATAAAATATTTACTTATACAAAAATCATAAATAAAAAACAAAATTAAATAAAAAACAAAAATAATGTAAACGAAAGAGTTGAGGTCCGAACTTGAGGTAATTTTGTTTGGTTATAAAAGCTATAAATTCAAATTTCAGAGGCTATTATTTTTACAGAAAGACAATTTAAGGTAACAATAATTTTTTTCTATTTTGGAATCAATCATTAAGCTAAAATCTTGTTTTTAACTTTTCTTGTCTTTTCTTTAAATCTATTTCTCAATAAAAACATGGGAACCAATTCAAATAAAAATACTTCAATTCCAATTGTTTACACTCAAAAAACTAAAATACATAAAATAACAATTTCAATGCCAAAGCAATTGTAATTGGAAATACCTATACAGAAAAAAGATTCACGATCCATCACGACACAGAAGCCCGCATCCAGAAGAAGAGAATGCTGCACCTTAACCGATTTTTGGGTGTGCCTTAATTTTACCTTCGTATAATTTGCATGCTGAAGAGAACTTTTGTAACAAATCCATCTCTTGACGTCTCAACATTTGTGTGTAAATCAGTTGAATGCGTTTTCTTATGGGATCTTTGTGGAAGTAATATGCATTTGGTTGGTTATTTAGGATGGCTTTGCCATTTCTTAATACAATTAGCATAATCACATGCGAGTATATATACTCGCTCAAGTGAGGCGACTCGGCGGTGGCATGCAAAAGGTGCAATCAACTATCATTCAGTCAACATTTGAGTTGAATTGATGGAGTAGGTACACTTAGGTCTCCATCACCACTATATCGCATACAATTTCAATTTAACCATAAGCATCTCTTCTCAACATAGACATGAAAAATTCCAAGCTACATCATGCTGTTAGTATAAAAGTATAAAAAAAAATGGGTTGGGTCTTTGGTGGTTTGTGCATACAATAAGTGGCTACATCATGTTCTTTTAACTAGCGACTCTGTGCTAGATTTTGTGACGATACACCATCAGCGAGTGTGGGCGTCTATTACGTGAATTTAAAATAACTTCTGTTAGAAACTAAATTGTCGTTAGATATTTTACACGATAGACATTTGCATTATATTTATGTACAAAGCAACCAATATATAAAGCCTCTCGTTTTAAAATTGAATAATTGTTGGCAGTGGAATGGGGTTAAATTAATTATATTGGCAAATGGCAATTCAATTGTTATATGAGAAAATTTATGTACGTTTAAAAATGCTACTATACATTACTTGGTGGAACCCTGTAAGTTAAGTTGTGAGGTTGACGGGTATATGTAAATTTTTTTATGAGAGATGTTGCGTGAGGAGAATATGCAGATCGATTAATTTATTATTATTATAGTGAATCTTATTATACGTCGAAGAAGTTTGAAGATTTCTTGTTAAACTGAGGATCAACAAAGCTGAAGCTTTTTTATACCGATATGAAATATAAGTGCGGCTATCAAGTTATATCAGATTCAAGCAATAACGAGAAATAAAAAGAGAGCCCAATTAATAAAAAAAAACTTTAATTTAATTATGTAACTCAGGTTTATTTAAGGATGGGGGTGCAAATACACATCTGTTCAACTCCTTATTTTATTTTCTCCGTACCTACTAGTGATTTTTTTGGACAAGAAACCAATACCCCCACTGTTTAATTTATCGACGGAGCTGCCTTTTCACTTTTACTTTCCTTCACACTTTTCAACATTGTTGCAATATCCAGTTCTCCAGTGATTATAAAAATTTACCTTTTTTATAGTTTTTATAACGAGCCATAAAATATGTTTAAATCAAATTTGGCATTGAAATCAACTCCTGGTAATGATATAATTAATGTCAAGTATTTGAAATTTATTCAAACTCGTAAAACGAAGGCAACAAGTATGCGTAGGTATTACATATGTATTTTATGAAATGATAATTAGCTATACATCGCTTGAGTGGGTTGCAACTAGACAAACCATGAAAAACGGTTTATTTCATTTGTGTGGCAATAGTTAGTTCAATTCAATCGAAGTTTTTAATATTTCCATACACTTATACTTATATGTATACCTTGCTACTAACTAGCGATGCTACTGCTGACCATTGGTCTTGTTTTTTTTTTTTTTGCAAACCAGAGTTGCAATTTTTTAATATTCTTGCTCTTCAATTAAAAAAAAAATGAAAATTACCACAGCTATGTTCCTAATAATTTATTATCATTTTTAATTAAAAGACTTGACATGATCCCTCGATTATAGAGATGCGATTAAATTATAAGTTCAGTATTAGTGTCCATTTTAAATTGAGTACACTTTTTATTTACAAAAAAGTAAAAAAAAAACTCACTTAATCCGTTAGCTGCAGATATTTTTTTTTAAATGAGAATCCTTACTTTCACACATTTCGTCTAAACATACTTGATTTTTATTGCTGCTAGTTATATACAGTTTGCTGGTCGTCTCGACCATTATTCGGGTTTTTTTTTTCAGTGTTTCCTCAATGTTGGTCCTTGATAGACACATATGCAAATAGACTTTGGGGTCTGGTGGTTTAATGATGGCTAAAAGTCTTATAGCCATATCGTTAAAAAAGAAACGAAGAAAAAAACGTATGTATGTATGTAGGTAATGGAATGCGGTTCTGTGATGGAATATTTACTTCGGTACTTTTTATGATTATTCGCTAATAAAATAAGGATATTAAAATTGAGAGGCTATTTAATTTGAATGGGTTTCCGGGTTGTATTTTGAATTTTTAACTTATGCTGTTGTTGGTTTTTTTTTTATTTTATGACGAAGTAGGAAAACCATTTTTATGTTAAGTTGACAGACAACAAATATAAATCCTATATCGAGAAGAGAAAGGATATTAAACTTTTTTTTTTGACATGAGGCGATTCCTGACGATACCAGAACATACTACGTAGGTATACAATGTTAACACGACAATGGTGGTTTAATATAATACCCTGTATCATGATTTTTTTTACGACAGTAATGGTCTGTTTTATGTATGTTAAATTTTGTCGATGACGGATTATCCTTTTTAATTGAAAAAAAAAATTAATCGATTCTTGTGTTGCAGAAATTCAAAAGGTGAGTTAAGTTAATTTTTAATATATATTTTACAAATTTTGTTGATATTAATATAATACAAATAATATATATGCTTTTTCGAGATAAATTTTATTGATAATAAAAATTTTATGTTAACATATAAATTGAAAGTGAAAAATTAAAAATAAAATTAAAATCGCCTTTTTGCCATTAGCGAGGTATAGAGTTCCTACGTGTCAATTAGAAATTGTAGGAACTTAATACCGTGCTCTTGGAGGGCTGATGTTCATCAATACAAAAAAAAAAATAAATAAGTGAAGTTAAATATTATTAAAACCAATTAAAAAAATATATCTTAATATAAGAGAATTGGACGTTTACGTAACATTTTCAAGGAATAATCATAAGCCAAATGTTTGAAGAAAAACTGGTTGTATCCAGTTCCAGATAATTAAACTGACTCATTTGATTTCTCTATTTCGAAATATTATACAAATGTAATGGGCTGGCCACGAGACAAGGCAAGTCTTATTTCGTTAAAATTTAAAAACTTCAGTATAGGTATCGGTGTTGGTATTGTATAACTGTATGTAGGTGTTGGTCTTGTTTTTGTAGTGGAGGATATGGAACTAAAGTTTGAATTTAGAAGCTGTTTCAGTCAAAAATACTGCCTCAATCAAATTTAAACTTTCATTTATATGGTGGCCAGCACTAGTTATATAATTGAAATAAAATTCGGGATTAAATGGCCGTTCGCACAATTTTAGTGAGCTTTCAGCAGTTTTAGATCCAAATTTCGAAGTGGGCCTAAATGGTTCACAATGAGTTGATGCTGTTTTTAAATAAAATTCTTGCACGTAAATATTATGTATGAATTTGTGTATATGCAAAGTTATGGATTCGTAAACAAATCAAACTCGAGATTCTGATTAAACTTAAATTTTTACCAAATTATGAAAAGCATATTTTTCTCAAAAACGTTCTCAAACTTAAAAAAATTAGAATTTTTTTTTTTTTACAAAGGGGCTACCATTTTATAAAAAAAAAATCGAAAAATGGTTTTAAGTGGTACTTCCTAGAACCATTTTTTTGATTTCGATTTTTTTCAAAAATTGGCTCAGCTGATTTTGACCATTTTTTTTTATAGAAAAGCTTTCAAAATGTTTTAAAAGTTTTGTAGGTATACCAAAATTTTCATATTTTTTTGAATTTAAAAAAAAAAAGTTAAATTTTTTTTTTTTGGTTTTCGACAATCTCATTATCTTTTGGACCGATTTTAATGAAATTTTTTACGCAAGATTAATTTGAATAATATTGCATATCAAAATTTTTCAAAAAACAAATTTTGGATTTAAAAGAATACATTTTTTTTTTGAAAATTCGATATTTCGAAAATATGTAGGTAGATGATTTTTTTTTAAATTAATTTTGAAACTCCGCATTAATAAAAATTTTTTTTTCTTAAACATTTTTTTCAAATTTTTATATATAAAAAATATTAAAAAAAAAAAAAAAAACCGCTCCTACAATTTTTAAATTTTTTTTCTCATAAATTGAGATTTGTGTAAGAAATTACATGACGTACATTGCGTTGGTGTCAAAACGGTTTCAGAAGTTATTTAATCAATTTATTTCTAATTATAATGATTTTGTAACAATTTTTCAGTATAAAGTTTAAGTACCATAAGTATACCTAATTTAAAACCACGTAAGACGTGCATTTTTTTTTTAATTTTGCAACGTTCCGTTTTTTTAATAAAAATTATAATAATTATGAAAAAATTACGTTATATAGGAAAATAAAGATAAATATCATACAACTAATTAAAAACCAAAAAGAAAAATCGTATTCTTCTTAAAAATGGATTTTCATAATAATATTTTTGTGCAGCTTTGTACTTAAATTAGTATGATATACCCTTAAGGTCTATTTACTGAAACAACTTAAATACCTTATACTACTTTTTCTTCAGCGCCATTCTATCGACAGTAGAAAACCGATGGAAAATTTAATTTTTGTATCCCTGGTTTAAATTATAAAAAATAAAAAAAAAAAATGGATAAAAAAAAAAAATTATTTTTTATTATTATTAATACTGTTCTTATTTTAGTTATTATTCCTTTTTCGTGACCTTTTAATTCAAAATAGTTAAATCCTAATTGGGATTCAACTGTTTTTACTTTAGAACAAAAAATTATATACAAGTATAAAAATTATTTATTTAAAAAACCACCGATTTTTAAATTGTTTTCTCTTAAATAAAGATTTATTACACAAATCATATGGTGGAACTACGCGGGGGTATTAAAACAATTTTTTTTAAATTCAAACTGTAAAATGTATATCTTTATGTCCTTACATTTTTGTGGTTGGTGGAATTTAAAAAACAATAATGGTTATATTTTTGATATTAAGGAAACTAAAAACATATTTAGAAGAGAAGTCCGAACCCAAGTAAATAGAATCAAAATTCTTAAACCACTTAAACTAAACAAAATGTTTAATAAATCCACATATTATCCTGTTAATTTTTAAATTGATCCATATAGCCGATTTTCCGAACCAATCGATCAAAGTCGATCAAATCAATTACAAGAACAGTATCTTTAAGTAATGTGTAGGACATCATGCATAAAAATGAAAAAAAAGTATAACAATTTCGACTGGCTTTTTTCACTGTTGGGCATTAGTAAAAATAATTCTAATACTTAAAATGAAACAAAAAAAAAACATTTTTCGGTTTAACCGTTTCCGAAAAAATAAACTTTTTCTTAATAATCTTAAAAACTTGAGTACCAGGTTTGAAGAAAATTGCTTCAGCTGTTAAGGCTGTAAGTAGAGATACTGATAGACAGACTTCGTGTTGTTCTAATTTATAATGAAATCTACTTTCTTATCCATTTTTATCAATACTCGAACATGTACCAGTTTATACATGCTCGCTTCATCTTTCCCATCGCTGTGAAGTCTTCTGCAAATTCAAAATATTCTGTATATTTTTTAAAGATAAAGAGTAAGTTGTGTTGTTTTGATTTGGCAATATTTAAGCAGCAATTAAATTACGTACCGAAAACACAATCTGCTGCAACTCTAAGAGGCGTCACTGAACACGTTGAAATTGGAAGCTAAGATATTCATCTTCAATGTGGTTTATCCAAAATCCAATAACCATAGGAAGAGCCGAGATCTGCAGGACCTTTCTTTAAATTTCATCTATGTTGTGCAAGCTATTATATTAGTTAACCAATAAAGATACGTTTGTAATAATATTTTTTAAGGACTTGGGACAATGTAAAAATTGAGTTGATGGTAGAGGGTTTTCTGGCCTGAAGCTATTATGAATGAATTAATTAGATTATTAGCAAATGTGGATCAAGTTGACCATTTTTGAAAAAATAAAGTTTATTTGGGTATAGATTCTTAGCCAAGTTAATTCTCTTGACATCTCATCATCGCCACTTAAATTATGGTTGATTGGCATCACCAAAAATGCACCTTTCTAAACAACAATTATAATTGCACAAGCAAAACAAGAAAAAAAAAAGAAATAAATGAATAACATATTCATAAATGCTAATTTACGAAAATACTTTATTTAAGATCAAGACAGATATAAATGTAATTGTTTTTATCACAAACTCGTACTGTGGTATAAATCATTTCCGCTCTAATTGTCTTGAAATTTGCAGATGCATGCAAAAGATGAAAAATAAAAAAATATTTTTCTTTAAATCAGCTACCTATTTGAATTTTGCATAACAATTTTCTTTTAGTTATTTTTCTAGGTGCATATATGATCTAGATTTAAAGACAAAACAAAAATATAAAAACCCAAATATTTCATTTGACGTTTTATAATTTCCCTTTCCAATTGAGACTGTGAGATGTCTACCATTTCATGATCTAAAGAAAATAAAATAAAAAAAAAAATATCTCACGAGTCACAATTTAATTTGATATTACACATGAAGAAGAAATAAAATTGAGAAAAGTTGACAAACAGTTACAAGAGAAGTGTCTCCTTCAATCAAAACAAAGCACGCACATAGATAATACCACTCTAACTTAATTATGTCCCATCACGTCCTTTTTGAGTGTAGTCATAGAGGTAGACGAGGTAAGAGCAAGAGGTACCTTATACCAACCTACTTCTGCATCAGTCAAAGAAAGAAAAATTCTTAGCAAATGAAATTGCTCATATCCTTCCATACGAATTACCACTTTGCTTTTTTACTTTTCTTTTGCAACAGAGAACAACCAACCAGTCAGTAAAGTAAAGTTAAAAAAAAAAGAAGAAACAAATTAGATTGAGGTGAGAGAAAAATGTAAAATAATAAAAAAAAAAAAACTTAAAAAGCTTTTCCATTTCTGATTTTTCTCTTAAGAATATTCGATTATGCTCCAATCCACTTCACAACAGGCGACATCATGACGACGACGACGACGCACGACGCCACAGAAGGCCAAAAAAAAATAAAAAAATATCCTTTTCCCGAGCTCCTGTAACCATTTAGCTAATTGAACATACATATGCTATCAACAAAAAAAGAGAGGTCCTTTTTACCCCCGGCCACAAGGATGTACCTCTACTGCGAGCACTATACATAGATATATTACACATGTCTGTTTCTACAACAGAAAACAAAAGGCACAGGATTTGTTTTATTATTCATAACTTTACGGATGAATTGAGATTTCCAATAAGGATCATTGCAAATTCGAAACAATATACTCTCTCCATCCATATAAAATACACGCACTCTAAATAACATCCATGCAAAAGGCAGATAAATGTATATGTATATACCTACAGAAGAACAGAAGAAAGAACTCTATATGCATCAATTTTAATATCGGCCGGAAAATTTGCACATGCAATCAAGCGAAGCGACGATTTTTCATTATTTTTCAATTTTGCAACTCTTCTATGCAGGATCATTGATGCAAATGGGTGTCTTAACCCTTTTTTATTGCAATTTATTGCCATATAGGCAATCCTTGTCTGTGCCTATATAACTATACAACTTCCCCTGTAAACCTCGAACCACAGATATAGATATGCAAAAGGTCGTTGCACCTTTTCTGTTGATGATGTGATATCTGAAAAACTATCTTCATGAGAAACGAAGATAAATTGCGGTCTAACCGAAAAAGATTCTTGGATTGCAAAAAAAAATCTCCGAAGAAGAAAGATCAAAAGAGTGAAAGGTTTCTCATTCAAATGAATGGCCCTTGTTCGACGCACGGAGACGTTATCGGTTCAATATTGTTTAATGTTCACCTATCTAAAGGTAGAGGTAGAGGGTACCTAACCTTTAGAAAGGGTGATCGATGACCCATAAGATATTATCCTTCAATTAATCAAGGACCAGAGTTTAAAGGATTTTCGATTGTGAGTTTTGATGTAAGAGGATTTGATTTTTGAAACACATTAAACTATAATAGCTTAGGAAAAAAGTTCATGTATTGCCAATAATGACACAGAATATAGAATATAATAAATTTATCTATTTGAAAGGGAAGAGAATACTTGTTATTTTCTTTGCATAAAAATAATCCTTATTATTTTTAAATATTGTTCGATATTTCATAGTTTTTATTTTGAAAATATAAAAATAAAATCAATGCGAATTGATAAGTATTTTGAGAGTCCTTTTCAATCAAACACTTTTCACTTTGCACTTTTAGTTTGCAAATTTCGTTTCACCAAATGCAAATTTGCAAAGAGGAAATTATTGAAATGAAAAGCTGAAAAGTTTTTCTCTTTTCAAAAAACGTTTCACCAAATGCAAATTTGCAAAGTGAAAAGTTCTTTTTTGGAGAGTGAAAAGTTTTGTTACTTTACAAAGTATTTGTTCTTTTTTGTTTCACCAAACAAATAAACTTTGCGAATCATATCTATTTAGAATTTTGAACAACTTTTCAGCAAGAATAAATATATACAAATCTAAGATTTACTTTGCAGCTTTGCAAAATACAGATTCAAATGAAAAGTTTTATTTTAAATTGGTGAAACACTTTTACTTCTCACTTTTCAAAAATTGTCTGAAAAATTGAAAAGTAAAAATTCTTTTCACTTTAATTTGTATTTGGTAAAACGTATTTTGAAAAGAGCAACATTTTTCAACTTTTCATTTCAATAATTTCCTCTTTGCAAATTTGCGTTTGGTGAAACGAAATTTGCAAAGTAAAAGTTCAAACTTGCATAGTGAAAAGTGTTTGGTGAAATATAGGTCCCTAGTCAAAATATTTGTTTTCAAAATTCTGATATCTAAAATGCTGCTTCTTCAAATTTAGTCGATCCGTTAGTGAAAAATATGGATACAAAAAAAAATTACGATTCTTATGGCAGGGACCGTTTATTACACATTTTATTACTTATTTTATTACTTATTACCTACAACTGTTGTTACTTGATGCAAGTTATGTATTCGTGAAAAAATTCCAAATGTAGATTTTAATCAAACATGATTTCCATATCACAGTGATAGGCAAAAATAGAAAAGTAGGTTTCGCAATTATGTACCTATATCTATCGGTCTGTCAATCAATTACTTACCCGTTATATATAGAAAATATTATTGTGCCATCATGTAATAATTGTGTAGGTATAGCAAAACAACGTTAATAAGAATGTCTAGAAAACCTTACGCCGTGATCGAACAATTCTAAAGTCAGTTTCGAACTCAAGCCATCAAAGCCATCAAATATGGAAAAATATAAAATCTGATTTCGAAAATCGAAAAACAAATTCTCCGACGAGATAAAGTAAATGATAGATACCTCCAATAAATCAATTTACGTCCAATTTTTCAGTTTACCATTCATTTATGTATCTTTCAAAGGAGCAAATCTATAAGCTTTATCTGAGGAATTAGAAAATACATAGATATTATTTGATGTTTAAATACAACTATACAAAATTGGGCCTTAATTTCTAGCTAAAGAATTTTTAAAGTAAGCTCAGAACTTGAAACTTAAAAGATATATTTTTTTTTTTAATTATTTTAACACCCCACTCACCTCAATAACAATATGCATTTCAAATTCCACCAAAATTTTAACTTACCCTGTTTTATACATGAACCATTTTTACATATAAAAAAAATTATTCAATTTGAATCCGTTAGATGGCGCTATAAAGAAATAGAAAAAAAAATTAATGTCGATAATACAGTATCAAAAAATGTGTCCTAGATAAAAAATAAAAAGGACACTTTTTCTATGGTTTGAAATGAGTTTAAGAGAACTTTTAAATTCCACCTACCTTATACTGATAGAAAATTCTTATTAGATTAGTATTAATTTTTTACCAATAAGGATTTTAAATAGCTATTAGGAGAGATGAAAAATTGAATGCACTATTGTGAAACTTGGATTATAAAGATACCAATAAGAATATAAGATTCAAAGGAATCCATACAAATATCTGGAGTGAAAGGATGTTTTTTTTAGGGGTAGGAGATACAATCTATAATCATAAAGTATATGTACGACCACACATGATTTAAGATATTTTGTGTGAAGACGAGACAAGAGAAATGTCAATGTATAAAAGCTATAACAGTTTATCGCCATTTAAATTGGATGAGCATCAACGCGCTATGCCCATATTAAAAACAAATTCTAAATGCAGTTCTTCTGAAATACAACAGTTAACAAGAAACCTTTAAAATCTTTCAATTTTCATTGAAGGGACAAAATCTATTGCCTACACATTGTTAAAAAAATCACTGACTTCTGACAATTTAAAGAATATAATTAACATACTACATCATTGCAAAAAAAATAATGAAACATTCCCAAATCCGGTATTTACTTTATTAGCATATATTGGACAAATGTGTTATTTTTTTTCATGCTCACAAATCTTTTCTGAAAGTATAATGACTTATCAGCCCTTACATAAAATTAAAAAAACCAAACGCAGACTCAACTCTGACATCTTTGCAAATATACAAACAAAAAAGCATATACCTATTGTAACGACTTATAATGCCAATAAATCCATTACCTCATGACATAAAAATTTAGCAAAGTCATTCATTAAATTCTAATTTCCTTTCCTTGTGTAAGTAAACACGGTGATGTCAACATCGACATTGTCGACAGCAAAATTGACAGCTAATGATTTTTATCCAAGTTGCCAAGTTGTAGTTATAATCTTATTGCAAAAGGGTGCATAATTATTGCTCCATCATCAGCAGCGGAATATACATATATCTTTTTGTTCTGGGGCATGATGAGGATTGCGGCTTGACTTAATATAGAAGAAACATCAAATAATGCACCGCAGGTGGCATTCACCAAATGAAATTAGCTTTAAGATTTGTATAACTATATGGGTTTAAATATCTACACCTATTGAATATAGCCAATTATTTCGACACAGAATTTAAATTGAATGGAATTTTCAAGAAAAACAATTTATTAAATCGCTTATAAGTTATCAATTTCAATTTAAGATTAATAATCAGTTAATTTAAAATGATAATTTAAATTTGAATTCTTCGAAGATGATTTTTTTTAAAGTCCAATTATTATAATTTAATAATTAGTCTTATTGTTGTAAAATACAAACTTCTACAGATTTTTTTTTTTTTTCATGGATAAATTCCCATTTTGAAACAAACATAGGTAGGGTATACCAAATTTATTTGCTTAAGTTATATTCCAGTACGTAGAAGGTAGGTATATAAATACCTACTTTAAATTTTGGAACCATTAAAGAAGTTAATTTATGCAATTTGAAATAGGAACGTTGGACGTTAAAGCAACACACGCCATACTGAGTTCTCTATAATCTAAAGACAGGACTCCTCTTGTTTTTGTCAAAATGTACTAAGGAAAAAATTGGATTTAAAATTGAAATAGAAACAAATAACGATATACGACTTAAAAAAAAACGGTTTGTGTCTGAAAAGTGATTTTTTAATTATTTTACAATGTGCTTCGGAGAACACTTAAGCGTTAGATATTTTTTTTTTTAAATCAGGCGAACAGCGCGTCAACTCATGTAAAAACAGGGCCTAGTAACAAACTCTCAACCATTCCTAAGTGCGTGTTATTGGCAGGAATAGAGGGGACCTACAATTTTCTGCCGAATCCAAACGTAACGTATTTGTACACGTCGCGTGTTACACGTAAGGTACGTTTTAAGTTTACCCCGAGGATAGATCAAAATATGGAACAAATTGTGCGTTTAAAGTTTCTGAAAATTACCCCGACTACCGAATCCGGCGTTGGGAGTAAGTTTAACTCTCTTACCAATCAATGAATCCAATTGTAATGATTTTGTCTTTACTCACCAAGCAAGAAAAGTAAGATTAAAACTGTCAAAAAGCCAAGCTGTCAGTTTCTTTCACTTTTAATTTGAAATTGATGTGCGAACAAAAAAATTCTACGATTTTGTTTTCTTGTGTTAAAGGTAGAAGAGATTTTTAAACAAATTAAAATACAACATCAAAAAAATCTCCAGCAACTTGTTTCCCTTTTCCCATTTTAAATGATGTTCTGATCTTGGGTTCTTTAATTCTTTAAATAATATTGATTTGTTGAAAAAAAATAAATAAATAAGTAGGTACCTACCTATAATCCGACACACTTTTTTACTTGCTGAAAGACGATTTTTCATCGCCGGCCGGTCCCTTTCCCCCTACCTGTATACCTTAGAAAAGCATAGACATTTTTATAACGGCTTAAATGCAAGGAAATTTGTTGAAAATATAAATAATTTAAAGAATTAAAAATTAAAAATTTAAAAACGTAAAAAAAAACTTTGTTTTATTTTTATTTTAATTTTATATTATGACAACATTTAATTTTTATTTAAAGTAGCGACGCGTTTCGGATTAAAAATCCATCATCGGGCTAATGCTAACGGACTGGCAGTTTTTAATTTTGAATTCTTTAAATTATTTATATTTTCAACAAATTTCCTTGCATATAGGTATATCACACAACATGGAGGCTACACCACACACAAATAATCTTAAAAATGAAGTAAGCCCTTACTTACCTAAAATAAATACCTAGGTATATGTTTTTCCAGTGCGTACATACCTACGTGGATGCGTTTTTTTTATATGAATTCTGCAAAAAAAAGAGAGAGAAGACCAAAATGCAGAGATCTTAATTATAGGAAGATTATAGGAAGCGCCATAATGCATATATGTAGATATATAAAGACGAACATGTTCACACATTCATGTTTTGGCATGAATCTGTCCCGCTCTACTTTTCTTCAAATCTGCAGATGAAGATGAATGTAAATCCACCATTAAAAACCGTTTTATTACAATTGCATTTAACATTACAGGTACTTTAGGGAGAAGGTTCAATTAAAGTCGTTCTTGAATTAAACCAAAACTGTTGTATATGCGAGCAATTCGTTCTAAATGAGATAAAACAAAATCTCGAACTTATGCTCAAATTGAATCCTATAAATAAAAATGTTCGGCTTACCTACCTATCTCAAAAAATTAACTCGAATTCGTCACCGTCCATCAGTTTAATAAGCTAAAAGTAGCTCAATGAACCCTTTGGAGGATAAATATAAACAGACAACATTTCCATAATCGTAATGTACCTATGTATTAAATCTCAATAAAAATAAAAAGCAAAAAAAAAAAAATACCTATATGGATCACCTTTAGGCTGAGTAAGTGAATAAAATATTCATTCCTATCTCCTATATTTTGTTTTATTTAACCGACCTTATTAATTCATTTGCAATAAAAAAATAATAAAAACGTAGGTATACAAAATATTTTGTATGAGACCCTAAAGTTTCAAATAATATTCATCTGCAAGAGTGCAAGCAAACATCATCATTTTTATCACTCAATTTGTTCAAAATGTATACTCACTCACAATCTGTTCCCATGAAAATTCTCCTCTTTTCCCCTTCTTCTACTACTCATTGTAATTTAACTAAAACCAATTCCACTCATTCTATGTTAATATTTTGTACAATAACAATCAAAATAACTCAATTTTAATGAGAACAGTTTAATAGTTTCCACTCTTCACCACTAGATGTCACAAAATTCTACGTAACATCTCCCCTTGCAAACAAAACAAAAAAAGGGCGGAGCTCTTTTGTGAGTAACATCGTAAAACATCGCAACATAGCACCTTTGAGAATTAATATTGTTTTTCATCCAACACAACGGGCGGTGACAATTTCTCATCCCCATTGCAACCATTTTTCTATACAAAATAAGAAATGCTATGCGACATTTTCCTACCCCTAAGTGGATTTTGCGCATCCGGAAATTAAGAGAGATAATTCCATCTCCTTCATGCATGCACATAGAATAATATTTTTCAATTTTAAAAAAGGGGCAAAGAGGAAACATTCTCATAGTCGACGAACTCAGTTTCCTTGAGAATTTCACTCTGAGTTGATGTGATGTCTTCTCAACAGAGTGTACCGTACGTACCTCACTCACCGTTCGTCGCAAACACACAGTGTGATTTACAACCGTTAATGGGGATTTTCTATGCAAAGAGTTCCTCTTGGAACAGAGACGGTGGTGGTGGTGTGACAAGAGCGGGATTAATTCGCGAGTGAGTTGGGGGCGGCTTTTTTTTGTGTGAACTTTTTTGCATTAAAAACAGGGGAGTCTCGGATAAGCGAGTGTATGGCGGCAAGGTGTGAGTGACTCTTACGCGATGTTTAACTTTTTTTTCTTTTTTTTTTTGCAAAACGCCGCAGGTTGCGCGGCTAGAAATAGGAAACAGTTTTTTTGTGGTAAACTCGTGGAAAGTGGAATGTGGAGAGTAAATATTACCATCAAAACGAAATGTTTCTAAAACGAAGCTTGTTGTGTAAGAGTGTGTATGTGTGTGTGTGAGTGTTTTGAAGCAATGGTTGATAAAGTGGGTAGAAGGGAAATCGTATATGTACCTATTTTTTTCTGTAAAATAAAAATGGCACCACAGCACCATGGAGAGGGGGTGCATTTTTGCACAGTTTTTATATTTCTTTGCTGTGGGGTGGGAAGAAACGGCATGGTCGACAACACAAGGTACGCAAGCGCCTCCAAGAGGCGGAGTTTTTTTAAGTTTTTTTTTCCTCGAAAAAAAGCAAGTAGGTATATATGTAGTTAGGTATACCTACCTACCTAAATGTTTTTTTTGTCGGCCGCTATCCCTTAGCTCAGGCCATATTGGACGATTTCCATAACCCTCGGAATACATCGCGGAAGCTTGTTAGTTATAGAGCAGGGCGAAGTGTGTTCGGTGAGAGTAAGGATGAAGAAGCCCTGGAAGGGGGTTGAGGGTTGTTTTTTTTTCTCGATTTTTATTTAGACTTACAAGTGGAATGAGGGTGGAAATTAAATGTCTGCAAGACATATCTATCATCTCTGTTACTCCTTCATTGGCAAGAATCCTTGCCCCGTCATGGGATGCATTTTACACACCCCTCTACGTACCTTACCTATAGCAAGTTGTATACTCGTGCATGCATTATATATGCAGTGAAGGTACCGAGGTAGGTAGGTTTGTTGGCCCACCGGAGATGGCCTTCAATGCGGAGTGAAGGTGGTTCTCGATAATGATAATGATGGGGTTTTGTGTGTTTCATGCTATAAAGTATGCGTTGGTGGTGGTATTGTATTAATAGTGTTGGTAGTGTGCGTGTTTGTGTTGCTTAACTTCATATGATTTATCAGTGCAAGAGACTCCTTGGGTTATCCTGTTGTCAAGTCTCAGCCAGTTTCTAGTCGACAGCCGGTCTACGCAGTAGTTTTTCCTCCGTTACATCATAATTCATAGAAAATTGATCACACAATTAAATTGTCACACAAGAATTAAAAAAAAAATAATAATATAATTAAAAACAGGTGAATGACAGTTATAGGATTTGCTAATAAGATACCTAAAACTGTCCGAGGATATAATTCTTTAATTAATTGTTTTTTTTTTCGAATCGCCGCGATTCTATTTTGATACCTACGAACATTTTTATAATTTTCCCTATAACTGTATGTAACTACCAACATAGCCCGCCAATTATATTAAATTTTGTATACTTCCAAAAATCAAAGAGAAAAAGAGTACCTAACTAAAGTAACGGTTATAAAGAGGATGAAAAAGAATTCCTACTATTTTTTTTTTTTCATCTCATTTTTGACGGATTTTTGCGAGAGAAATGAGTTAAAGTTAATATCAATGTGGAAGATACCATTAAGGTAATAGGCTCAAATTTTTAGAGTCACATCTGTTTGGCTTGCAGAATGTTTCGGTTGGAGTGCGCGTGTATCAGAAAAAAAAAACAACAACATCACCAAATCCAAATTCGTTTTATATATTCCTATACTGAGTGAAGACACCCAATGGATATACACAGAAGTGAACAAGTGCATTTAAATATATTGTTCAAAATTAAAGTGAAAACACTATACCTACCTATTTTCTATAAATTCTTAAATGGCGCCCAAGAGAAAAATAAAATAAATATGTAAATGTAAGTTACTTATTTAATTGTTAACATTTTATTTTTAATTTTCTGGAAGAAGAAACGTGTATGTTTGATATGTGTGTGTGTGTGTGTTTTTTTTTTTTTCAATCAACTTGATTTAAAAATTCGAAAGAAAAAATATCTACCTACCTATTTTTGTCCGTTCCTTTGTTGACCTATTTAACGTGATGTTGATTCACAAGATTCACCAGCGATCGCGATCGTGATTTCTTGTTTTTCAGGTCAGATATAAAAAAGGGGAAGATAATATAATTCTATCAAAAGTTAGGTAGGTAGATTGGTAGGTAGCGGTAGGTAAAGGTAAAAATAGGTATTTATGTAGGTTTGGTTTGGTTGATGTGGATGCGAGGATCAACATAATGTTTAAAGCAAAAGGTTTTGGAGCAAAATAATGTCTGAGTGTTATACATTTTTTTGTAAGATACAAAGATTATAAGAAATATCTCTACCTACATATAGAGAATTCATTTATGCTGAGAATTTCAAAGGAAAGGGAATTTCGAATTATAAGTACATAGTTAGATGGCATAACAATTCTATTATTATGTTAGGTAAGGTGGCTTTATTGTAAGTACTTGTATATCACCTATACCTTGGTAGTACCTACAAAAAAATAGAGTAAGGTACAATATTGTTAAGTTGCCTATTAAGTACCTACCTACCTATTTTCTTCAGGAATTAGGTAAGTAGCTTTTTATCAGATAAAGTATAAAGTTTCTCTTCTTTTTTGGTAAATCTTTTAATTACAAAATTTTAGTTGGTATGTAAAATTAAGTATGTAATTATATTGTATATAGGTTTATAATCATTTAAAAATTTGTTCATCCATATAATAAAGTTCACGAGATATTTTAAAGAAATTTCTTAACTCGAGATCAAAATAAAAAATGAGGAAACTTTTAAACCAATAGGTATTGTGATACTTTGGCGTGGGAACTTTTTTCTTTTTCTAATTCACATGGTGGTGTCGCAACATTACTTTTAATAACGTATCTAGAATTTTTGCAAATATTTACCTTATAAGACGTAGGTATACAACAAATATTTGATGATTATTCGTAAAAAAACTAAACGAAATGTAAAAATTAAAATATTTAAGTCAAAATCCGCGTCAATGTGAAAATTGATAAAATGATTTTGATTTTAAGATATGTTAACATTATCACATTAATAACGAATTGTTGCTTACTTATAGCTTTACATTTATTTTTCACAATTCGTGCGTTGTGTATTAATCAACACACGTTATTTGTAAGTTTAGTTAATTACGTTTATCTACAAATAGATCAATATTTTATTATTATATTATTTCCATGACAGAAATTCGTTATTCTTTAATTTAAAAAAAAAAGACTTAAACTAACTTGAAACTAAATGTTCGTTATATCGATCAATCGTTATACAGGGACAATACTGTATTAGCAACTTAATGTTTAGAAATAAAGTTTTGTAAAATATTTATTTCAACCCATATGATTTTTATTAAAGACGTTCTTTTAAATCCTGTGATTTTGTTATTAAAATTAAAAAAAAAAATTCTCTCATATCATAAACTTTCTTTTTCGTAAAAATAGTAAAATATTTGTAATATTCTTGTAAAGCTGATGGTAGTCATTCAATGTTTTTGACTTTCTATCTAATGCGAGTAGGTTTCAGAGTACTTTAAAGAATACACCTTTCCAATTTTATTTTACAATTTTATGGTGGCGACTGAAAGGTAAACATATCTTAAATTTATCATTTATGGGCCTAAAAATTAGTTAAAATTGTCTCCCCTTTTAAGGGAGCTTACATCATGTCAATACCTACCTAGGTATTTCCTTACATTTGCATTTTTCAAAATTGAGAATTATTTGACAGAAATAAATGGTTTAGATTAAAAGTAAGTAATCTATTAGTCTATTCGTCAAATGATCGTTTCAGTGAGCTTAAGAATCTCAAGCCACTAAGATATTCTAAACAAAATTATTTGTAAGTACCTAGATATATGGTATAAGTACCTACTTTGAAAAAATATTAAACGATTGTCATCTGTTACTAACTCTCAAATTTCGAATATTTTTTTGTTTCTCTGTTTGTCCAGGGTAATCTTCGAAATCACTTTACCAATTCCAATGGAATTTTAAGGACTGATTAAGAAATTTTCAATGAGTGATCTAAGCTACATTACTTTTAAAAAATTTCTGATATTCTTTCGAAAAAATAAAAAAAACTTCTTATAATTAAAAAGGTTTTTTCAGAATTTCACACAGCTGAGATTGCGGATGAAGCTATGAAATTAATGAATAAAAAAAATTAAAGATCGGACAATTGGTATAAATTTGTATTATTAATAAACCAAATACATACCTACACATAATGTACATACATAGGTATCCACTTATTTCACGTTTAAGGTTCCTTAAATTCAGAATCTTGAAATCAAATCCTTGAAAAAAATAAAAATAAATAAAAACCATCAGTTAAACCATCATTACATCCCAATGCTGGGTTTTCTTATACCGCCTATATGATAATTGCTGTCAATTCTATAGGTATGCCTTTTTTTAACAACAACCAAAAATTCAATATGTAGGTATCTACTTACATAAAATAAGTATATAGTTACATATCAAGCAATGCAATTTTCTCTGCAAAGAAAAAAACACCCATCTCCCGAGCGACCCTATAAAATCCCGTAATTTACGTAAACTAAATCATTTCTGAATTTTAAGAAAAAACCACAAAAAAAAAAATCAGAAATTTAAAAAAAGACCATCAATTCAAAGCCCTGAATTACACATAATTGCCTGGTTCCTTTTACAGAGCCTTACACCTTTATACGCAAAAGAATTCCAATAGAACGCAACAAAAAACAACAACAAAAATACCCACCAAAATCACTAAAGGGTCAGTTGCGCCAGTCCATCATCATCATCATCATCATCAACAACAAAAACAAAAACGGCAACAGCAACAGCAACAGCGAAACATCAGATTCCCCCCCATAAATAAATAAAGGAAACACAACGCTTAAAACTTTCTCTTTCCGGCAAAAAGTAGTAATTGTTGTTGACAAACTCATTGCTTCCCAAGTGGCCCAATTTCCAGAGAAGCCTCAAATATATAACAACAACATTACCATCGCATCATCGCAGAAACGCAGAGTAACAGCAAAAAAGGTTGCTACTTATAATGCTTGCGATTCCTGCCCCCTTTTTGGGTTGATTATTACTTTGTGATTATTTTCACTGCTGTAACTGACTGCTGCAAGTCCTTATGATGACCAGGTATTAGGTCTGCTGCAGGTTGTATATATGAAGCAGTAAAGGCTATCTCTGATTTCCCCGAGCTCTTATACCGTTTTTAAAAATATAATTTTTTTTTTCTACGTCTTTGATTTTATATTTTTTTTTTTGCTGTATTTTTTCTTACTTTGGTTTCTGGAGCATCAAGATGGTTTAATGCTGCGTCCGTGTGCTCCCAATCCCATCAAGTAAACAGGTAAATCGCGAGAAATCTTTTCGCGAGGAAGAGAATAAAAACAAAATTGTGCAGAAACCCGTTTCTTCTTTGGGGCTTTATGTCGAACGATTTTAGTTTTGTTTTTGTGTTTTTCTTTTTGCTTTTTTGCTTTTGCCTTGAAGGATTTTGTGGTATCTTAACACTGAAGGACTTCTTTTTGCGAAATCAAAACAACAAAACGTTTTTTTTTTCTTTTTTGTTGTTTGGTTATTTTTTTTTAGTTTTTTTTTTTAATAATTCAACGATGCACCTCAAATGATGGTTGTAAAACATTTTATAACGTTGGACGATGTGTGACGAAATGGCCAGAACAAACGAGTTGGTCATTTATTTTAAGAAGGAACATAACAACCACAAAAAAAGTAGGTATTTTATTCCGTTCGTCGAAAATACCGACAAAAAAAAATCTGAAAGAATTTAATCTTTGGCTGCCATTATACCTATACCTACTCCTCGCGTATGTAGGTAGGTATTGCAACCCAAAAAAGGTGGACATATAAACAAGATTTTGTGCTGATGCTCTTCCACCAATAACTACCGCATATCTATAACTAAAAGACCGCAAGACAACCGATTGAGAATAAGAAAACAAAAATCGAACAAAGACTTAAAAAAAAAAAAAAAAAAATCAAAAACCAAACAACAACTGACCATAAAAAGAGTTGAGTGTCCTAAGGTCTGGAAGTCCTCAGGTCCATCGCATCAGGGGAGGCTTTTTGTATAGTGTAGTGGTTTTAGGTTTTTTTTTTTTTTTTATGTAGGTAACCCAAACTATAAAAGTGGGTTCATTTTTCTTTGAGCTCAGATATATGTATGTAGGTACCTACTGATGGAGCTTATCCGCAAAAAACCTATAAAATACAATGTTGCATTGATATGGTGCGCCAAGAGTCGAAATCAACATCCTACAAGAAGTCGCGCCCTGTCTCAAAAAGTATGGTCTGTCACTTTGTGTGAGGTTATGTTTCTATAGAATATCCTATGTATAGAGACATACAAATACATTTTATATACATTTTGGATATACATAGAGGTGATAGGATATGTAGGTAGATTTTTTGGTTGGTTTGTTTATTTTTTTGTTAACGTACTGATCAACGAATTTTAGCTACCGAATTTGAGTGGGAAACAAAAAAAACAAGAATCTACACGTTTTGGGGTTTTGATTTTATTGCATATCGCGGTTTCAGAAGAGTGTAAAGGTTTTGGGATTTTTTTTAATAATTATTTAAGTAAAGGGAAATCTTTATCGAAGTGAAAAGTTCATGTAAACAATTTATTTTTTTATTTTTGTCGAAAATTTCTAAACACATATTTCTGCTGAACACTAAATTAATGATAAATTTATCGCAATTTTTCAAATGAAATCTTATAATGGGTTTGAATAAAACAGTTTTAAAATGATAAATCATTGAAAAACAAATCAATTAAAATTTTTATAAAATTGTAATATTTAAAAATGTTTAGATAAAAATTGTAATATTGGGCAGATGGTCACCTTAATGATTGAGTAAACATAAAAAGGGTGATTTCGGGAGAAGATCAGCCTGGTAACATCAGTTCCCAAAAGAACATTCGTACCTACTTAAAAACTTCTAAAAAACATCCATCATTTTACCTTTGAGCTTGGATTAGCATTTAGAGAAACCTTTTTTAGCTGGACTTCACGAATGCTTTACCAAATTTAAAGAAGTTCAAAACCAATTCTTATTTTTAAAATACATTAAAATAGCCAAAAACTATAAAAATAAAACGCGGTAGTTTGGAATTGCAAATTAACACTTATATGAACTTAAATTTGTATCAAAGCCAACTTGACTTGACTTTGTCGATTTAATGATTTAAATAATGACACCATCATTTCAAATAATATCTTTGCCTCTTCTTTAAACTAAAATAAACTTCGAAAGAATTAATAAGAAATAACAACTTTGGTGTGTCTATCACCAAAAAAAATTGTATAATACTTTATTAGTAGATATACGTCCACATAAACCTTTCAGAAATCTTGATTTTTCGTAGAACTCATAACTTTCCTTCTTTTTTTTTCAAATAAGTATTTATGTAAAATAGACTAATCCTTGAATTAAAATTAAATACCTTATTGTATATCCTGCTGAGTTAAAAAATTTACATAAAGTTCCTATATTCAGAGGTAATATGTGTTTGTGTATAGATATACTGTCTCAAACCCCCTGCCGGTAAATTGCCTATAAAATAACTTAGATACTTACATTCAAATAAGACATAACCTGTTGGTTATAAATTATATTATTTAACTTGTTCCAATTTAAAATTACTATTCCTACCTAAAAAAAAAAAACGTTATAATATAAAATTTATTTCAACAGTTCAATGTCCTAGATTTAGCAAATTTAGCAATTTAAATGTTATGTTCTATTAATTAATTAATTAATTGTTAATATATTCATGAAGCATAATTTTCAACTAATGACTAAATTTAGATACCCATCTAGGTATCAAAAATATAGAACACAAAATGCAATCGAAAATAAAATGTAGATTGACCTTTGTTAAATTAATTTTGTGTGTTTAATAAAAATTACATTGAACTTAATCAAGTTAAAGTCTAAATAGAAAGAAAAAATATATATAAATTGTTACGAATAAATTAGGTATATTTAAAATGAATGTATAAAGTAATTGTAGAGTTTGGTAAAAGTGGTATGAGGTATTATACAAAAATAGACTAACTTCTATTTCAAATCTCCGTTACAGGACAGTCTATACCGATGAATATATTTATACTAACTCTTTTTTGTTTAACGTTGAAAAATTGTAAAAATAAAAAAAACTATACACTGCAAAAAGGAAATAAAAAGTAAATTTTATGAGACTTATTAAGCTTGTTCAACTAGTTTTTGTGAGGTAGGAGGTATATTGCTGTCGGTTTAACATAGTCTTTTTTATTAATATAATATAATAAAAATTAATTAGAGATTTTATAAAAAAATATAAAATACACACTTAATGAGATAAAAATTACAACAGCACTTATTAAAAATAAAATAAAGAAACTGACATCAAGATTTATAATAATGTCGGTCGTAAAATCGTAATAATTAAAACTAATACAAAACTTTGTTCTTCCATAGTCCAGTTTTACCAATACAGGTACTGAACAACACAGCTGTGGTATTTAAATATGATGTGACTTGCTAATAAGGGACTTTAGAGACATTGGGCAGTTTCACTTTCAAGTTGAACTTTTTATATTTTAATTGTATAAACTGTGAAAAGTTATAAATTAACATGAGTTTCTAGTTTAAGCTATTCAAATTTTGAACACAAAACAAAAAACACACATTTGTCTTCTTATATAACTTTAAAAAAAATCGAAAATCCCCAAAAAATTTCGCTTCGAGAAAAAGCAGAAAGCAATTTCTAAATTTTCACATTTTATACATCCAAGTATAATAAATTTATATATATAATTATAAAAAAAATAAAAGAAATTTCTAAAATAATTTTCTGATGGAGCAAAAAGGAAATTTAAAAAAAAATATCCAAATGGAAAAATATTAGTTTTGAAGGTTTGAATGAAAAATATTAGGTATCCGAAAATAAAACTTAAAAATCAAAATTCTAAACTAAACTAAAACTTTAAAATAAAATTAATAGCCATTGCATACTTTTAGATGATCTTAACATACCAACATATTCTTCAAATTTAAAAAAAATTACAATTTCAAGTTTAAATAAGTTTTAATTAAAATTGAACAATATTTAATTTTTATTGCAAATTTTTAAACATTAATTTTAAAAAATATCCATACAAGAAAATTTAAATATACCTAGTATGTATTTACTTAAACAATAAAATTTTATTTAGAAAATATGTAAACTTTAACTTTAAGTGCTGATTAATTTGAAGCCACAGGTTAACAAAATAGTTTTATATGGCAAGTAATTATTATATGGTATTCGTCAACAAAATTCGTAGGTACGTCAACAAAATACGTAGGTACGTATTAATAAAAATAAAATAAATCAAAATAAAATAAATAAAGTAAAATATAAAAGATACAATAAAATAAAATAAAAAACACAAAATAATGTCAAATTAAATTTAAATTTAAACTTAAATAAAATAATTTAAAAATTTGTCTGAATAAAGTAAAAATAAAAATTAATTAAAATATTAATATTTTGAGAATAAAATAATAAAAATGAGATAAAATCAAATTTAATAAAATTCAATAAAATTAGATTAAATAAATTAAGACTAAATTAAATTAAAATATTATTATAATTGATGGTTTTAGGAAAAGAAATTTTATGTTAGGTAGTTAATTTTTATTATTTAATTCATTTGGATAGCATTAAACTTCTAGGTTAGGTAGGAACATAGATGCCAAATCGAAAGTTAAAACGCCAGGTTTTAATTTTCATGTTGATAAATTTATGGTTTTTAAAATGTTGAATAATTATGCATTCTGCCATAAATTTAATAGTTATTAATATTAAACTAAAGTTAATTTTGATGTAGATAGTAGTTGTAAAGTAATTTATTATATTAATATTTAATGCTAAACAAAATATTTCAAGAATTATGTATAGGTAAAATCAAACAGTTGAACAAAACGCCATGAAACCCGGCGATTTCCACTACATAAATTTACTTATAGGTGTGATGAATTTTATTAGAATCCGTCAAGGAATCTACCTATACCGTGATTTAATGACAAACGTTCCTGCTTTCACTTAAGTTATAATTTAATTATATACCTAAGGAAAAGAAAATTGAACAGGTTTGCAAAAAAAAAAAAAAACAGCAATTCAAAATCATAAAGATTTGGAACTTTAGCTTTTTCCTGATAATTACAATTCTTTATGATGCAAGTCCATAATTTTAATTTTTACTGATAACCTTTGCTTCAAAACAACATCAACATTATGCAAATATTCCAAGCTAGTTCAAAAGTCTTCTTCCTATACGTATATTAAAAATAGCCTGCAACCAAAATATTCATATGATTTAAATTCTTCTATCTCGCCCTCGGTTTGAAGCAACAAGCGAAATAAGATTTAAATAATAAAATTAAATTCATTCCTCTCATCTTGTCTGCAATCAAATCCAAAACTTTCCTAACACATTTGTTTGTGTATTATACCTATACACAAACAAATGTGTATGTGCATATGTCAGTAGTAAAAAAAAAAATAAAACTTATACAAAACTATAGAGATAACACACACAAGGTTGACCATATCAAATTTTCAAAAAAACCACATCCATGTTCCAACCAACTATCCATCCATTCATTCTACCACATTTGGATATTATATCTAAGTTATGTAGGTATAGGTATATATTTCTATAGCAAGTATAGATGTACCTATAATATTCTCAGTTTTATCATTTTCGTCCACTTTAACATCATCATTTCAAATCCAACCGCATCCCCCAATATTTTAACCACAAAAACCCTTAAAAGGAACAATATACATATATATATATATACCCATAGCACTATATAGAAAGTCGCATCATCACTTTCTCGTTTGAGGCAAAAGTTTTCAAAATACTCGTAATATAAATCATTTTATGTCAAACATTATAATATAGAGAGTCAACAAGGGATGAATATTTCAATTTTCAACACATCACAAGATAACAACCCTCTTGCCCTCCCATTTTTAGAGCTTGAAAAGACTCAAACGGACATTGTAGCTTCGGGGGTTCTCACAACTCTCGAACTCCCTCCTTCGCTCTACCTTTTATTTGTAAAAACCCCATCACTTCAGAGCCATTATAAAGTTATACAATGTATTTAAAATTAGCCCTGACCTTCAAATCATCAAAAATGATCAAAACACTCTCAGATCCGATAGATTATACCTAGATAGATAGATAGATACGAGTACAATGTCATTTCTAATTTAGGATGCTGTAAATTTAATGAAATTTAATTAAAAAATAGAAAATAAAAATAATTCTGTTTTCCATTACAACGAACTAATTGGTGCGAAAATTCCCTCCAATAGGAACATGGGTTCGGGGTATACTACTCCACCCCATTCAACCATATCAAGTGTTTAAGTCATGTGTTATTAATAGCCCATACATGTAACACCCACAATATTTTTCTTTTCTTTTTTTTTTTCTTTCCTTTTCTTTTTCCTTTTTGTTGTGTTCATGAGAACATGAAAATCATTTTTCCATTTGATATGCCGATGCCGTTTAGAACAATATAAAATAACTCAAGGGGGTTGTTGCGAGAGGCAAAGGGCAGCAAAGAGTGATGGTGAATAATGTATATTTATATACAAAACTCACCACAGAAAGTTTGTGGTGGCATTTGCGCAGAAACATATTTATTTTAATAAAAAAATATAAATCCCCTCTTTTCGAATACAGGTGAGTCGTGAGAGTGCAGCTCTACTTACTGACTATACCTACCCCTTCGATAGAAAAAAAAATACAAAAAACCGGTTTTCCATTCACTTGGATGCAGTAATATTTTTTGTTGTAATTATAATAACATATTTGCTTGAAGAGGTGTGTTGAAGGGTTGTTGATTTGTCAACCCTTTTTTTTAAACAGCATTTTACAACTGACGTGTAAGTACGTATAATGGTGAGTTTTACTTTGTTTTACGAATGCCCCTATTTTTTTGGGGGAAAATGCATGAAAAATTCCGCTCGGGTGAATTTGCACAAAAACGGTGTTCCGCTTTGTTGAACGCGGCTTTGTCGGTATTTGTGTGTGCATTATTTTCCCCAAACGCTGCTGTGCATATTGGCCCCCACTGCATCTCTTGAAAGGGGAGCTATATTCTTCCACACATACCTAGATACATTTGTTTCAAAGCGCAGATACATTTTCAACGAGTGGTGAATATAATAATTTTGCCACCTCATGCGGCGGGGCGTTGCATTTTTTTTTTTTTTCATACTGTTTTGTTGTTTAGCGTTTCTCGTTCTTCTTTATGTTGTGTGTTGTGTTCCGTCAAACAACTGGCTTACCACATAAGGTCGAATAAATATGGGAGGAGAAGGATCACGAGACACAGTTTAAGCTTGAAAAAAAAAGTAAAAAAATAGGTAAGGTAGAAAAAAACATGCAAAAGATACTTCAATGTCCATCAACTTGCCATCAAAGTTTCAATACACCGCACAGTGACGTGGATGACGGTTGTGTAAAGGAAATCGCGCTACATTTTTTGAACTTTTTGTTGTTGCTGATTTTGGTGGAAATATATCTACCCCAAGCAAACCACACCACATCACCACGAACCACCAACAACCACCATCGCCACCACCACCACCGTCGCATCATCATCTCCTTCCAGATATATAGGTATACACCGTCCGACCGGGAGAGTGTACATGGAGAGTGTAATATTAACTTTGTACAAAGTGGATGTGGATCCATGCAAAAAAGGTATATTTGCTGCTGTTGCTGCCACTTTTTTTTTTGTATGGTTTTTGGTCTGAAACAACCTCATTTTGGGTTCACGGTTCGTGCAAAATTTCATCTAAAGCCAGAATCGCAACTGCCGTCGCGGCAGCAGCAACAACTACAATAACAGCAGCAAGTACTTTAAACTTACGAGCAGCAAGCAACAACGTTCAAGAAAATAGTACTCACTCAGTGTATAATACGAAAATTTCAATTTATATCTTTTTTTTTTGTTGCTACTTCCTTCGTATCTTATACCTACCTATCTACTGTGCTGCTGCTGGTGTATTTTGTTTGTACCTACCATAATTTTGCGATACTATTTTTTTTTTTTTGCATGCGGTGTATAGTAATATTAACCAGTGTGTGAGATAAAGTGTGGTGTGGTGGTGTATTTTTCCACTTTAGATACTCTGTACAGCAAAATAAAACTAACAAATAAAAAAAAGAAACAAACTTAAACAAAAAAAAGCGATTTTTTTTTTACTTGATTCAAAAAATGCTTATAAGATTAAGCTGAAGCTCTGTCTAAAGAGTAATTTTAGTTAAGATCGCATTCGCTTTTAAATGCTCATTCTGTGCGGCGGGTTTTTTGCAAGATTTTTGTTTGCTTTCGCAATCAATATGAAACAAAAAAAAAAATCGAGTGTAGGTAACGCGATATAAATTTACAAAATGACAAAACTATATTAAAGAATAATAATTATTTTCATTTTTTTTTCGTTGAAAAAAAGAGAACTCATCTGATGATATTTATAAATTCATGTGTGGATTATAAATTTTAATGTTTATGTAATAAAAAATAAAAAAATTGTACAAAAAAGTGTGCGTAAAAAATTAAAATTGACACAACAGTGACAGTGATGAAAAATACTGAATGAAATGTTTTCCTAAAAATATGCAACACAAAATCAATAGGATAAAATCAAAATCAACCAACAAGAAAAGACAAAAATCACTAAATAGGTAATTATTTTTATTTATTTCTATTTTATTTATTAATCTATAAGATTTTTAAATTTTACTTCGAATTTTTAAATTATATCCTTCAACCCTACAAAATAACTAACTATCATACAAAACCCCTACACATATATAAAGAATCATGTTCAATCCTTGTAAATTACTTGTGTTTTTTTTCTCATCCTTTTTCTTATTTTTTATTTAAAAAAAAAAATAAATCCAAGAGGGCGTTAATAGGATAAAAGAAAAACGCGCACACGAAATGGCGCTTATAGTCCTACCCTGAAAATTAAATTTAAAAACCCAAACAAAAAAAACATACCGAAACTATAACCAACCCAAAAATTTTAATACAATAATTGAAGCCAATTTAGTGTAATTTTCTTTATTTTTATTTTTTTTTCAACTCATTTTGCTGGTGGGTATATTCGTTTTAAAATAAAATATACATGCATATACAAGGACAAAAATATACCTCTATATACCCAAACCATACTTCCAAATAAGAGAGTTTAATTTAAAATGTTGTGTTACCATGCAATATTTTTTATAGGTACCTACATACCTATGTCGACTTAATTCTTTTTGTATTTCATTTTGGAGACAAATTGCTGTTAGATTTAGAGAATTAGAAAGAGTTAAGAGGCGGCAGCAGGTTAAATAATCATAGCATGTGCTTTTAATGATTTTATAAGATGATTTATTTTTTTTTGTTTCTTGTATTAAATCATTGTTTTCGTGAGTGGAGAATTAAAGCCAAAATTTCCAACACGGAAAGGATTAAGTGATCAAATTTATTTTGAGATTTTTTTTTAACAATTAAAGAATTATGTCATTTATTTTGAAATTAAATTAAAATACGATTATTTGTCTAGAAGGATATTTTTTTTAAATAAGTACGGATATGTTGATGAATCTTAAAATATTTAGTCACCCTAAAATTTAATCTATTATTTTAAAAGATACTTGAAATACTATGCAGTTCTTTTGAATATTTGTTTGAATATATTTCATATTTTTATTTATTTAATATTTGACTATTGATTGTAAAATTTTAAGATACTTTTTTATAGAACTATTTATACATAGGTGAAACCGTTTTTATTTAAAAAAAAATTCTGTAGTACATTTACCTAAATGTTCTACAGATTATTGCCCTTTTTGGAGTTTAAGTGAATGTATTATCTATTTAATAAAAACTTATTTGTTGCATCTCCATGCATCTGCGCAGTAATTTTTAAGATTTTAAGTAGTTGTCGTATACCTACATAATATTTATATTGAATCCAATGACACGTGGACGAAATTCAAAGTGCATCACGTGGTTTAACTATTTGCATTAATTTATATGGATTATGCAATAGCTACATATGTACATAAACCATATAGAAATTGTGTCTATAGTATATTATTTATTTAATTAATTTGATATTTTTTTGTAATTTTCTGTTTTCAACTTGAGAAAATACACAGATTCTGCTTAGAGCCATACTGAATTACATTTTTTAAAATAGAGTGAATTTCTTCAAAATTTTTTAAAAGAAATAAAAAGAATATGTACCTACTTTTCGATTCTGGCTTAAAAAAAAAGAGTTTTTTTTAGGGGTACTGCCGCTTGAAGTGTGAAAGAATATCTCTTTTTCATGAAAAATTGCCTGTTAGCTGTTTATATTCGGCAAAAAATTGTAGGTCCCCTCCATTGTTGGCAATTAACAAAATACTACTTTTCTACGAGCTATATAGTTAGTTCCAACTATTTATTTCTATGGCATATAGAATTTTTTCAATTGCAATAACATTTTTAAATTTAATACTCCACAGAAAAACAGTACTATAGTGAATCATGTGTATTCATGAATTTATTAAGCCTAAAAACGATTAAAGGATTAAAATGTTTTACCTAAATAGTATTTTTTATGTAATACCCCAAAGGAGAGGTTCAAAATTTCATTGTAGTTCATCTAGACTAAATTTTCTAAAAACTGCAACAACAAACATTTTTATACTGAACTATGTGCTGTTCTGATCTCTTGCGGTATAAATTTATTCTTATAATTTTTATAACTTGATTTACTTATATGATGTGATTGTTCTCGTTTTTTACACAACCAATTTTTTATAAATTTTGCAAACCGGTTTTTTTAAAAGAAATAAGTAACGTTTGAATTAATCAAAAACTTTTAATGTAGGATTATTAAAATTATCAATATTTTATTTACATTCTGAAAATAAAATTATTTAAATGTCTTAATTAAAATCAACATGTTAGTCCCCAGATTAAGCTTGCACTAAATTCTCTTTGGAAAAGATATGAAAGAATTAAATAATATAGAATTAAAAGAATTTGTTTTTACTTCAGAAACTAGAAATTAACTACATGGTAAAAACATTCAGCCTTATTTATTAGAGTTTTGAGTAGTTAGACAGCGTATTAATAATTTTAAATAGTGAAAAGTATACTTTATTTAATTAAATAAAATGTCACATTTGTCAAAAATTAGATAAAACATTGGTTAGAAAACAATTAAATATATTTAATTTTAACTTTGTTGGCTGTATAAAGTTAAACAACGTTTATAAATACGAATGTTTGATTATTAAGATTTAAACAAAAATTTGAAGTATGACAAGATAAGCTTCAACGTTAGAAGTGATAAAAGACAAATAAAGCGATGAAACACTAAATTTAAAATGTTTGGTTTAATTATTTTCCATTTAAAAGCTCAAAATTGAAAAAATGAAAAATAGGGCTTTTCATTTTTTTTTCACAAAAATAGGAATTATTCTAAATTGTATTCATTATTAATGTCCAAACATCTTACCACAAACCCTTAGTCCAGTAATCTGTTTCCACCTTTTTTTATTTCTTATGTCAGATTTGAAGTAACACAGCGCCTCATGATTCCTTTCGAAATTTAATGGGGATGAGAAAATATATATCGGATTTCACCTTTTATGCATTTTGGTGGTGTAGGGAAAATGTAGGGATTTTTTGTCTATGCTTTAAGTAATTATTTTGTTTTTATGTGGCATCACTAGGTAGGCATAAAATGAAGAATTGAATTGTATAACCGAATTTCATAACTGCTGGATAGTTTTATGAATTTCTACATTAACCCCTTCATGAGAATGAAAACAGATTCCTTCACAACTCTTTTCTTCATCTTTCAATCCTCAAACATTTGTACTACGGAAAGGTCCACGTAAAATGTCATGATCAATAAGTCGAAATATATAAATAATTTGTTTTCAAAGCTGATTTTTTTATGAAAAAAAAGTGGTTTTAGGTTCAGGTTCAAAATAATGTTATACTTTTTCCTCAGCGTAAACTGTCCCTTAAAAGCTGTTATGTTAAAGTTAAATAGTTAAGTTTTCTTTCAGCAGATAAATAGGTTTTAGAAAGTTTTCTTTTAAAAAAATGTTAAGTATATCTACATTTACGCAAGCATTATAATCTTTATATATTTTTTTATTATAAAAAATCAAATTTAAAATCTTGTTTGTTCTTTAATTAATGTGATAAATAATATATAAAAGAAATATCTTGTTAGCTACCGCACTACCGCTGTACCTTTATATTTTTGATATTGTCTTCTGCATCGCTTCATTTTACGACCAACATTTTTTTTTAAAGAAAAAAGCTTTCAAAATCAAATGAATGTTAAATATTTGTCATTACGAATAAAGTATTAAAGATTTTATAAATGTTATTTACAAAAAAAAAAAAGAACAAAGAGAAAGATCAAACAAAATTCAAAAATATTTATTATATTCAAATTGTATCTTTTTTTTATTATCTACATTTTTTTTCTTCTTCACGAAATGTCATTGGAATTAAAAAAGGAACAAATTCAGTTTTTTTTCGTTTTATTTGTGGCTTTATTAAAAAATATTAAATAATAAATTCATAATTTTGAATAACAAATTGATATACAAATCATAATTTATTCTAAAATTTATTATATATTTCTTGTTCTCACAATTAAATTAGCATTTGGTGTCTATGTGCTTGAACAAAAAAAATAAAAATAAAAATGATAAGATATATGAAATTAAAATGTCATAAAAAGTTAATTATATACAAAAAGTTATTAAATGCATAAAATAGCGGAAATATTAAAAAGTAGTAAAACTTAGATAGGTATACAATTGGTTATAGTTGGTTTGGCATTTGTTTAAATATTTTAAATAGAAAAAATTAAAAGATATAGATGTTTTTTTTTGTCATATATAAAATTGATTATATTAAATATTTATTTTAATATTAAAATCAAAACACGTGTCAGATTTACAATTTTCTAAATCATACCAATCCTTGCATTACAAATCATTTTGAATTTCTGTTTGTGTTATATTTTTGTTTTTGCTGTCCCAAAATGACAGCATTAATATACTTAAAATAAATATCTAATATTAATGTCACACTAAAATAAATTTATATTATTAATCTTTCAAAATTTGAAAGTGCAGTGGCATTAATGCAATGCCATATGCATGCATGATGTGGCATCTATTTATTTTTATTTTTGTATGTGTGTATGCATATACAGATATTGGCAATGGAAAATTGTTTTTAATTATAAACTACATATGTATGTACATATTATGTATGTATGTTTGTATGTATATAAATTCATATGCAATCTTCTGTATCTATATACATACATAATATTAAAATTTAGCGTTAAATTAAATCTGGTGGGAAATTAGTTTTGAAAATTGCGTAAAGCGATGACAGGGATATGATAATTTATCGTATATTTATGTATATGAAAAGAAAAAAAGAGAGATCTCATTCAAGAGACTTTACAAAATATTATAAAGAATTATTGTTGTGGCTTTTGCATTCATACTCGTACTGACTTGCATAATAAAATATTTATGACCGAATTCAATGTCCTTGGGCATATTATAACGGTGAGTATATTTAAAATGTGCGATCGTGTGCAGGAAATGGGGATATTTTAGATGATAGATCAAATTATTTTGTTTGAATTATTTAAATGCACTTTTTCATTCAGATTATATAATAATTTTAAATATACGAATGACAGAATTAGTTTGGTTATTTATTGAATAAAAGCATTTAAATTAAATTTTATTAATGTTACAAGAAGGTATTCTTAAATCTTTTAAATAATCAGGACTATTGCAGCTGATTTATTGATAAATGATTTTATTCTTTTTTTATGGGAGGTCTTTTAAAAATAATTTTTTTTTAAATCACTCGAATGGGGGATTAAAATGGAATTGTTTGTATGTTGAGCACTCTTTTAAATCTAAGTTTCACTGTTCTAAGGCTCAAATCTCTCAAGAATCGTTTTGATTTTGCTTGTTGACGTCCCTATCCATCCACATATGACAATGGTTGCTGAAGATATTTTTTTTTTGCTGCAATCGGAGTCCAAAAAAAATCAGGGTCCGCTTGCGAAACTGGAGACAGTTAGCTGTACGAAGCTTGTTCATTTGGACCTGTTGCACGACGCTGTTACTAACCTTGGTGATTTGTTTTTAATATCTGAAAAAAATAGGAAAATAACTAAAAATAGATACAACAACATGGCCGACATGAGCTGTCAAAATTTACCTGTACCTATATTGAAAAATTCTTTAGGAAATAATTTCCCAATTTAATCAAAAATTCAAACCTTCAACAAAAATTACTTAATTCAGTCAAACTTTACAGCAAATAATTTCTTATTTAAAGCAAAATAATTTGTATCATTCAAATAATGTAATTCGGTTGTAGATTAAGATGTGTAAACATCAAACTAAATATTCAAGTGCTGGTTTTACATCACAGAACGCGACGAGTTCGAACAGTCAACCAAATTTTAGCACAAATTCGACTCGATCTTTCGATTTAGTTTGAGGTACGAAGGAACGTACCAATATTTAACGTACCCGATATACATTAACGTATCGTAACGTTTAACATCACAACCTAATGTGCCACGTTTTTTTTTACCCTATCTACCGCCGGCTTAGATGTTTACACATCAACAATAATTATTTTTCATTTAGGAAGAATAAAAGTCTATCGTCTTTTTCAATTTTTATTATTAAAATTCTAAATATACTAGGACTTATAATTTTTTTTTATAAAATTAATATTATTTGGTACTTTTCACATCATAAATAAATCAATTGGGTTGCGGGACAATTCGTTTAGAATCAGGGTCTAGTAACTTACAACTCTTAACCATAACTGTTTGGGTGTTTTTGAAAGGAATGGAGGGGACCTACAATTTTCTGCTGAATCCAAACGGCTAAGGTGAGAAGTACCTACTTTAACATGACAAAAGATACTCTTAGAGAATTTTTCAATTCCTCGCAAGAGGCAGTAACCCGTGAAAAAAAAAACATTTCTGTTTTTAGGTAGCACTAACCTAACGCACCAACCATTTTATAAGTATTGTAAAAACTGTGTTTTCATCAAAACATTTTATTAAAGTTCTAATTCCCAAAGTCTTCATTTAAAGAAATCATTGCAATCTCTTCTTTATTGCTTTTGCCAACCTTAAAATTCCAAAAAAAAACGTATAGGTAATAAGTACCTACATCGAAAGACAAAATATCATTTTTTTCCAAAGTCTTTTTTTGCCACCAAAATTAAATTTGTTTTAAAAATATTATACAAAATAATTTATTTATCTTGTAATCTTAACTAATCCATCACAATTGTCTTTGTCTAAAACAATTATTATCAAAAAAAAAAAAATTTATTCAGAATAATAAATTTATATAATTTCTAAATAAAACAAAAATAATAAGAATGACCAATCTTCTTTTAAAAATTAAAAAAAAAATGCATCATTCACACAACATCAACTGTATACTTTTATATAAGAATTCAAATCATTTATATATACTTAGGTAATTCTTCAACAAACCCGGATTTTTCCAGTTTGCTATATATGTAGGTATGCCCCTCTCTATATATCTGATTGATGACATTTAAAATGCACAATGAATACATTTGTATCTGAAAAGATCTTATAAAAAAATAGCTTTAAAACTAAATAGAGAAATAAAAGTTAAAAAAAATAATAATAATATAAAATAAACACACCTTAGTGTATTCAACTTTTGCTCGTTCATGCATCAAAATAGTCATTAACAAAAAATGAAAAAAAAAAAAACTTTGTATTTGTTGATCTTTTAACACCGCACAAAGTATCTATAAGTACTACAAGGTATAGAACGATGGAAAAAATAAAAAAAATAAAACAGAAAATCACTTTCCAAATCATTTATATACTCGTATACCTGTATAGGAGCACAGAACTAACTGCCTTCCATAAATGTATCTGTCAAGGTTTTTAATGCTGTCATTAAGCCAAACAGTCATTGAGAAGAGGTCGTCTCGCAGAGAGCCCTCTAAATACCCACTTACCCCACCCGAGTCTTTTTTTGTATTTTTATTTTGTATACATTTCTTGTTTTCGAATAAAAACACAATAAATTGAATAATGAAGATTCTACAAAATATTTTACAAAATATTAAAATCTTTTTTTTTTTAGTGGATTAAGGAAGATTGGTTAGATATTATAATATTAGAGATAGTTTTTGTACTAAACCGAAAGAGATATAAGTACGGAATGCAGTGGGTTTGAATATACATTTAAGTATAAGGTAACGTGGGATTAAATAAAAAAAAAAACCATCCGTCGTTCACTCAACATCTTTTTTTCAACAGATTTTTTTTGTTTATTTAGTAAGGTTGGTATGAAGGTACTATGAGGAATGTAATAAAAATAAGTCGCTATACTATAAAATTTAAGAAAACAAGAGAGAAAATGCGAAAGTCAACAAGTTTATATAGATACCAACTTTTTATTATTATTAAAAAAAATAATAAAAAAAAAACTGGCAAGCAAACTGAATATAAAACTAAAATTGCAAAGTGAAACACACAAAAGCAAACTCAAATGCAAAACTAGCAATTTTATTATCAATCTATTCAAGCAAGTTTCACAATTGTGATTAATATGCAAGGTACATGCTGATGGGGGATGTGTGCTGCCGCTGCTGTTGCTTCTGTATATATATACTCTGCTGCTTGCTGTATCTAAATGCATTGTTCAGATACATATTGTAGATATAATTTTTTTTTTTTTTTGAGTCTGCACAATGTATTTTCATGTTGACTATGCAATTTACTCCGTTCCGCAACATATACCTAGGCGAACTCATCTCAGCTCGAGTTGAACCTTTTTTTTTTTTAGCCCAAAACTCTTTAAAAAAAAATAAAAAGACGGCATTCGCAACCCAAAGCAATAACAGTGAATTGTCTATATGTATTAACGTTTGTTGTTGGAAGAGATTTTTATATTAAATGCCAGCAATACTCTATAGTTTGCTACTACTTCGCTGTTCTATGGAACGCTTTTGCTCCATCATCATCATCATCATCAAACAGAGCAGAAGTAACAATTCAAAGAGCGATACACTTCGTATCTACAGAAGCTCGAATGCATCTATAAAGCTATAATATATAGAAGGGTCTCTGGGAACATGGCAAAAAAAAATCAAATAATAACACAAACAATCCCCCTTTCGAGCAAATAAATAAAATGCATGGCATTTTATATATTTTTGCGCGGCCTGACTTTTACAATCGCGTTCATTTATATATTTTTTTTTTTTATTTTTTTTTCTCTCTTTAGCTATATGTTGGTTTAAAAGTTGTTGTTGGTTGTAGTTGTTGTACTGCGATTGCCTCGCGACCCAGTATTCTCGCGATATACAGATATTTCTGCATCCCCCGGATACCCTTTCTTCTCCATATTTATACCACCGATATATTATTTTTTTTTACTATTTTTTTTTTCAATGTGTGAATGCAATTTAATCTATACACGATGTAGTTGCATCTATATAGATAGATACAATATGCTTATGTCCGCACTTGGCTTTATTAAAAAAAGAAAAAAAGCCTAACCACCAACAAGCCATATAATACAACAACAACAACAACACTCTGAAAAATTAAAAAGCAAAAAAAAGTGCAAAAAAAAATGATACAAAGTGAACGGGAATTATATCGTCTGACCATTTTGTTTGGGGACTTTATATTTTAATCAAGCGACACACTCAGAACTCACTTAATGTGACATAGAATTAAATATAAATGGCAACAAACGACGACAGCAAACAAGAACACCGAAACCAGATACAAATTTGTATCTGCAACTTAATAAAAGTCACCATTTAAATACTTATTTTATGTTTTGTTATTTATAATATATTATTATTTTTTTTTTTATTTTTTTTTTTAACTGGACTTTTTTTTTGTCAATATTATTTGTAGATATATTTATATATGTACATAAGTATACATATATATTTTTATTTATTCAAATGGCGTTTGATTTCGATGAAAGGCAACAGCAGCAGCCAACAACACAGCAGCACTACCAATTTTGGGAAAATTTGTGTTGTGTTTTATTTTGTGGTTATTGAGAGCTTTTTTTGCTTAATAGTATTTTGAATTATTATTATTTTTTTTTTTATTTTTAATTTTTTTTTTTGAAAGGCTCTGACATTGTTTTTTTCTAAAAAAGGTCAGGACGACTCCGATGACACGACAGTTAGAATGGCTGAAAAATAATTAATTTGCTTAATTTTAATAATCCTGCGTTGAAATAAGTTTATTTTAATGATTTCTCTTTTTTGTTTTAGACAGAGAGATAAAAAAGGATGAATTTTTAAAGTGAATTCAATAAATTTGGAGTAGTGGCACACTGTTTTATTCTTTTTTAAATTAAAATAAATGATTATTTACATAAATCATTGAAGATTATAAATTAAAGATAATTTTAATAAAAATGGAGTTCAAATTTGTTTTTTATTGAAAGATACAAAAAATTTCTTATTTGAACAAAATGATTCTGTTTGTTGTTTTGTCTTAAAAGCCTTAAAAGGTACAAATTTAAAGATTAATGGCAAAAACTTTTAATGATAGCCATTAATGCCTAAATTATATTTAAGTTTTGATTATTTGCTGACTTTAATTGGTGTGTGACTTTTTTTTAAAGATTTTAAATATTTTTTCTTAATAAAAAAAAAAATAAGAAACTTCTTTTAAGTAAATGAACTTACATATATTTTTAATGAACTGTTTTGGAAATTTTACCGCAACTGGTTTTTGCCAAATATATTTTTGAAATTAAAGAACGACATACATATGTATGTACTGCTTATACTTGATTTTTGTGCAGTTTCAGTGTAAAAATAAATAAAATAAATTAATCTGCGTTTTGATTTAAATGATCACTTGGTTTGAGCAAATAAATTAGTCAGTTGATTTTTAGTTCTGATTGTTATAATATTTTAAATTTCACTTATCAAAACTTAAAAAAATTAAAAAAAAAAGACTTATTTCCAAGAGATTAAAAGCAGGTAATTAATAAGTGGATTTTTATTTAGCTTCACTTAAAAGTTTTAATATTTTATTTATAATGTTAAGTTTTGTTTGGTAAATTGAGATTAAATAAGGACAGTCAGACTCATGGCTGGCCCCAGCCTAATTTGCGCCCTGTACAAGATTTGTAGAAAACGCCCCTTTTTTATATTTGCACACATACATAAACTGACACACATTCAAAAGACTTTTCCACATTACCCAGGAGGTAGACTTTCAATGCGTTTTCTTTATTATCCCCGGTAGGTGATGTTAGTTAGCACAGTTGTGATGGATTTTATTTTGGGATAACTTGGACATGTTTTATCAGTTTAAATTTTCTTGCTTCTGGTAATGCGCCCCCAGAATTTTGCGCCCATCTTCCACATATGGCTGGTTCGGTCCTGGTTAGACTACATTTGTGCAGATGAACATGGTTCTTTAAGCTGAAAAACCTGAAATAAAACAAAGCAAAGGTAAAGTACAGCAAACCAAATTATATTGATAGAAACAAAAATGTTCCACATACGCCCCCTCACACCATCCGTCATTATATCGCTCACTGCCTGCAATAATGGCAAAATTATTTTTTTTCAATTTTGAGACATACATTTAAAATCATGCGTTTTTTCAATTCGGATTTCTGTTCCTATACCTAAATAATGCTATCCTGACGCGGATTTGCCATTTTGATGTGAAAATCATTACTTATAACTTTTTTGCGGGATTTAAAAGTGGGTGGCATCCTCGTACTAACTCACGATCAGTCGATACTGAGAGAAGTGCCGGTATTGATATAAAGAGAAAGCACAAAAGCTTCGAAAGCACTATCGCCAACTCTCGTAGTTGAGAAGAGGTGCAGAAATGTAAAGAGTTTAATTTTAATCATAACGGCAGCGCGGCGCGGCGTCCACAGTCCAAATTTGTTTTTTTAGTTATGCCATTATTGCAGGCAGTGAGCGATGTAAGCTTTCCAAAAACGGTTTGGTTTCAATATCCTGCTTTTTATAGTCCGTTTTTTTTTTTTTAAATCCCGTCAGTCTGTTAAAATTGTGAACAATTGCAATTATTTTTTAAGGAAAATTTATGACATTTAAGCTGCTAATTTTTTGTCTTAAGAAAAGTAATTTTTTGTATATAATTTGTTGCTTTTCTATTGTGTTTTTAGTAAAGGGCGCTTCAATATTTCGTTTAGTGTTTGCTATTAAAATTTATAGGTCCTAATTCCAATTTTATTCCGAACTCAGGTGTCAATTGTCAAAAGCCAATTTCAATAAATCTTATACCATTTAATCCAAAATATTGCAATCTAAAGTCCTTTATATCACCTTAGTTTTTTTTTTTTTAATTTTATTATACCTACCAATAAAAAATCAAAGATTAGTTCCGCTTTGTGTTTTTTTTTTTGTTCATGCTTTGAATTATTTTTAATTAGTTAAAGTCATACTGTGGGGAAGTCTTATCAAACTAAATATAGGTGTATATATAAAAATTCAATTTATGGTTTTTAAAATAATCATCGTGAAAAAGAAAATTAACTTTATCATTTTAAAATATATTATAGTAGGTACCTACACTACATATGTTTAGGTATATATAGATACTTCAAAAGAAAACTTCAAATAGCCGTGCTTCAATTATTATTATTATTGTTGTCGTTTCGTTGCAGGTTTGTTTTTTTTATTTATTTATTTATTTCATTTGCCTCTCGATCAGTGCCGTGCGCCGCAACGTCATTGGACTTCGTGTTGATTATATTGAAGCCGACATCATCAGTCGATCCTAATGATAGTTTAATTAACTTTAAATCGACAGTTCTCTATATACGTACATACCTACATATATGAATTATTTTTAACAAAAAAATAAATATATTTTTGCAAAAATATCTACACACACACACAAGCACTTAAAAGTGTATGGAATTTTTTTTTTAAATTAAAAGTAAATAAACCAACAGAAGGAGATAGAAATTTAAAAAAAAGAATACAAATTCCAACTAAATTATCGTACACCATGATCATGATGAGAAAATTACATAAAAAAAAATAACAACACTCTTCTAAATGCCTCCCAGCAATATTAACGAAGACGGCGCGTAATAGGAAAAAGATACTGGAATAATAATGCATCTATAGAAGAGAAGTTATAGATACATGTGTGTGCATCCATCGCTGCCGCCGCCGCACTGAACCGACCGATGATATTGAGGAAGACGATGAACGAACGGACGGACGGACGAGACGGCCCGTTGGTCCGTTGGCCCGGTAATCGCCTAATCTTTGACTCACAAGAAACAGGTGCAAACGATTTTTTATCCTTTATATTATCCATAGAAATGAATATGTGTGGATAGATGCATCTAAATGTATATGAAGAGAAGATACTTTTTTGTAAAAAAAAAAAAAAAGAGTATCTGATATCTATTTCCATAATATTTTTTAATCTTCTGTAATGGGGTTTCATTTAAAGGAGCATAAGATGCATGCGTATTATTTGAGCTGTCCATCCGTCCAACATCCCGCTGAGTGTTGGTATTATTTTTCACAATTTTTGTTTCTCTCTTTGTATATGTAGGTACGTATGTATACATAGATGCCTAACCTGCCTATTTTTTTTTTATTATTTTTTTCGATTGTAAATTATATGAAAAGATAAATATTTTATTTCAATTTGACCGTGTCTCTGCACACTGAGTCACACAACTCATTAGATAATGACATCTAAGTCGAAAAGATACAACATCGAAAGGAAACATAATTCTTTGGCGATATAAAGCGTCATCACGTCACTTATTTTGTTCTTTTTCTTTTCTTTTTTTGTTTCTCTCCTGAAGAATACACAAAAGAAGATGATGACAATGATGATGATGATGATGATGAAGAAAAAAGTTGTACCTACCTATCTAAAGGATGGTAAAAGTAAACTATTCTGATTCATATGTATGAAGAGCATAAAAACGACTCACTTGGGCTTTTTACTTCACAATTCATATAAAAAGATACAACATGTATCTATGAGATACAATGGGTATACCCACCTATAAGAGTATAGTTATATTATCTGAAAGAAGAAAAAAACTTCACTTCTGTGGTGTAATTGAAAGAAGATCGTTAGTGTCGAGATAAGCATTTTGATCGATGGTACTCTTGGTCACCTTATAGGTAGTTCTTGAACTTCTTTCTACTGCTGTTGTTGTTTGCTGACGCTGACTATAAAGTGAGTGAGGGAGGTGATATCAAGCACGAAAAGGTGAAAGGAATCTATCTATGGGCGAAGAGGATACCTAAACAACACACCTGTACCTATGTTTCCTTTTGTTTTTTTTTTTTTTATTATTATTTTGTTACTTCTTCTCTATTGCATTAGGCATCAGGTCGCCACATCGCATCGGTCCTTCTATATATAGGTTCACATAATCTTTCCTTTTCACAGTCATGTTTTATTTTTTTTTATTTTTTCTTATTCTCGAATGTATCTTTTGTGGAGAGAGAATGATGGTGATAAAGTTGTAAAGTTGTGATCATAAATTGCACTGGAAGAGTGCAAGGTATATAGTTTTAGATGTCAGTTCTTTTCTATAATAAAATGAAGAGGAAAACAAAAAAACAAACAGAATAAACATATTGATCGTACCTACCTACCTACCCATACCCTATATCTATATCTCTATATATAGACAGTTGGATTCGGTGGAATTTTTTTTTTTTTTAAGACGTCTTTATATTGTGGCGCCACATGTGCAGGTGATTTTTCAATTTAAATTGGCTAAAAATAGGTATAATTGATTTTTTTTGAAAAAAGAAGAGACAGAGTTATGGGCGAATATATTTATAAGCTTTTTTTTTAATTGAAATTTATTTAGAAGGATGTGCCACAGACATTTGAATGTATGAAAACTGAAAAAGAAAAGAGTTATTAGATGAAAGAAAGGAATATCTTTATAATAATAAATTGTATCTTTAGATAAAAGAGAAAATAAATAACGCGATTATTATAAGCCATGATCTCATAGCCGCAGTTGGTGAAAAGGACGTATTGTGGCCCGCTTTTAAGAAAAATAAGGCAATTCCGTACCTATTGTCACCACAACCTGTATACCTACGGGATCTAATTTTTTTTTTTTTTTTTTCAAATCGAAGATCTTTGACTTCATCAAAAGTAATCGTGTAGATAGCAAATGCTTTAAAAAATATTTTATCTTTTAACCTTTTTCAGTTTTTATAGTTAATAGATCATTAAACTAAAAGTATATATATATATATTTTAATTTTTAATGATATTATTTAAATACACTTAATAAATCCGCAAGACTACAAAATAGTATGTCAAAACATTTTATAATGAACATATCATGCAGGCGTGTTATATATCGATACAACAACAACAAACACTTCTTTCCTAGTTTATAGACCACAAAAAAAAAAATAAACAAACAAAACATGGTATCATACACATTTCCGACAGTTATAAAATTTTTATATCATTTAAATGGTTTTTTTAAACGTAAATTACATGCAATAAAACGAAAAATTACGATGGGTTATATTTTTCAACTCAGCATTATATGTAAGTCCATCTAATTTACATGCAAACAGTTTGTCAAAAAAAAAAAAAAGAACAGAAATACGATCGTGTTTTGGGATAAAACCAATAAATGAAAAAAATACATTCACCGCACCGGCAAGATTTTATCTATAAATTTTATTTTTTAAACATCTTTATCGAAGATGAACACTTAGTAGAAATATTACCAAAGAAAAGAAAAATAACATTTGTCATGCCTAGTAATATATATATGTAGATGAACATATTATGGAAGCAAACTTATCTTAGTTCCTAAAACTTTCTTTTCAAAGTATAAAACTATCTTAATGGTTTTTTACTCCTTCAATCACACACTTTTATTTCAAATTCATTTTAGGTAAATTTTCTTGATTTGCATTAAAATATGGCAACACTTAAAAAATTATAAAATATTTACAAAAAATAATTACGATTTGCGTTTTTGATGGAAAACAAACATTTGAATTGGTAACCACAGAATTATAAAATACTAAAATGAAGGAAGTTGGACTTAATCCCGAAAGTCATAACCAAAAATCCAAAAACCCAAAATTAGGAAAACCCATTATGTCCAAAACTTAAGATCCTATTAGCTGAGAATCCCAAAACACCAAAAATCCAGAAAATCAAAAATTCCTAATATTAAAAATCCTAAAAACCCAAAATCCCGAATAAAAATTATCGCGAAAATGAATATATCCTAAAAGCTTAGAATCCAGAAAACTCTAAATTCAGAAAACTCAAATTTTAGACAATCTTAAATCCAGAAATCCAAAATTCCAAATTAGATAATCCCGAAAAACTTACTCAATATTTTTTCCAAATTTTATTAAAATGTATAGGTATTCTGTTGAATTTATTTCTGATGCAGCCTAACTGCAAGTGTGTTATCACAGAAAAATCCTTTTTAGTTTTAAAATAAAATCTATAGCTGACGCAGGTACACATAAGAAAAAAAATCAAAGTTGGTTAGCTTAACAAACCACCAAACCTGACACCTGACACATCGAGTTAAAATATTTACTAGATTAATATTTTAAATAAAATCCTATACAAATGATTTTGGGCTAACTTCGCAGTCGAAACATAAGCATTGGCTGCATAAGTTTCACCCAAGTCATATTTACCACTTAAATGCCATTTACTCAAACATGGAATATTGAAATCACTGTCTAAGGGTAGATTTCACAATGTCTGATTAAAGTTCTGGTTAGTTATCTGACACATAAATATTTTCAAGCGTAAGTCCATAATTTAAATTTTTTGTTTTGTGGCTTCAGGTGGGTCATTAAAATTATGAATTTTTCTCCTGTAAGAGTCTTTTGACCCCGTCCCAATATTTAAGTGTCAAATAACTAATCATTATTTAGACATTGTTAAACAGGTCCTTAATATAATATTATTTTTTTTCGATTTTATTCATGATCGATATTTATAAAAGCCTCGTCTTGTGACCTTACGATGGGTTAAGGTAACTTATTGAGAAAATAAATTGTATACTTCGTTTAGCTAACAAATTTTACTTTATTTCAAAAATGAATAAAACAAAAAACATTTATTAATTTCTTATACAAATTATTAAATTTGTATTCAGAGTTTAAAGGTTAAAAATTAATAAGTTTTCTTTTTTTTCTTTCAGGATTTTTAATGGATGAAAATATTATCATTCTTCAATTAATAAAATGGTAAGCTAAATAAGTAAATATCTTGTTGTTTATTTTTTAAATTACATTTAGCTAATGTAAAAGTGAAACGTATTTTTTTTTTGATAAAACAATTATTTTGAATACCTACTCATACCTATAACTTTATGCTATATAATTCATACGCCAAAATTAGGTAAATCAAAAACATTTCTTCTGAAACAAAATTTCGACGATAAACCTTTTAAACAAAGTTTCATTTCTTTTTTTTTTTTCAAAGCTGCAAATGCTAACAATGCTACAAATGCTAACGCTTTTTCTTTATTATTTGCTGTAATTTTATATTACATTAAATAAATTTATAATAAATTCTTTTTTTTTTATAACAAAATCAATACAAATTTATTTACCAATAAGTGTTTAACTCCGAAACACAGATGATCTCGAATTGCAAAGTGTCAAAATTTTGTATCGAATTAAAAGTTCGCATAATTCAAAAAATTGTCATTTCTAAAAAATATGTATTTAAGTATTTACCTACCTATTTTATTTTTTTTTTAATTTTTATTAATCATTGAGACTTGCCATAAATCATTTTTTTTTTGTTCCGGTTTCAAAAAGAACATTGAACGAACCTTATCTTTTGTCTGCCTTCATTCAATAAAAAAAAATAAACTCTTGTTAATTTATGATTAGATTAGAATAAAATTAAAATACTTATACATCGACAAACAATAAAATACTAAATGTTTTGCATGTTCATGATTAAAAAGTTAAATAAAGTGCAACGCCATCAATATACACAAAGCGGCACAAATTTTATTGAAAAATAAAAAAAAAAATAATAATAAATAAATCTTTATAGTTCAGATTTATTTATTTTATACTGATTAACGTATCAGATGCGGTCATAACCTCCTTTAGAATTTTATATTGCTTCAAAAAGATAAAAAAAAATAATAAAAAAACTTGTACAGTGCACACATGTTCGTTAAAAACTTAAACCAAAAATAATAAAAAAAAACTAAATTTGCATTAAATCCAAAAAAAAAAAAATACAATAGCTCATTACTTTTCTCTGAAGTTGAATCTCAACAAGTGCATTCAAATTGTTTCACGCGAATGATGATGATAAGCCCTCGCAATATAATAATATATTCTTTTCTGTGCTGTGCCCCATAAAACTGAAGACCGCAATAAAATGTTAATCAAGTAAAACAATTAAATTTCGCTTTTTTTTATTGAGTTGTTGTTTTTTTTTATTATTATTTTTTATTGTTTGGGGATGTTTCTATAATAAAAAATAATTTATCATACATATAGACACAGTGGCATCAAAAAATATAAAATTAAAAAAAAAAGAACAAACCAAATAAAAACAATTATTCGTACAAATACACGATATCACACTTTAATGCTTATTGCCCATCAAGTCAAGTCTTCTTTTCTGACATCTCCCTCTCTTTCTCGCTCTGCGTGAAATTATAATCACAATAAAAATAACAAAAAATAATAATTTTTTAGTGAGCTGATAAGTTCTGATGACTTAAATGCCCATAAATTGAGCTCATCATCATCATTAGTTGAGGGTTGATGACTTTTAATGGATAAGAAGATTAAAACTTGCCCCATCAGCAAACAGATGCATTTAAGTAATTTTCTCTCTGTCTCTCTTGCATTGTTTTATTTTTTTGTGAAATTAAAAATATAATAATATGTCATTTTGCTGTTGATATAAGCAATGCACCTGCACCTTAAAAAATAGAAAAATACATACAAATAATGGGTCAGAGAGAAATTGTTGAATAATCAGCCAAAAAAGTTACTAGTTCACTATTTTTCCACACAAGTTTTGGTCATAATGAATTGTACTAGATTCAGAATAGAATATTCAACCAAGTCACAAATTTTGAAGTCTTCTTTTAAGAGTTGTTCCCTGAAGGGCTAAAATAGTTAACACTTCAAGATTCTTTGATGACTAAGTATTGATTTCAAGAACTTCTTGAGCTAGGCACTCTAAATTGTATAAGTTATAGCTTAGATAATAATATTATACGTACAACTTGTAAATATAAAATTTCTAAGTAAATTAAAAAGTGTGTTAGAAGAAGTTTGAAGAATAGTTGATAAAAAAACCTGTTATATTGAAAAGTATTTGTTATTTCAAGAAAATATTACGAAACACTATATTAGCACCATGACGTGTGTTCTTTGACTAATTTCAAATTGAAAACTATATGTAGCTTTCAAATAAATGAATTTAGAATTTAAATAGTCATACTGAAATGATAAGAAACTAGGAAAAAAAAAAGATTTAAAAAACCTAAAATCAATGCAAATATTTGCATTTTTAAAGCTTTCTAAATCATGAATTTTCTAACTTAGCTGCCTTAAATATTTTATAATAATATTTCTACATTGATGTCTTGTTTTTCGTTTTTATTGGAAACTTTTCAGAAAAGGTCCAATATTATTAAAAATATTTAGTCCTCGAAACGAATGAACATTTTATACAATTGAATTGATTCTATTTGCCACCAATAAGATTTGAACAATAAATTAGACTTCAAGGATGAGATTTATCACGTCCTATTCCCACAAGCTGATATGTATTTTTTATAATACTGTTAAATTAATTTATTGGCTATTGGCTATAAAATAATTCAACAAAATTTCCTAGAAATGTTCTTTAGTATATCAACTCAGAATCAAAGTTCTAGCTCAATATTTGATTTTTATACTCTTCTTGCAATCTTAATAATTTTTCTAATCTTTGGAAGGAATTAAAATTAAATTGAGTCCTCACGATTTCTGTATAGGTTAGGTACATCGAGCTTTATCATTTACTTTAAATTTGATACACAGTAAATATTCAAAAATGTAAATAAATTGTTTAATTATTTTTCTGAAAGCTCTTGCACACCATTTTATAGTAAAAAATTAAATATCTTTACTTAAATGGATGATTTTATTCGTGATTTTTTCTAAAACCCCACAGAAATCTTTGTACCGCTGATGTATAGCTTCAACAAAATGTACTTTTTTTTCTCCTAAAAAACTTCATTATAAAAGGAAAGTCATTCAATTTTCTTTATCTATCCACACTTTTGCTGTGAAGTGAAATGTTTTCTTTTAAATAATGAACATCACTACCTTATCTAATAGTGTAGATTGTATATAGAGGCTAATATAACAGTCAGTGTCAGATAATAGTAAAGTTAGGTACCAACGACCGTCTTACGTTCCACAAATATTTATCTATTTGCTGTATAAAGTGATGTTTGTTTTTATAGTAGATAAGTCTACTTACATTTCCATGCTCTCTCTTTATGATGCTTGTAGTTTTCCTTAAAAAAAAAAAAAATAGATGTCACTTTCACATGGCGCACTTAAGTGATACAAATTTCATTTTTGATACGTACCGGCTGTTTTTTATTTATTTTTTAAGATCAAAAAAAATATTGTTTTTCTGTAAGTACATATTTGTTTTAGCCTAGTTTTAGCTTCTTAGGTAGCAAAACAACAAACAAAATCAACCAACCACACACACACAGATTATAAGACCACAAAAGAATTGACTGACTGGCTATTAGTTAGGTAGGTACAAATGTAAACCCTCCAAATTGTAATCTTTTTGGTGAAATCAACAATTATAAATTTATCTTTGCTTGATAAACAATTTTTAAATAAGTGAGAGCAAACAAAAGAAGTAGCTTCATTGGGTCTTGTGTGTATCTATTTATCTTTAAGATACTTAATGCGTATCTTAATTTTTTTTTTGTTTTCCCTCATAATAGACTTTTCTTGAAAATGTCACAAATGAGACTGTAAATTGAATGAAGGAAAACATAGGTAGAGGTATACCTAATCGTAAATATATACCTATAGATAAACAAATGAAATCGATAATGGTTAATTCAACTTGTAATACACTTGAAAAATTAATTTGTACTTGTATAGTTATTATTGTGCGATAGCATCTTTGGAGGGCCTTTAATATTATAGATACAGAGGTAGTATTTGAGTAAGCAGACTATTGAGCATACACAGTTGGCCTTATTTAAAAAAAAAACAGCGTTATAGGTATATCTATGGCTTCTTGAGTGTGTAATTTATAAATAAACAAATAAACATTTATTTTGTCTTTAAATTTTTATACTATGTGAAGTGGTTTGTTGAAGATCATTGACATTATTATTGTTGTTGCAGCTGTATTTTTTATTTATTTTTTTTTGTTTATTTATTTAATAAAATATGGATATTTCAAAAATTCACTGAACAATATTTTGTAAATTTGTTTTTGTTAAATTTGAATATATTTTGGAATGCTTCATAAGTAAGAATCTTGCAAATAAATACATTTTTCTAAAAAACAAAATGTCTTCTTCAACTTGCCTCAGAAGATTTATATTAATTATATATTTTTGACGATTTTAGAAGAAGTCAAATAAGTCCAGGTCAGCTGTATAAGTTTAGTCAGCAGATATTTTTTTTTGCCACACTAGGCCGATAAAATTTTATGACTCCAACTAGCAGCTTTACAACTTAAAAAAAAAAAAAACAGTGGACCATTAAAAAAAATGCCGTGTTGGACTTTTCATAGTAGGTACCTAGATTATTTATTCAAAAATAAAAATGTTTTTGAAAAACAAACTGGAAGTAAAAAAATCTTAAATTAATCATTTAAATTTGTTTTGTGTATGATTTTTTTATAGAAGTTTTAGTAACAGTCGATTCGATTTTGTGACTCTTTTGAAAGTTACATACAAATCGGTCACAAAAATTGTCTCATTAAGATATTCAAGATCAATATAGTGAAATTTCACACTCACACGAATCAAAACCAGAAAATAATTATTTATTTCAATGTACATAATATAATATATTAATAAATAATATAAAATATTTTCTTCCACTCCAATACATTTGTAACGAAAGACTTGGGGTACATGCAATAGATAAAAAATTGATCTATAGCATGCGCCCAAGCTAGGAACTAGCATTATTTTATACTTCATAATCCATTTCAGAAACGTGTTATTTTAAAATGTTTGTATTTAAATCATTTTTATTTAAAATCACTCCAATTTAATTAAACAAAAAATTGAAGAAATTTATGTTTAGCGAGAAAATGTAAAAAAAAAATCAAAATATTGAATTTTTTTAACTCTTAAAGTTTGTCTATAAATTAAATTATTTGTTAAATATTTAACTGCATCAATGCTTTTTATAAAATCCGGACTGTAAAATTATAATAAAATCGTTTAAGACAATATTTGGGTATTTCACACAATTCAAGACAAATTTCCTAAAAAAAAAACCTAAAATGCATTCTTATCTTGAGAAATTACATATCCGAATTTTTAATCGAAATCTTTTGAGTCATTTTCAAGAAAATTTGAAAAAACTAAAATTGTTATATGGCAACTATCCGTTCTAGATGAATTAAAACAAAATTTCGAAGCGAATCAAATTTAAATTGAGTTGTACTAAATTTCAAACAAATCCGTTCTTCCGTTTTGACTTTGATTCGATGTACACCTGGACATACTGACGAACAGACCCACATTTGCACAGTCGCATAGACACTCTGAAAAAAACAAACCGACAAGGGAGGGCATATCGATAACCACATATTTGGAATTCTCTTTAATCATAATTTTAAGTTTTAATTTAATATTACACAGTGATTTTTTTTAAGACGAAAACAATACCTACATACTCTATTAGAGCAAGTTGAACATAAAACTTCCTCATTATCTTAAAACTGAAAATAAATAAAAAAAAAATAAATCAGTCATTGGTGTTGCTCCAGTTACAGTCAATTATTCAAATTACTATAAATAAAAAAAAATATCTGGTCAAGCAAATGTCATTCTTCCACAAATTATGGAACACTAAAAATCCAAAAAAAAAAAAAAAAAAAACTACATTGCATTTAAGTAATATAATAAATCACACTATATTTTGACATCTTGATATGAAATGAAAACATGAAAAAAAATATACAACATTTAACTGTAAACTTTAATCGTATATTTAAATGTAAAAGGGTGTTACAATGGCTATCGCATGTTGTTTATGTCCAAGAAAGTGACAATTTATTATCAAACTAAATTTTCACCCTGTCGATTTTTCTTTATATGCGTCTTATCTCATTTGAATTTTTAATTTTTCTTCTCTTTATTTAGTCATAAATCTATAAAGCAACTTCACTACACCAAACCACTTATTTAGAATAATTTAAAATATGGCATTATAATCATTTTGATTATTATTATTATTATAGACTACGTGCTCTTGATTATAAAAACGTGTTGGCATATAAAGAAAAATGAATTTAACTTGAATAAGAATAACTTATAAATATTAGAATGTATAGCTTGGCTATCTAATATAGAAACAAGATGAATAATTTTAAGACCATCGAAGGCTTATGTAAATTATTGTTATTTTTCTTTTAACTATATATATTCTATTATACAAGTTTTATTTTTATTATTTTCAATTTCTCATACAAAAAAAAAAAAATAAAATTTTAATTATACATTTAAGCATGCTGTGAATGCTTGAAACTCAAAGCTTTTGGTTTATAAATCAATTTAGTCACACTTTAATTTCCAGTATTGTATCCCATAATTATATTTAGGGCCATAAAACAGCTGCTATATAGACTTTGTAAAGATATACCTATAAAAAAATACAAAAACAAATAATATACCTTATAATAGAAAAACAAAATAAAAATTATACAAAATGCATAAATTAGCTTATTAAAATTTTAAATTATGCTAAGGCTAATCGGTAATATTAAAAAAAAAAAAAAAAAAAAAACTAAATCAATATTACTTTTACAAAAATTTAATCTACTGGGTCATCGGACGAAAATAAGTTGCTTTTTTTTCATTTTGATTTACAAATGCCTAAAGCATTAATTTAATCAAACATTCGAATTCGATTTGATTGGAATACAATCCAAAGTAAAACCTTGAGCCTAAAGGTGTTTTTTTTTTTTGTATTTTGTTTTTAATGTGGAGAAGGTGTCCATATTTTATTCAAATAAGTTAATAACAATTAATTTTAAATCACATTTTATAGTAGAATATTTCATATATAAAAATGAATTTAGGACAAGATTAAAAGGTAAATAATATATTTATGTCGCGTGCAATAAACCTACAGTCGCGGATACGAAATTCAAATATTCAAGTTCAACTATATAAAATGCTTTTATACTATTTTCCTCTCCCTAAGCTAAGCTGTCGTAATTCTTACACATAAGCGCTTATGTAGAACTTAAAAATTTAATAAATTGTTGCAAAATTGAACGACTAAAGTCGGTCGTCAGACATTTTTTTGACTATCAAATTGTTGGTTCAAACGATTTTCATTAAATTTTATATGAAAGAGCTTTTAATAAGTTTATATAATAAAACATATCAAAATTTTCAAAAATTTTTCGAGTCTAAAAAAAAATTAAGTAAAAAAAAAATTATTTTTTTTTTTAAATTCTATATTTCACAGAATTTTTTTTTTTAAATTGATTATATTGATAAATGCTTAAAAATGGCGTACCCATTTTATTCTTAAAAATGTTACCAAAATTGAATAGCCAGTCGTGTATTTTATTTTTCATCTGACATCTTTAATCTTATTTTGAGACTATCTTGGCCTAGAGAAAACACCTAGACATCTCCTCAATTTGTATACCTTAGTAAAAAAAAAAAAAAAACTATTTTACTTCTTTCTTAACGGATATTCGGCAAGAGTACCCTATAAATGATCAAATCACAAACTATGTATTATTATAGCGTCTATATGGGTAGTTTAAATATTCTACAATATATTTTAGTGTAATAAAAAATATCTAAATAATTATTTCAACAAAATATTTTACTCTTACAATATTTTTTTTCCTCAAAAATAATTTACTCGTATCATTGCAATTAAATCAGAAAAAACCTATAATTAAACTGTATTTAAAAAAAAAATAAAAATCCAACTTCTATTATCACATGCGAGTACAACACAACAAGAGTTTTCACATTCCACTTCAAATTCAAGTTTATGATTAATACAATAACAACAATCACATTTTTAACAACAACAGTAACAATGGCAACAACAAAAAAAAAAAAGTGAATGTAATTCTATCTTATGCGAGACTTAATGTCATCTTAAGCCTCGTATTATTCAACGTTAGACAATATCCACCCACAGGTATTTTGCCGGCTTGATTTGCACCACAAAGGCGTACCGATATTTTGTAAAAATAAATTGTCCGAACATAACTAAAACCTATAATAAAAAAAATTAAAAAAAAAAAATCAAGATACATGATATTTGTGTTGTGTGTCGGAGTACTTGATAGGTAAAGTATCTTTACCTTTATAGATAGGTATATATGGAGCGCCCAAAGCTTCTGTAATTACAGCTGCTATGTCTAGCTGACTGGCTGGTTAGTTCGGTGACTGTTTGTCCACCCCCGAAATCGCTTGTCGGTCTACTTTTAAAAATCATTATAAAGCCAACGCAAAAAAAAAAAAAAAATTAAGTTTATCTATCAGATATGAAATTTTCCCAAACAAAGGCGAAGTTAAGTTTGACACTATAAATGTTTAAATTTAAAATGACATCATAAATTTAATTCCTATACGAGTCATAATATTTCATTGATACATACATATAAAGACCTCTAGAAGGAGCTACGGCAAGTAAGTTTAAAAATGTATCTGCAATTAACTTGCAATTTTTATTTTTCTCCAGTGTTTTGTTTTTTTTTTTTTATTAAAACTCCCGTGATCAAGTCGCGCTTTGAAAATTGGAATATAATGTTAAATATTATTGATTGTGTCCTCAGGCAAAAAGATATTGACTATATCTAGATGCAAATACTGACCACTGCCTGTCACTAAAGCATTCATATATGAAATTCTATCCGATAGATACAATCTACATAATATTATAAAGCTCTCTCTCTCTCGCTCTTTGCTCTTTTGTGAGATTGGGGATTGGGCGTAGTGCGCGCGGATAATATTTCCTAAAAAAAAAAAACAACAACAAATAATTCAAAACTTTGCAAGTACATATTTTCAATTTGATATTAATGAGTGTTCATAATTCATATGACGTATCTTTGAACTTCATCTCATTTCAAATGTTTTGACTTTATCTTTGAGAAATACTTCAATATTCATTTAATAATCATTAAACCACAATCCACCACAACTTGAGTTGAGGAACAGACAAACAAAAAAAAAACGAAGGTTTGCCAACATCCTTTTACGGCAGTGACGAGGTAGTGGGTAGAGGGGGAGGGGAACTGACATTTTGAAGAGAGAAGAAAAAAAAAATATCTGCAAATTAATAGGACAACTATCGGCTTGCGTATAGTTATGTAGGTAGAGATATAGGTAGCGTGATACAATTTGTATCTGTACTTAACCCTGTGTATCTGATGGACTGTGTGTTGCTATAGATACATTTTCCTGCTACCTGTGTCAAGATAAATTAAAAATAAAATCAACTCTGCACTATAATATAAAAATTGATTGGTGTCGGTGTGTTGTGTTGTGGATGAAGTTGGTTGTAGTGCTGCTGCTGCTGCCTGTTGCTTTAGAATAATAATAATGAAAATAATAAATAGAGAGGACTTGGTCCACCATCAGAGAAGGTCCGATGATGAGGGGGCTTTAAGGAAGAAGCCGAAGTGAAGAAAAAAAATCCCACCAAGCCAGAAAAACAAGACAAGCTTAAAATTAGTCAGCATCGCACTTAGGAACACACAAACATCTAGTAGGTACTTGTTCGCACTCCTCGTTTCTGTTCTAGATACTTTTTGTATTGAAGTTTTATTTTTTTATTTTTTATTTCATTTTTTTTTTTTTTTATTTTTTTTGTATATAATTTTTTTGTTCCTGTGTTTTTAAGTGGACAACGAAAAGATATTTTTATATGCAACGACATGTTGTTATAAGTCTCAAATGGGGATGGAGATGGGGATGTGGATGTATATATGCGCGGTATGTTGCTGTTTGTTGCCTTCGATTAATTCCGTATATGTGAGGCTTTTGCTGTGTTGATGATGCTCTTGTTCTTGTGATCTTGTTTTGCAGAGTTCTATTATTTTTTTTTATTATTATTAAATGATGGCTTTTTGTTTATGAATTAAAGTGAAGGGAATTTGAATTAATGCAATCAGGTTTACTTTTTGTTGTTTTACCCTCTGTAGATAATATATTAGTTCTCCTACATGTGTGCTGATTTTTAATTTATTTCCTAGAAAAGAAAAAAAAAAACGAACACAAGAAGGAAAATAATGTTATTATAATCAACAAAAAAAGGGAGAAGGGGGGAACAAATTGATTCGATTGAATGAATATGTATGAGTACAAAGAAAACTAATGAATAAAAAATTTAATGTGATTAAAGTTTGCTTTGAAAATTTTGATAGCGAAATTTAAACAAATATTTAAACAAAATATCTTACCATGCAATAAACATCAATTAATCTTATTTTTGTTAAACAAATCACATATAAAGAATATTTTTTTTTAGATGATAAAGCTTCAAATAAGGAATGCTTTCAAACTGTGTTTTCATATTTGACATTTCTTTGACTTTTCTAGTAGTGTGTATAGGTGGCTTCTAGAACAATCAAAGTACCAAGGATGATTATATTCGCTTTGAAGCTGTATAAAAAGGAGCTTGGAATGTTTCAAAAAGTTCCGATACTTAGGACGATTGGGTGGGATCTAGTACTATCCAAAACTACTAAACATATTCATGTTTTTGCAGTCAAAATAATAAAACTAAGCCAACAACGTGTCAACATATGTATACTGTCTGAGCACAAAAAAAATTGTTTTAAGATTGTGAATTTATTTGTAAAAGGAAGTCTGGAAGGGTCAATTTCGAACGCACAATTATATAAATGTTAAAAAAACCTCGCAATGATAGCAACAAGAAAACGAATAAGATTAAGTTGAAAATAGTAACCTACTTCAGAAGATATTTGTTGCAAAATTCTAAATTTGTATCTGAATTTTGGGAGGATAATTTACATTTTTTTAAAATAAATTCGGCAGAATATATTTCTATAAGCTTGGAGATTTTGTGTTACCCTCGTATTAAACCAGGCTAGGACACAGTAGATCTGAAAATTATAAATTTAGACCGAAAAAGTCAGAAAATCATGAAAACCCGAAATTGCATGCTTTCAGGCGCTAATAGTGGCGTAATATGAAAATCCATTTTGTATGGGAAGAAGAAAATTTTGTAGTTAAATTAAGGAATTACAAATACTGTATGTACACAATGGACAATATACTAATCTAATCCATAATGAAAATGGAATCGGCACCAGATGGCGTTTCGCTCTCAGACTACAATTGAGTATAAACATTACTGGAGTGTGCCGAAAAATTAATTGTTAAAAGTTGTTTGAAGCCCCTTTTAATTTTATATTCACATTTTAAAATCACAAAATTAGTGAAAAATTCCATGCAAAGCCGGGCAGATCAGCTACTCAGAATATAAAATAGATTTTTTGACATAATGTCCGAGTTTGTCTAGGTACTACATTCTTATTTTATAAATGAGAAGAATGTCTTGAAAAACTGACCTTATTCAATAATTCTGAACTCGGACTTGAATTAAGTACATAAAACTATCAGAAAAGTATAATCTGTTTGTGATTACGACACTTAGATATGTTAAACTTTACTGAGCAAAGTGTTATTTATTGATTTTAAAACCTTCCTGAGTTTCTCTTTTAGTCTATTCAGAAAAATCATGTCCTCAATAATCCTATTTAAATTGTATGTAGGTACAATATCTCTAGTTTATTTATTCGTAATCACTTCTGATAAATAACCAATTTCCAAATGCAGTTTTACACAAAATTTTACCAATTTACAATAATTACACAACACCACTTTAGCCGAATAAACTATGGATAAGCTTACACGTGCAAAATACTCAAACTTATATCCACATAGGTGTATATATATTCACATATGTAGTTGTTGTCGTCATTTTGTATTTTTTTGTTTTTTTTTTGCAAAAAAAAACTAAAACCAAACATAACTGCTAACCAGCTTTATAAAATAGCGACAACTTAAAAGCCATAAAGTGTGTTAACTTAGCTGTTTGTTATATTAGGTTGTTTTTTTTTTTTTTAAACACGTTCGTCCATCTGCGCAGCTAAATGGTAAAATTATTATTTAGGCGCCAATCTATTGGATCGTATATAATGTATCTACACATCTATATGCCAAACCAAGCTAAACCATATTCAATGGCTATCTTTGGATATTATGGACTACGAATATCGCACCCATCATACTATAGATACAATATTTTCATACATTTTTTTTAAATATGTATATACATTTAAACTTCAATATACCTACTATATGTTCATACATGTTGCCCCCGAGGACCTTAAGTCTTAAACTAAACTTATATTGCTACTGCAATATATATTTTTATACTGCTGCTAGCTGGCTACTGGTTGAACGCACTGCAAAATAATAAAAAAAATAAATCCAACAAAATGGTTTTTGAATGCCTAACATCAATATTGCAACTCTGTTGGTATATCGTATCCTAAAACGATATCTGAGTATCTTTTTTCTCATGTAGTTGGTGGATAAATAATATTATGTATCTACATTTTTTTATTATTTTTTTGTTTTTGTTTTGTTTTTAAATGAATGCAACAAGTTTTATACGAAAATAGTTCTCTCCTTAGTCAATATAAAATGTTCGGTGCGATGGTTGTTATTGTCGTTCGATGTTTGGCGGTGCGGGAGGATTATAATATCGACAACCGATCGGACATGAATACACAATATTCGCTTTTGATTTATATAGTCTGAGAGATTGTGTTGTAATTTGACAAATATTATTTTTATTAAGTAACGAAAAGTTTGAAATTTTTTGCTAATACAACGTAAAGTAAAAAATAAAAACAGATAAAAACAGAAGTGTTTTTTACGGGTTACTGCCTCTTGCGAGGAAATGACAAATCTTCCAAGAGTATTCTCTTGTTATTATATTCTCAACCTTGCCGTTCGGATTCGGCAGAAAATTATAGGTTTCCTCTATTCCTGCAAATAACACGCACACAAGAATGGTTGAAAGTTGTAAGTCACTAGACCCTGGTTCTAAACGAGCTGTCGCGCCGACCAATTTATCTATTTTATTTTAACGAAAATATGGTAAATTTACGGAATTTCATTAGATACCTTATAAGAAATATTTTTATTTTCTACTAAATACTTTGCAAATCTTGCATTTTATGTATATTATTAAGTTTTTTTCCAAATATTATTTTAGCGGGAAATTGTGCTAAGAATTGCTAGAAACTAAAAATAGAATTTATGTTAGAAATATCGCGACAGATATTCTGCCCAATATTCCTACAAGAACCAAAAAAGATTTAATAGTAAAAAGTTTTTTTATATCAAATCACAAGTTGCAGAAAAATCCTTCCAAAACAGTTTTAAAATTATTAGGTTTTTAATTTGATTACTTGACCAATTTAACTATAATGTATATTAAATTTGCAACTTAACGTTTTGAACTTTAAATTTTGCGTCGGAAACATTCTTTCGATGTCTTGTTATTTATTAAACAAGTTTCCAAATTCGGTATCAAACTTAAAAAGATATGTATGTATAAATATTTTCTATCATATATGCGACAACGTATAGGATACTTTTTTAAGAGTTGTTAAAAAAAATATAAAGAATTCCATTCACTTATCCAAATTAATTTCATTGTAATATAATTTTGAATTATGTGTTAAAAAAATAATAATAATTTACATAAAACATAATATTTCATTAAAAATATATAAGTTAAATAAAATTGAGTATCTGAGTAGAATGTGTAAATTCATAATACTCTTGATTATTGATATTGTATATAAATTATACATTTTAATTTTAGGTATCATCATATAGACTGAATTAAATTAAAAAATTAAAAAAAAAAATGCTTTGTCATCATAGCAAAATGTTCCGCATAAAATTCCAAGAAAATTTTTTATTGAAAGTTCATTTTGTATCAATACCAATGTTTGATTTTAAATTTATTCAACATTGCGTGGTGATTGTTTTGTTTTTGGTTATACAATTATTTGTTTTTGTATTTAATTAACTCTGCGTAGGTCTATAATAAATATATATAGGATTTCTTTATATTATTATTTTTTTTTTAATTTGTTTTTTTCTTTTGAAAATAATAATATTGTATATTTTATCTTCGTTTTACGTGTTCTCAATTAAGAGCGCTTAAGCTATTAAAATATGTTTAGATCTATTAAGATAAAAATAATAAATATTCAAAATATTTATAGTCATTTATTAAAGATTTATAGAAAATCGAATTCAATATAAAAATGAAAAAAATAAAAAAAAATAATAATATAAACACCACAACAAAATTAAAAATTCAAATCAGTTGGAGAAAAACTAAGGCGGTTGACATTTTGATAATAAATTGTCACTTGATATTGGATAGAAAAAAAATTGTTAATGATTTTTATCTATTTTTTGTGTTTTTTGTTATTTTTTTTTGTTTCGATTTCTTTTATTATTCTGTTGCTATGTTCAACAGCTTAACACCTCTTTTAAATTTGCCTACATACATACATATATGGGTGGATGAAGGTTTGTCACATATGAAATTGATTAATATTGTTCGATTAAGTTCAAACTTAATGCTATTGAGATTTATTATTGATATTATGTTTGTTAGAATTAAAAAACAAAAAACTTGATTTATTTGAAATTATTGAATTTTTAATTTAGATGCCACGCTTTTTATTAAATGTGGCTTTCTTTTTTTTTTTAAGTATGAGATAAGATACTTGTATAGCTGAGAAGAAATCAAATAGAATTAGAATGTAGGTAAGTACTGTTATAATGATCTGCCGCCTCGAATTATTTTTTTAGGGTATTTTTATATATTGTCAAGAATTTTGATAACGAATTTGCTGCAACTTTGTTTTAAAGTAAAAGACATAAACTGCATTTAAAGAGGAAATTTTGAAAAAAAAGCACAATTTTATATCCACATATGTATGTTGTAATTAAACCATCAGATATTTGGTTGGCCTCTATATTATAAAAATTGATGTTTGTCTGTATAAGGTTTATAGACTCGAAACTTCTGAACCAATTTCGAACTAAAATTTTAAATATTTGTTCCTATTAGCAGCAAAATGGTTTAGAAAGTGGTTTAAGTAAAATTCGCTCACTGCCAAACCCACATTAATCATAGTTTAGTCTTCTCGTTTTTAAACGAGATATTTTTGCCACCCATCTCTGCGCCTTCTTTCTTAAATTCGAGTTTGATTTTCATATAACGTCCATAGAAGGTTGAAAATTAATAATTAAAACCGTGAATGGAAATCTTCCTACTACCACGCCCATTTTTCTTAAATCAGAAATTCCCACCTACTTTATAATTTTGAAGAGTTGAAATTTTGTAATTGTAATCTCTTAAATTGAAAGCATTAAACGTTTAAGGTTTTTGAAGTACACCTACTGCCACACCCACTTTTCTTCTGTTTGATTTTTTTCCCTATAAATATAAATATATAAAGTTTTCCTTGAAAATTTAAATTTTTTTAATTTGATGAATATTCAATAGGTGGCGGTGTGAAGCGTAGCAGCAGTACGGTTTGGTTTAAGTGTTCCTTATAAAGGCATAGTTATTAATAGCTAAGGAAAATTAATTTTTTTTTCGAAAAAAATTTCAACAACCGTTTCAGCCACAGTGGCTGTGATAAAAACTACAAAATATTTCGCTTATGAATTTCTGCAGAAAAATTATTTCGCCATTTTTATTGGCAAAATAAAAGATTAAAAAAAAAAAAACCGTACGATTGTTCGAAAAAAAATAATTAATGATTTTAAAATGTAAAATCATATCATTATTTTAATTTTGTTAAACTTTCAATATAATGTCAAATACAAACAACAAAATCAAAAAAAAAAAATAAAAAAAAAATTAACATAATTTTTGTTTGCCATTATTTTAAAATCTATCAATTAACCATTAATCATTGAATTTAAAAAAAAAAAAACCTATATATATATTTCAATATTCGCCTGTCACATCACACATCCATTCACTTTCTTGATATGATTTTTTTTTATATAAAAATTAGTTTCTTCAATTTTTTTGTTTTCTTATATTCCATCACATATATATATATATTTAATGGTTATAAAACGTGCTTTCACTTTATTTTTATTATTTTGCCATTCCCATAATATATCATTTAATTCAGTATACCTACCAACCCGAAGGCATGAATATGAGAGCCTCCCTTCAATTATATCCAAAAGTTACGTTCGCATGATGTTCAATATATGTTGGTTGGAAAGATGGTCATCCCTAAAATTAAAGGGATTCAATATAACAACAACAACAATAGCCATTCAATTCAATCTCACATGGATTTTCGCACATCGTAAAGGCCACCGATCATTCGGCACGATATTTTTGCATCAGATACGCATAATTTTGTGAGCTCCCCAACACTCTTAATATATATTTATAAGAAAGCCTTCCATTTCTATACGTATGTAGGTACATGTACACCATCCCGCCGAAAAAACCGTATAACATCGTAATTATTATGCTTCGATGGCTGACCGAAAAAAATAAATTGGAATGTTAAGCAAATTCACGTTGGCTTTCCAGTCAAAAAAAAAAAAAAAAAAAGTTGATCGATTAGAATCGTGAGTAATGCGCGATCGCAAGACCAGATTTGACGCACAAAGTCGGTACATATATTTCAAACCTTTTTTTTGGCCGCATATACCCAAGGGATAGGTTTTTTAGTTGGTTGTACCCCCCAACACAAAAATCTGCATTGAAAAATATACATATCTACTTTCATCACAAAAAAGACCATTTTGTGTGTCTTAATTTTGTGAAGTCCTTTTTTTGGAGCCATCAAAAAAAAATATTGGTTGGTGAAATGCCGTCGGCGGCGGCGATGAGCGTTCTCTTTTTTCCAAGATCGCGCATATAAGAGTGCAATGTGCTGAAAATTATGAGTTTTATGATTTTTTTTATTTCGCTCGATCAAAAATGCAATAAAATGTAATCATAAACCGATTGAGAGTGATAGAGAGAAACCAACAAAGAGTCAAGGGAGAGTCATATTTTTTTTTATATTGGAGTGTAGATATATGTATGGTATGTATAGGTATGTAATTATGTAAATTTATATGGCCTGAGTAAAAGGATAGAAAGACAGACAGACTCAAACCAGCAATCCTTCCTGATGGTGTGGCTATGAAAATATATTTTATTTTATTTTACTTTTATATTTCAGTTTATTTTTTTTTTTTAATTTTTTTTTTGTTCATGTTATTGGCGTGTGCACCTTTTAGAAAGGGAGCCACAAGCAGATGTGTCAGGCAGGCGAGTATAAAATAAAATACCTACCTACACTGGACAAAGTGTGAAAGAAGCATGGGCTAAGTCGGGCAATTTAGGGAATTTAGTTTAAGGATAACAACGATTCGGAAATTGGTATATTTAGCATAGATGCGCGTGTTATGGTGTCAAAATTAAACATTTAAAATTTTGAAGAGGGCTTTTTTGGCTAATGAACGATTAATGTATATAGAGATATAAATATAAATGTACCTACTCAAAAAAGTGAGGCTAGAAAGAAAATTACAAATTGTTTAAAATATATAATATAAATTTATCAATAGTTGCTGTTCAGCAATTCTTGAAATTTGTTCTAAGATTAGGGCCCCAATCAAATAAACCAAAACGACAGAGATGGATCGATTAAAGAATCATCGTTTGGAAAAATCAACTCCACTGCTCCTATGTAAATTAGACTTTGGTTTCTAAATAATTCCGACAAAGCTTAATTTTGGAAAAAAAGATTTGTTTCAATGTCTTAAACACATCCGAAAAAGTACCATGATTTTGGACGAGAACTTTTGAATTTTCATGCGGTGAAAGCGTCCAAATTTAGTTTTTTTGTAAACTTCTCGGAAACTATCATTGTTATATGTCATATTTCAAAACGAAAGTTATATGTAGGTTAAAAGGTACAAGAGGACTGCAGCGCCACCTAAACTAAAGTAAGTAACAAGAGGGTTCTAGCAAGAGGGTAGAAAATATCCCTTTTATTTATTTATTTTGTATGCAAAAAATTTCTTTGCAAACAGAAAATTTTAGTTCAGTAAATTTTTTATATTTCAAAAATAAAAGAATAAAATAGAAATATTTTGTTGTTCACGGAATATACTGTGAATTTACGTTCCTGTTTTGTCCGCAATTTATAAAAAATTATGATGGGAAATTTAAAATTGAATACCTGTATATATTTTAAAGTTAAGTATGAAAAAATATAGAAATTTAGTCTTTTCTTGTAATTAATACTGTTTTTGTGTTTGAAAGACCATCGTATGTATGTGGAGTGCTTGATTCAAAAACTCTTCAACTTACCCAGCCGTCCTTTAATACCAAACTACTGGATTGTTATCGAATTAAAATTTAAAAAAAAATTATATTGCATGTCTACTTTTAAGACACGAAATAAAAAATGTATCATCCAGTCATTATAAAAATACATCTAATGCATTTAATATGCAAATAAGGACCCTTTTTTTAACTTCTTCTGCCATTTCCAATTCTGCCAAAAGGTGTGAATTTATATGCCATTAAGTCAGGTGTCAAAGGATTATACATCATTATACCTTTTCTGTTTATCCTTTAAAAAAAAGAAAAAAAAGTTGTCTGCACATTTTAATTAAATAATGGTCTCCTCATTCTTTATTGCAAACAACAAAAAAAAAAAAACAAAAACAATTTGTCAAAGCAATCGATCAATCGATAAGGTAAACAGTATTTTTGTGAGTAGGTATCCTTTTTCTAATCCCTTTAAATTTTGCCAAAAGGAAAAAAAACAACCAGTTGATATTAAATTGTCGTTTAGGTATATTTTCAATTTTTGCACATCCCAATTCAATGTCTTTGGTCTGCTCATACTATACATATACGGTAGCAGGGGATATTTGTTAAAATTTACATATGTATATGTATACAGCTCCAGACTCACAGTAATATCCTTGTTCATATCTAGTAAATATAATTATCCCTTTTGTGTTTATGTCCCACCATCATTGAAAGGTTATTTTTATTATTTTCATTTTTGCACAATATAATTTCATAAACACACACTATAACCAGCCCATTGTCAGGGTAATTTACAAACAATATGCACATTGACATGTTATTTGCATATTTAATTCGCCGCCGCTCCGAACACAACAAGAATAAATATAAAAAACAGAAAATCATACCTATATGTACTTATACAGAAAAAAAAAAAATAAAGATACAAATATACTCGTATATAATGACATATACGGAAAGATGGAATTGAAAAAGGGACATCGCATCGTTTCAATGATTTAATATCATTCAAATCTCATTAATGGCAAACAACCATTTATTAGAATTTAAACAGAATATTGTATACAATTTGCACACAACATAGGTAAGGTATATAATTTTAATTTTTTGCGGGCAGGTAAAAAAAAAAAAAGATAGTATTGTATTGTTTGTTTTTTGAAGGGTGGATATAGTGGATTGGAAAAAAAAAATCTGCAGCGCATGACGGTTACGCATTTAGGGCACCAATGCAGACAGCAAAAATTGAATTATATGAATTTTCTAATCAGAATAATCGAGATAGTTGTATTACAAAAATTAAAATATTTTAGCAAAAAATAAAAAACTTAACCTTCAAAAAAAGTTCTGAAATGTAAAAAAAATTTGGTGTTTTTTTTTAATTAATCGTAGAAGGGAATCAACATGAGTCTACGGTACACCTTGGGCGCCATCTTGAGTTTAAGATAAATCATTTCCAATTTTTGAAGAAAAATGCACTTAATAAAAATTGTCCATTATTCAATTTTGTACAAATTTGATCAACATATTTTTTTTTCTACAATTGATATTTTTCGAATTAATCTGAAAAACAAGATTAAACTTGCTACCGGAATTTCGGATGGTAATTCTAAATGATTGACGACAGAATGTTCAAAATGTTTGACAAAAGAGATTTCGGTATTAAGCGTTGTAGGCTTGTAGCATCGTTATTATCAATTTATAAATTTATAGCAATAATCGACTTCGAATAGCACCTGATTTCCCTGATGTTGTCAAATTTTTCTCCATAGTGACAGAATACAGAAATTTGTAGCCTCCATTTGTGACATATGTGGATGTTCTTCTGCAATTTGCATGAAATCGTTTTGAGTGCAAAGATTCTGGAATAAGGTCTCCAATAGTCCGATTAACACTTCTATTGAGTTTACAGGGTAAAAAAACCACATTGTAACCACATTCAATTGTATACAGTTGAAGTATAAATATCGACTTGACTAGATTATTGCTCTGTAAAGAAAAATAGAAGTCAATCACTTGTAAATTTCGTGGGATTTATACTTGAGCACACAATTTACTTCCTCCAACTTTTCCACAGTTTTCTCCAATTCTTTAATAAATATTTTGAATATTTCCATCACTGTTTCGAACTTGATTTGGATGCTCCTATTGATTAATAATCTTGTTAGAAGTAATTTTATTCAAAGTATAGAATCAAAATTTACTTAATAGTTCAATCAGCAATTAGAGCACACACTTTTTTGTCATGAACATTGCCCAGCTGTTTTCCCCCAATTCTTGGAAGAATATTTTAAATAACTTCGGACTGAGATTTGTCCTTAACTAAATAGGAATCGAACATTTTTAAAAGTGCAAGCATCACTGTTTCGAACTTGATTTGGGGTACATATATTGAAGTATAAGCTTGTTCGAAGTAATTTTATTTAAAGTTAACAACCCAAACATACTTACTTAATAGTTCAATAAGCAATTGAAACTTGAGAACATACAGATATAAGCCGCTGGAAAAGTCAACATTTGAATGAAATAATATGGTTTATAGTTTATGACAAAATATCTATTAAAATTTTTTTGTTGGTGTTTTTGCAATATTGCTTCTTTTATTTTCTCAAACTATGTCGCTGTTCAATATCTTTTTTGTGGATGATGAAATTTTCAATAATTTATTTAGATATCTTAAAAAAAAAAACATTTTGAATTGGTCTGGTAGATATTGCAGAAACTCAATGATTTATTATAAAATTTAATTACATATTGTTTCTCTAAATAATTACATTACATTCTATTGTAAATACTTTTTCTTTTTTTTGGAAGAAGTTCTTGAAAAATGTCTTAAAAAACCTAAAAGTTTAAAAAAAAAATAAATTTTATCAGATCGTAGATTTTCATTTCATTTTTTATTTTGACAACCATTCTTCTGCTGTTAACCTTTAAAAAAAAAAATTATAATTATCCACTTAAGTTATCTATCAAATGTTGTATAGCCTTTCTACACCTTAATTAGCATATTTTGAAACCTTATACTCCAATGAACTTAATTTAAATTGATATCATTTGGCTGTATGATCGATTATTCAACTTAATTTTGTTTTATTATTTGGTGACTTGTAAAGCTTTGATTATGTTTAATCGATCGAGATTTAAGATTGTCATTTATATAATAAAATATACAATACACTTATGGTTTATAGGCTCGAATTTATATTACGATTAATGAGATCAATTTGCATATACAACAAAAATAAACTTAACTTATAGATCATTATCACAGCTAATGAGAACTAATAGGATAGGATTAGTTTCGTTATCAATCTTTGTTTTTTTTTTTTGTAATTTTTTTACTGCGTCGCGATCATTAAAGTTCATCTATGAGAACATCAGTGATCGATCTTAATCTTTTGAAAGTCGTATAAATGGAATTTAATTAATTTTTTTTTTTTTTTTAAACTACTGTCATTACCAATTTTATAGCCATTAACATTTTTTTAGTTATCAATTAAGCTTGAGATTGGTGATCGATCTTTTTTGTGGAATTAACTTGGTAAATAACTTCAAAAACTTTGTCAGCTTCTAGTTGTCGTTGTTACGCGCACTTATCCAAATCAAAATGTATAATATAACAGTAATTGATCATGAAAAGTTTTTCGTGTACGATGACTATTTTGAATGATCACATTCACAGTAGCAATAAAAATTAATAAAAACAAATTATTTACTTGAAATTGCATCTAAGACTTAAGCCTTTAAAAAAAAAAAAACAAGTAAAAGGCAACAAAAAACGTGACTGAAAATTGCGTTGGTGAAGCTATTTGCTTTGTGCGTTTCACCAATTTATCCATAAATATTGTTAATTTCATCTTGATTGATTAAAAGGAAGGTTGAAGTTTAATAAGTAAAATTAAACAATTTAAAATTTAATCAGTTTATTATTGATTCTAACATTGGATTCAGGCACACGCACCTTCTTTCTAGAACAAAACTTCTAAATTGTGTACTTTCGAACGGCGTTTTCTTCTACATGATGCATCAATTTATGTAAATGAGGACGAACTCGAAAAAAAACTACGTGCATCTCTTCAAACATTTCCTCTTTTATTGTACTGCATTTTTTGGGATAGATAAAGTTGAAAGGCAAATATACGAAAACCGGTTATATGCATAAAAAAAATACCCCATCCTCTTCATTCTTCATATATATTTATTCTAAAAAATAATAAAAATAAAAGGATTAAAAAAAACCTCATCCGGGAGAATACAATTTGACAATTTAACATAATTTTGACAAATACTCGAATTGACATTTCTCACGGTTTGTCTTTCAGGGGCAATTTGAGAGTTCTATATATGTACATATGTATGGACGAATAAGCAAACATTTCGAATATATATCAAACAGCAATTGTGAATACAAATCTAAATAATCAAAAAAAAAAAAAACTTAGAAATTATTCCAATCCATGAATATCCTTTTTGGACCATTCACCTTATCGTCATCATGCTGAGTGTATAGGTAAGGTATAAAAGGTATATATGCTCTTAGGAAATCCGCACTCATATGCAAATTTCTAAGGCAGATGTTTTTTTTAAGATTTCTTTTCTACATAAAAGAAGGGTTGTTCTGATCCCATACTATATTTGTTGTAATATATATACGTAGTTAGGTATCATTGATTATATTATGAAATATTAGGTTTGTCGAATCAATTAGCATTTTGTTTCTTAACCTTGAATCTTAGACGTGATGTAGGTACATAACGTACCTATACCTATTTTGACATTATTCAGAATTTTTCAAGGGTTACGGAACGTAGGTAATTATTCACTATTTTCAGTTAAGTTTTCCACGATGACCTTTCAATGAATCATTAAAAAAATGATAGATAATGGGTTCTATTTAAGTTTAATTTAAAAAAAAAAAATCTTTAACTTTATCGGAAACACAATTTAGTTAAAAAAAAAACTGCAAAGAAAATTGAAACAAAGTGATCACAAAATTGATTGATGGTTCAATGTTCAAATAATTGTATAATGAGTCCTTTTTTTCTTTTTTTTTGTAAAACGGTTTGAAGATGTTATCGTTAGAAATTTTAGTTGAATAAATAAATACAATAATGTCTTTTTAATTGGATTATTTTACTTCAAATATTCAAATATAAATAATTTCTTAAGTTTTACAAAAATTAACAAATTTTAATAGGTTTTTTTTTTTCTTTTTTCAGATGATTTCGTGGATAGTAAAACAAAAATTAAAGGTAAGCAGTAATAATCTAAAATATGTAAATTAAAGGACCAAAATAATTTTTCAAGATTTGTATAAGTTGAACTTAACACTAAGTTTGTTATTTGTAATTAATTTTAACATTAATTTTAATTTAAAAGAGGCTTTTGTGTGATAACACGCTTGCAGTTAAGCGGCCAAGCTTTCGCACCATCATATTAATATTGAAGGTTTGAATGAAACAACAACAATTGGGTGAGCTACCACCAAGATTTTTATAGGCTTGTGTGGGGCAGTAAAAATGCTGGTTTCAAATGCAATTTTCAAACAACAAAACCTTAATTGGGATGTTTGGTCCAGGTTCCAGGTTTGGTGCGTGACAGTAGTGGATTTTACTCAAACTTCTTTCTAAGCCATCTTGCTGTTTATATTTGAAAAAAAATTTTCGAATATGAATTGGTTTAGTAGTTTTCGAGCCCATAAGCCTCATACAGACAAACATTAAATTGTATATTAAACATTACAAACAAAATATACCTCTATATACCTTCTTTTGCCTTGGGAAAAAACTAAATATTTTGTGATAACTTCAAATATGATGGGAAGAAAAAAAATAAAATTTCCACTTGAATAAATACAAAAAAAAAAAAATAATCAGCTTGTCATGCGTGCTATATGAAAATCCATACTATGTTCATCTTTTTTTTTTAATTTTTTATTAAACTCTCATCATCAGAAGAATGACATCATCTTCATATTATTATATTAAATTTGCATCGTCATCGACCCAATTTTCTTCTTTTTTTTTATTTCATGCCAAACACAGTTCTCATAAAGTTTTTGACCAACTTTTTGAATATGCGATATGACAGTAAAGATTAATTAGGTTATTAAGCTGAAACAAAGTCTTATTGATTGGTTAGCCCAACAATTATTACATCATCGTGATGATAATAATTTTCTAACACAAACTAAGCCTTTGTGTGCACTCAGCTTGTCATCAATGATCTTCATACACCCCCCGCATTTTCCCCTCATGCCAGCGCACTTGAATAAGAGCCTAGCTAAACAAAAAAAAAGTGTCAGAAAAATATCTTAAAATTGATTATCATCCATTAATTATGATTATGAGTCTTGCAGGCATTAGATAGATAGTTCCTGCAGCTATTCGTATAGAGTCGAATATAGCTGATAGTAAGAACTCAATTTAAATTTTATTTTATTAAGGAGTGTGTGAACTATGTGACTGACTGGGAGTTTTATATAAATTTTGTTGGCTTATAAGTTTTTTTTCCACTGCAGCTTCCTCACTCAAGTTTAGATCTTTGACCTTTTTTTTAATAAAATATTAGCTTACCCTGTGGAAAAAAAATTCTCTGTTTGTTCGCCTCCTAACAAAATTAAGACCCATTCATAATTTTATAGCTTTCAATATAGAAGCGCGAAATGTAAATTATCGCTCGAGGTGATAGCAAAATAAAAAAAAAAAAACAAACAAAATCTCAAGTCATACAAAATATTTAGACTTTAATTGATTGAAAGTACAACAATGATTACAATGCCCCTGCCCTGTCTTGTTGTTGCCACCATTTTTTAGCCGCAGGCATTAACAGATTAATTTGCGTATACAAATGTTTTTATTTTTTTTTCTTGTTTTTTTTATTATTATTTTTATTTGGTGTGGTGACCGGTGCGCATGATGTTTTCATTAAAAGAGTTTATGAAAATCCCAAAACAAATCTAAATCAAAATTAAGATAGGGGTGAGGTTGACAGCTGACCGGGCCGGGCCGGGCCGGGCCGGGGCGGGCCTTCTAAATGCTAAATGCGCGCATAGGCAAACACCAAAAAGCCAAAACCCAAATGCCAAATAGTTTTGTGGTTTAATATATCACTGGTGTAATTAAAATTCTTCATCAATCAGTATTAATGTTAAGTATATAAAGATGGCTTGGCTATACATGATGTTATGGTGCGCCACAAGGTTCCTATTCCTAACTGGGGGATGACGCGGCGAGACGCGGCGGCAGTATGATCGGTATTTTGTTCTTTCTTCATTTATATGCGGGGTGTATGTATATTGTGTTATATTGGTGTGAAGATATCAACAGGAAAAATTTGATTTTAATTATGTATTACCTTTAGGCCTTCTTTTTTTATATTTTTTTATATTTATGTTTATGACCGAAGTGGGCAAAGGTAATGGATGGGCGGCAAGAATAAATAAAAATGACTTAAGATGTGCTTGCGATATTCGGCAGAAGATGAAAGACACTTTTTGGTGTCAATAAATTTAATATTTTACTATTTTTTTTTATTTTTTTTCCAAGACTTGATTTTGGTGTATAGACATAAATCAAAAGCCTCACTCGATATATGTGGAATATTGCTTAACAAATCTGTGATTCGTTTTTTTGGTATTGTATATAGTCAAGACAAGTCAAAGATTGTAAAGTGCATTATACAGAGAGAATTTAAGTACAAAATATCTTATATAAGCAGTTTAGCATTCAGTCTTTTTACCACCGAGGTGCTAATGAAACCGTTGTGACTGGGTATATAAACATTTATAAACACAGGTCTTTCTTGGGAAATCTGTAAGTTGTTTTGGTGAAGACTTATATGTCATTTATAATTTTTTTTATAAATAAAAACACTATCACGCATTGACATTTCAAAATGCATTGCAGTACGTTGTTCGATATGTAAGATTGATAACTGTAGAATTTTTCGTTTTTGAAAAAGTCTCCACTCATTTTTTGGACTAAATAAATTGCCCGGACCATTATTTGTGTGCGAGAAGATGTAATTTGAATTTTATTAGGTTTGTATTTGCTGTTTCTTTTATTTTTCGTTCATTGTCTGTGATTTTTTTGCGTTTTTGTTTGAAATAGGTCAAACTCTCCAAAAATACTTTCCGTCATGGTTTCGCAAGCATTTTGTTCTCTTGTTAGAGAACACAGACAAATTTCGTTTCGCATCAGCAGCGATTAACACAGTTAAAGAAAGACATTGATCATTATTTGCAGTTGCAGCAGATTATTTGCAGAAGTCTCCACTCTTTTTTGAACAAATTAATTGTGTGCGCAAAAATATTTTTTTTCCAATTTCTTTCATTGGCTTTCAGGGATTTTTGTGTTTTAACCAATACACATAATTGGAGAATTGGAGAAAAAATCAATAGAGGTTTTGTATGATGATTAACTTAAATCATATGAATGTACAGTACATACATATAATCGTAATAATTTTCCATATACAAAAAAAAATCATCTTAATGCTTTCAAATTTATATTCAAAAACTCATAAAGGCTATTTACACTTTTAATTTAGGAATTTACACTTTATCGAGCAGCTGATGCGGCCCTTTGTTGTCAATTACAATTCATTAAGGTTTTTTTCTGGCGTGGAACCTAATAAGCGGATTGCACTTGATTTGAGCTTCTATAAGAAATTCTCTCCAAAATTTAACCAAGAAAAAATTAAACAAAGCATTTAAGCCAAGTGGTACGCAGCTCCAGCTAAAAATTCAAATTTTTGTTTCTTAATGCACATCACTTATCTATCAAAGTTTTGCACATGAAATAATTTTTCGGCACAACTCATTCCAAATTTTGACAGATTTTTTAATTGTATTTTGTGTGAAAATAAAAAACAAAATGGAGAAGTATTTTTGGAAACAAACGTTTTATCTCAGACAAAGAAAAGAATCCATTTTATTTGATTAAATTCACTTGATTTAATGATAATAAATTTATTGAAATTATTAATAATAATTTCTTCTCAGAGAACAGCTGTCTTTTTTGACATATTCTCTAAAGCGCTCTCAATATGTCAAAATTTTGTTCAGGTTTTTTTCAAATGTTTGGAGAGAAAAGTGGGAGCTAAGATTTAGCGTAGGGTAGGTACTTGGTTTTAAATTCAAAATATAATGAGCGCAAATAATCTGTCAACTGTCAAAATTGCTGCCGTTGAAAAAAACAGTGTTGCCAATTTAAAAACTAAAAATCGAAAACAAATTTTCTTCTTATTTTTTTTTAAATTCTTTTATTATTCCTCCTGCCACGACCTCCACCTATTAATCCACTGACATTTTGACAAATTTCTACATTACTATCACATTCTTTTAATTCAACAAAAACACAAGAGGATCGATTCAATGAATCTTAAAGATTTTCCACTTAGCCATATGTGCATATTTTACGTTCCACCCAGGTGCCTTGCTCCATCAATTTAAACAGCAAAACTTGACTTTTGCTTAGGTATAGATACACTGAACATTGGTTACACTGTCGTCGTCGTCGTCACTCGCTTTCGTCGTCGGAATTTATCTTAAGGATGTGTTTCTATTTTTGTATATTTATTTAGCTTTTCGTGATTCTCAAAGAATTTCGATGATCATGCGGTCGAACTTGGTATGTTAAGAGATCACACTCATACCAGCTTACAGATCAATCTGGGAAGTCTATATTAACTAAATACTCTTTGTTTTCGAATGTCAAGTAAAAATCTTTGTGGAATTTAACATATCTAAACGAGTCGAGTACTTGAAGTTTTTTTTTGCTATAGATTAGTGTCGTGTGCTCGTATAGGCCACGCAATATGCATTTGTATGTCAAATTGAGTGTCACTCTTTTAGATACACGAACAAAATTCAAAAAATTTAAAGGTGCAGTCTAGCTTGATTTGCAGCAACATTTGCATATGGGAGAGTTTGACGGCTATAAATCATGATTATAAGTCGCACAATGGGTCCCTCATCTACTATTGGATTTAAGATTTAACATGTGGATGATGCGCGGTGCACATAAGTGTTTTGTATATAACTTCACTCAATGGAATGGTGTGACTGTGCGAGTTCGAGATGCCTCACTGAATCCAAAACAGGTGTGGATATAACATGGGATGTGGAATTTCACGTGTCACCCCATGTGGGAAGGGTTTTTTTTTTTATTTAGTGTTCCACACAAAAACTGTAGATACCTACTATCTATATTTGTGAGTAGATTACGTCAGCATGCAGAGGATAAGAATAAGAAGAAGAATTATTATGATTGGAGGATTTTGCTGAGAAAAAGTGAGAATGTTGGATTAAATTGGATTAAAATTAAAAATTCCAATATCTTAAGTGACGTCAGAAGAGGTTGAATAGGTATTATACAGATCTTGGAAATAACAAGTAGTATCTATCTCTCCTGGAAATGAAAAATTAATACTCCTACGTTTTGCGATTATTTTTCAAGCTATATTTTTCAGATCCTACAAAACAGTTAAAGTTTGTGTCATTTAATTAATTTTTTTTATAAAGATGTTAAGCATCAATGTGTACCTAAATTTGTAAATTTCGTGCTGAAGTTTTTCTATAAATATTAAATGTTCACTCTAACAGTTTGGCAAAAGTTCAGTTCAAAGTTTCTTCTAAAGCCAGACCTAAAATTAAAAAAAGGCGAAATAAAGAATTACCCACGCACACCCTAAGGTCAAATGATTGTTTATTTTTTGTGTCACATTAAGATGACAAATGATGAAAAGTTACTGATTGCATTAAAAGACTGACCAACCCATATTTATTCTAGTATTAGGTACATACCATATAGCCTTATATGGATATAGCTCTTGCAATAAGCTTTATCTTGATCTAATTTTTGTATTAACATTGCGTGCATTATAACCATTTACCCAAAAAAAAAAAAAAAAAACAGTTGGAAGTTTGACAAAAAAACAGTCACCCTCTTAAAGTAATGTACGTACATATACAATCAGCATTGGTAATTTAACGTTAATTAATAGATTTCACTGCAGGAACCAAATTTAATGAAATGGCCTTCATTAACAGATGTAAATGTTCCGATAAGAAAATTTAAAAAAAAGGCACAAATTTCTTGTTTTTTTTGTTGTTTAGATATTTATAGATATACCTTCATTAATTATTTACATTTCATAATGATGACACTAATTATCTAATGCAAACGGAGACAAGTTTTTTGGCTATATAACTATATGGACTGGACGTACATATAGTGAGTGACCTTTTGTTCGTTAATAATGGAAAACTGTTAAAAAAATAAGTAGGTAAGGTATATACATATAATCCAGGACTTGATAAAAAAAAAACTCAAGTCCCTATAATAATATCGTAATTTCAATTTTTAGGCCTGGTTATTATTATACCTTTGAATCGAATAAATTATAAATGAAGAAAAAACCGTCAGTCGCGTCGGCAAATCATCCCTTTTTCGAAGTAAAAAAAAAAGGGTCAGACAAACACCATATCAGGAGCTCAAATGGTCAGGAAAGGACATATATATTTTACCAGTCGAGTATATATAAAGATATTCCTATGTTCCTTAAACAAAAAAGGTTCGAGGAGATTAAAAAGGTTAGGATAAAAAAAAAACAGATTTTATCAGCTGGTCTGATGGTTTAATGACATGGGATTTGAAAAAAAAAAATTGTAACTGAATATATTTGACGGAAATGAACCTTTTTTCTGGTTACATCTGAATTTACTTGATACATAAGCTAACTATATGAAATATTTTTACTTGCTGGATAATTATAGAAATATGGAATTAAAATTCAGCAAAACAAAAAATCACTGATAAATTTTCTTGTAGGCACCATTTTCAATGATCAAAACTTTTATCAATTGGGTTGTTAAATTTCAAAATGGATCAAATATCAATTCATAAATTACAATCGTGGTAGGGGTGTACATCTTCCTTATTATTTACTTACCTACAAACACAACGATGATAGAGAAATCCGAAAAAGTGAGTTTCGTCATAACGTCCATTGGTCTGTGCGTCTGTGGGTTCATGGTAATTTGAGTTAAAAAAAGCCTAAACTGGTGGATCAATTTGTGTCAAATTTGATACAGAGAATTTGTTTGTGATTCCCTAGCGGAAAAATTCGAATTCTTGGTTAATCTTATCTAAAACGGGTACCTGCCATAAAACAATTTCGGTTTTTTGAAATCCTCTCATAAACGGCTGTAACAATTTTGATTAAACTTTGCACCTGAAATGAACAATGTTAATCTTATAAAACTGCATTTCAATTTTTTTCAAAAAAAAAAAAAAAAAAAATGCATCACGGAAATAGAGTTTTTTTTTTTTTCGAAATTTACCATATTTTGTAGTTACATTTATAGCTTTTTAAAGAGATAACCATTTGTTTTTATAATTTTGAATCTAGTCCTTCTTAATAGTTTGATGTTGCATTTAAAAAATAAAAAAAATAAAAAATTTAAAAGAAAAAATAAATTAAAAAAAAAAAAAATATATTGAAATGTGGCAAAGAGCAAGTTAGTATGATCTAGACGTGTATATTTTTTTAATTTTCTGGTAGATGTAAAAGAATTCGTCAAAGTAAAATTTATATTCCTAGAGTTCCATTCCATCAAGTGTAAGGGGAACACCTCTACAGCCCTCCCTCCGCCACTCATTAAGACTGAAGAAGCAATTTTCTAACAAAAGTTAGTAGACATCATTATATTTACCCTTGAGCCCAACTAGTACTGTAAAGTACAGAGATTCTTTCTTTAACCGCACAACACGAATGTTGAATTTTTTACTCTATTCCCCTCTTCTCTATCATTTTGATATTCAGAAATTCAAAACCAATGTGCATCGGTATCTCCCTTATCTACCTTATTTTTCTAACACTCAGACTGTCTTTTAACATGTCAAGCGTAGTCATAACCCCTTGAGTGTGCGTATATAATATAATAAAAAGAACTGCAACTTTCTATACCATGCTACAATTTATTGTTTAAAATCAAAGAAACCAATAACCCAATCTTCAATTAACTTGAAAATTTATTTAAAATGTTTTCATTAAAACGAATTGTTTTTTTCTTTATTATTTTCAAATTTCAAAATCTTTAAACACAAATTTAAAAAATTTACTACTTACATATGCACTAAAATTTCATCAGCTAATTCCACTGGGACCACATTCCTATAATATTTGTCTTGTCTGGGATCTTTTTTTTTTCTTTCTTTTTAACTTAATATTTTGTAAAAACTTTCGTGTAGGAGTATTTAATATTAAAATAGTTTTATTTCATAGCTAATCCCTTTATACCAAACCAGAGCGAGTAATGAATTCTTCATTCTCGCAATAAATATTGGGCATTTATTGGGCTCTCGAGATCAATTGATATTTTTACTTACTACCATAAACAATCACACATAAACACAAGGTAAGCTATTCAATTCATCTTGGACATTAAGAATATAATTTTGATCGAATAAAAAAAAAAATAGAACTAACTTATGGAAAAAAGAATCCATTTCCATTTAAAGACTGAAAATCTTAATCCATCTATTATTCTATTATTAGGAAGTACTCGATACATTTAAGAAAAAAAATACCCACAATATACCTAAACAATTCTAAAACCTTCAACAAGAACTTGATTGTGCTACCAACAAGTTTATCCATAAATTCTTTCTAATAACAGCCGAAGCTCACATCCTTATGAACGATCGAACATCATCTTTAATAAAAAAAAAAAATAAACCCATTATCAACTAAGCCTTAATAAAAAAAAAAAAAAAAAAAAAAAATCAAAGACCCTATAACATAACATAAAATTTTATTTTTATTTTTTAAATAATAATATTTCCTGCTTTTATGATAATGCGTTACAAGAAACAATCAATATATGAGAAATTTTATGATAAGTTGAAAAGTTCAGGTATAAGATAAAAATCAAATTGTATAAAAAAAAAAAAAAAATAGTAAGTATGGTAAAATGCATTTGATTTTTAGACTTAGAAGGCAAATCATGAGTTGAATAACCTGAAAGGAAGTCGGAGACGACATTCTGGAATGATTAACATAGGTATACGAATGCCCCCACATAGAGAGGTAAGGTTTAGGTACCTATATTATATTATATGAAGTCAGTTTCGAATTTTGATTACAAAATTTATTCGGGAACGACATAGGTAGGTAGGTAGATAGTTCATAGCTTATACCATTCCTATACTATAGGATAAGAGTAGGTATATAACAAACGAAAATGGAAGGAAGACAACAACGTGTTTTTTTGTGGATCATCTATTTTTTTTTTTTTTAGAAGGGACAACCCATTTAGATATTTTTTTTAAATTTATTTTTTTAAATAAAAATGTAAACTGAAACCAGAAAAAGCATAGCATACAACAATTTTCAACGAAAGAGTTCACACCCAAGCAAAAAGTCAATCTCGTCTCAGAAATCCTACGCGCGAATTTTTTTTTTAAGCCTAATTTCGTTTGAATATAAATATAAGACAAGTTTAATAAAAAAAAAGAAAAATCCAAAAATAGGTAGGTATACGAAAAATACGTGTGTTATGGAAGGTTTTTGTTTTTTTTTTTCGAGCTGAGCAACCTGATAGTTTAACTCAAGGAACTGGTTGAAAGCAAATCCCGAAATAAGTAGAAAAGATTGAGTGTAGGTATCTAATTCCTTTCTACCAGAGATAGGAGACAACAAAAAAACGAATCCTTTAACTTGAGATCTCGAGAATGGATGTTGTTGCTGTTGTTGTTACGCTTGTTGATGCCATGTCTTAGGCATATCTACAATATTCTCTTCACAACCACTGACCGGGAATATCATTAATATGCAAAGCCAAGATTCACGGGAGGTATTTGCTTGCCTGTTTGTGCCTCTAAGGTCTGTTGTCGTCAACACTTTGCATAGAATATTCCCGATATGTTCTCCAGGAAGAAATAAAATATAAAAATACACAATTTATGGTTATGGTATAGGAGGAGTATTTTTTTTAAACCTTTTTTTTGTTTTTATTTAAGAAATTTGTATTTGTCAGCATCATATCATTGCGTACTAAATTTGGAATTTATTATAATGGAGCAATTTATTGTAAGTTTTTTTTTAAGCCCATGATTGACATAGTTTTAATCGGTTTTGTTTTGTTAAATAAAATTTAAGTAAAGGTATGCATTTGAGATTATTGTAATAGCACATTTTATGCGCCTTACCTAGACTGAAAAGAATGAAATATTGTTAGAATTTCTATCACAAAATTTAAACATTTAGGAACAAAATTCATTTTAAATTATGTAAAAACATTTTCACGAATTCAAATAATAACGCTTTGAAGATACTTACTGGAAATGTGTATGAAAAAAATTTTCATCAGATTCATTCATTCAGATTTACACGATAGCATTTTTTTAATGATGAAAATATGTCCATTACATTTGAATTTTTTTTATGACGAAAATATGTATTTACAAATTTTTGACCATTTACAGAATGAAATAATAAAAAATGGAAGAAATTATAAAAAATCGAGCACTTAAATTTAAATATAAGATGGACCAACACTTTAGTTAAGTGGTTTAATTATGACATTGAATTTTACGGCCCATTTTTAATTCATATCAAACCAATTCTTTAGAATTCGCCCTTTCAACTTAAACCACTTTTCCGAAATTATATTTTTTCTAAATCTTATACCTGTAAGTTCCAAAGAATTGCCAGTCGCATTGACAGTTTAACAATCTACTACAAATTGTATTAATAGTAATTTATTGCAATTTCAATGGGAATATTATTAATTTAATTGTAACATTTATTATCAATTGTTTTTTTTTCATAAGAAATATATTTTTAAACTTATAACTATAAAATTTAAGGATTTAATTTTTTAAACTTAATGTTTTATACATATTTTTTATTGTTTCTTTCAGATCCAGCCTATTCCACCTTTAAAATCAAAAATGGTAAGAAACTCACTAAAACATAAAAAAAATTACACCGCAGTTTTTCTACGAAACCGACTTTCCCATATTCCATATAATCAAATGTGATGTTAACTAAAATTCTCTTTTAAATGTCAATTTTAACGAAAAATTCTTTATTTACTCCCAATCATTATGTATGATATTCCTAAAAAAAAAAAAAAAAAAACAATTACACAAATCAATGGTTAATGTCAGTCAATATTAGCAGATCAGCGATTATACCTAAAGAGGTATATCTACCTACTTTTTTTGAAAGCATGGGAATGACAAATATTCTCCCATCATCACCATTGACAATTTATTTATGTATGTATATTCCAAATCTACAATCTGTGTGATGCACAAACAAAAACAACTCAAATTCTGTGAAACAAGATGAACAAACAACATAACCACAGAACAAAAAAAAAAAGTATCTGTGTCAAACCAAATTTGAACCGCAATAATAGTGAATATATACACCAGAAAAAAAAAGACATAAAAAATATAGGTATATAGGTATAGTATCTGCGTATCTAATGAGGTGTATTTTATAAAAATTGTTGACACTTTCCAACTGCAACTTTTTTATGAATTTAATATATTCCGACAAGATCTGATGATGCACTGTCAGATACGCATATTATATTCGTAACATGCGTGAAGTGCAACAACCATGACAAAGCTTCAAAATGCGTATAAAAATTCATCCTACCGTGGACTCTTCGTATAGCTATTTATAGTTTGCATGAAAATTATTATGATTAAAAAAAGAACCATCATAAAAAAAAAATTAAATTTATTTCTGGTACCTTCCTAACCTACCTACCAATATTATAAATATATTTGTAGTGGCTTGTGGGATGGTATCTCTTTTCTGTCACAATACAAAACAATAACTTCTTCCATATCTTTATATTCCTTTGAAAATGTTTCACTTTCAATCACAAACTCGCCTCTCGATATATTAAGATACACTCTCTCTCTGTTTCTAGATAGTGTTTTTGTTTGTCAGCCTAATGAGCTATTGGTGACTAAACGATATCCGTTAAGTTACAACGCCGCGCCGCTGCTGCCTGCCGCCGCACCTCACTAACACTGTACCATATTATAGAGGATTGTTATGAATATGAAAGATATAAATTGCTAAAGACACAACTGAAGCACCTGCCAAAAGATATTTTCTAAAAATATTAAACATATTTTTGTCGAAGAAAAACACAAATAAAATTTTAAGAGAGCGAGTTATGTGCCTTAACTTGCTGCCACTTTCTTCGTCTCTGACTGAATTGGTTGATGGTCTTCCCCATCTTACACATTGGATATACTATATAGGATGGTGTTAATGACATCAGAGAGAGTGTATTATAAATCTGCATCTATGTATAAGGACTCAGATGAATCGCGCATATAAGTTGAGATATTAAAACAAAAAACAAAAAAAACACATACATATAATTTTTCTTTGATTCAAAAATTCGAAAAAAGTATCTTGTGTCGAAAATAAAACCGGGAAAGTATGTCAAAATGCCATAATAGAGATTTTTCTTATTCATTTTGTTTAATGTTTTTTTTTTTTTTAATTTAAAATCGTTAAATAAAATTTAAGACTTGATTGTGCTGTGATCGTATATTCTTCTTCTTCTGTTTTTTTTTTTCTTTTTGTGACACAAAGATCAGGAATATGAATACACTAATTCGGTGTACGAATGTGCATCAACAGATCGATTATACTAAAATGTGTAGATATGTACATATAATGTAAGAATTGTGAATAGTGTTGCGGCTTTATTTTATTGAAGTTGACTTTTTATTACATTTTCTTTTTTTTTTAACTTAATGGGTGTCATTAAATTTTACCCATCATTTGGAATAAAAAAAAAGAAGATAGTTGAGAGTATTTAAGCTGCGAGCTGGGAGACAAGATTATAGCATGGCAGGTTTATTATAGGACAAGTGCCAGTTGTTTTATGTATACAATGTGGGAGGAATTTTTTGTAGAATTTTATAAATTTAGAGTTGTTTTAATAGATAACAGTTCTTTCAGGGACACAAATTAGATAAAATTTCGGTAGTTTTATCGCTTTTTTTTTTTGGTATTAGATGTCAACGAGCGATTGTGGATAGTTAAAGGGGAAATATGTTTATTTTTATTTATAGGGGTAATTTAATTTGATGAATTTTTAGTTCATGGTATATTGAATGTAGGTAACAAAGTATTGATCATGTTAAAATTAGTCAAAATTAATTATATTTTAAGTTCCATGCCGGATTTGTCCAAAAGCTGTTTTGATTCAATTAGGTCAATTTTTGTTAAGCGAAAAATTGTCTGAGATTCGAGTGCTAATTTTTTTTCAGTGATTTTAATATCGGATTGAACCCAATTTATAATCTTATATCTATATATCTATATAATCTTTATATCTGGATTATAAGTGAAAGCATATTTTTATGAAAAATATTAATACCTAATTAATTATTGCCAATAAGTTAACCCCTGATTAACTCGACAGTTGTCTCTGTATGATTTGCGTTGACTTTCTTTCACTTCACAATTTATGAACATATCTATTTGGTATTTTTAAATCATGCTAAATACAAACGAAAAAATTCAAATAATGATGATATCATAAAGATGATTTTATGTTCATCCTATTTGCTACCAACCTACCTTCTTTATGTTAAATTTTCTCTTTCACAATTAGGTCACATATTAAAATATAAAAATTAAAAAAAAAGCATCTTCTTCATAATAATATTCTTTTTTTTATTTATTTTTTTTATTCACAATATTAACCGCGCTATTGTGATTTTATGACCTTTTTTTAACAATGAATAAATCATAAATCATAATCCCAATAATGAAAGCTTTAAATCAAAACAAAACAAAAAAAAATGTCTGCTTGAATGCATGAATAATAAATATCTTTTTATGATAATATGCTAAAATCAAGATATAGAGATATAATGCATATATTAATTTTCTTGCGTGTTGTTGTTGTTTTTTTTTTTTTTTTTTATCACTCCTTAAGAAATCTTTGGGAAAAAAAATATGTAGTTATATGGCATATCATTCTATATAAACATTTTTAAATTAATTTAATAGCTTTTAAACTGGGTTTCGAAAAGACAAAAAAAAAAAAAAAAGAAAAAAACTCATAAAACTTCTATTTTAATCCCCCATAAGTCTCCAAAATGGACAGTGTGCGCGCCTCCAATGAATATAATTTACCATAAACAGCATCATGATTTTTCCATTTAAAGGTATTTTAGTTTTTTTTGTTTAAGTAATTTATAAAAAAAAATAATATATATAAAAATGTATTTCCATTCGATCACTAATGAACCACGAAATATGACCAATTCCCATTTATAATTCATTAGCTCTCTCTATATTATTGTTTCATAGTCAGTAAAAAGAAACTCAAATAAGAGAAAAACTAATTTGCACCCACTCCCACATGCATACAAATATATATATATATATATGAGTTGACAGACTATGCGTTATATAGAAAAATCCTCTTTTACGACGAGATACATATCTATAGTGTTTTAGCCGAGCTATAAATGGAGAAAAGCTATAATTTTTCAAAAGATAAATATACAATTTATATTTATTTTTATTTTAATACAAAAAAAAAATAAACTTGTAAATTTTATGCAGCCACCAATCCAGTCTGCCTTTTTTGGTTTTTTGCATTTTAAACGAATGCAAACTTACAAGATAGTCAGTCTTTTGTTTTTATTTAAATTTTTGTTTTTTTTTTTGTTAAGGATTTTAACAATCTTATTATTATAGTGATTTTATTGTATGCAGGTAAAATTATCATAAAATGAATAAAGTTTTTAGTTGATATCCATATTTTGTTAAGAAATGAAATAAAATTAAAAAATAATAAACAAAATGTGATTTTGACATTTATATGAGCTCAAAATTGGATTTTGTTAACGCATCAATAAAAGTCATGATATAAGAGTCTGAGACTAGAGAGTTCAACGGCCAGACAGCTAATATTTTTTATTTCAATAAAATGGTTATCGAAGAAAATATCATTGCAAACATTCTATAACTTGATCTTAGTAAAAAATTTGAATAACTGGAAAATTGCAAGAAACTTTATAGGGATGCCTTAGAAGATCTGTGATAACAAGCCAAAAAGAAGAATTGCGTTTAAATAATTTTTGTACTATGTAACACTCCACGTTTAATTATAAAAATTAAATATGTCTATAGCTGTTTTTTTTTAAATCTAAATTTTGGGTCTTACTTTTTTCTCCGAATATTATTCAATGGAAGGGAGAGTGTAAATACACAACTCTTCAAAATTATAGTATGTAACTGTTACAGAAATGACAAAATAATGTTACGGGTGTGACACATGTTTGATTGTAAGGCATTTACTTAATAAAATATACAAATATTTCATCAGAAATTAAATACGTCATCAGTTTTAGCTTCATAAGTCCATTGGAAATGTTTTCTCTTTTTTTAGTGAGTGAGTGTAGTGAGTAGCTACTAAAATTTTATTAAATTCTCATTTGGAAAAGATTTTCGTGCAATTATTTCCGTAGGCAATAAATTATATATCTTTTAGCAAAAAAGTTCAAGTTGAAAAGCCGAGAGATTAAGCTTTAAAACATGTTGCGTATGTGACACAACTTGTTCTAAGTACAATTTTCTTATTGAATTAAATTTCTGAATATTCTTATCCAATTTTATCAGTTTAAAAAAAAAAGACAATAGTTATTTGTGGAAGGTATCTATTCTACAAAACATGTTACGGAAGTGACACAACCTTTAAACTATAAATTTAAAGTAATTACAATTTTCAAATTGAATGAAATTATTGAATAATTCTTCTCCAAATTTATCAGTTTGATAAAAAAAACAACTTTTTTTTCTAGAAATTATCTACAAACAACAACATGTTACGTTTGTGACACAACCTTTAAACTTTTAATTTGAATTAAGTCAAATTTTCAAACTGAATGAAATTTCTGAATATTCTTTTCATTTTCTCAAATATATGAGTTTGATAATAAAAATCTTTTTCTGTAGAAGCAAGGTATTTACTCTGCACATAAGGTACACATTTTTACTGTGGATATTACACAAACCATAATAATATATGAATCAACTGTGAAGAAACTCAGTTTTTAATAGACAGATAAAACTATATCGAGCTTAGATAATTAAAAAATAAAGGTCCTCAAATTGATTTAAAAATATTTTTTTTCAGCTAAAAATAACTTCTGGAGCAACAAACTTTTTATTAAAGTTCAGAGTGCAGAATAATTTATAACAATAACAAACAATATTATTGATATTGCCAATTTGGACCTGAAGTTTTTTTAATTATTTTAAATAATGTTTTTAATTGAAAATTAGACTCTAGAAGCTAATTTTATTCAATTGAGAGCCGGTTTTTACATTTGGACTGAATTTTATTTAAAGATCGTGAAATTTAATAATATTTTCTTAATACAAAAATATCTAAGTAATTAAACTTATGTGTTGATGTGTTGAATATGGATATGTAAGAATTTTTTTTTTTTTAATATTTAACTGATTCCATCTATAAATTCTTGTAAGGAAGGTACCTCAAAATAAATGCTTACCAATTCGACAGCATTTTTTTAAGACTTTTAAAGATTCACAAAAATTCCACCTTTGGTTTTGTACCTATAGGTAGGTACTGATGGCATTTTTGTTTGAGATCTTTCCATCATGCACGACTGAACGCACGATTGTGTCGCTAATTATGATAGCGTTTGTTTATTTTTTTTTTTTTCGACAACATTTAACATCAATTACAGACAAAAATACAACTGTCACGCATACCTATGTGCCATCAGTCGTCGTCGATGTCGACAACGCCCCCCGCTTTCCTGAAGTAAAGTTTTTTTTTTTTTTTTTTAAACAATTACTTCACTCGAAAATGAAACAATTTCACTCGTCATATTTGACCGCAAAACGTATAACAATAAACTAAAAAAAAAATAAAATAAAAAAGAAGAAAACCTGTTAAACATCTCTCACATATTGCATTCGGGTTTCTGGATCGGAATCGGGATTGCATGTGAGAGAGCTTGATTCCCGATAATAGGTGGTTCCATTGTTATGGGCTGTGTTCTGTTTGGCATTCATTCCTCCTCCAGAGTCCAGATAGACATCGTCGTCGTCGTCGTCAGAGTTGTTTTCGTTGTCGTTGTTGTTGTTGTCGTCGTCGAGTTTCCCCGAACTGTTGGCGTCGTCATTCTCATTGTCGTCAGTTGCATTGTCAGAGATGGACTCCTAAATGACTGTTGACAAACAATTACAATTAATTTTCGGTTTTGTCTGCAACAATTCCACTGTAGATTCAAAACTTGCCCGATGATGATAATGATGACGACGACAACGGCTCCGCTAGAGGGGGTGTGAGCCGCATACACGAAACTCACTTTTTTCTCATTCTTTTTTTTTTTTTTTTTTTTTGACGGTTTTGTTGCTTTTGGCTTGTGTGTGTTGTATATAATGGTTGTCATAATTTTTGACAACTTGACGAGGACTACATTTCCGACCATGAAATGATGAAACAAACACGAACATTGAACAGCAAGCACCAGAGCAGTAAAATTGTCATGTAGAATATTGTGTAGATGGATCATCGTCATCATCATCATGCTTCTCTCATGAAGAACCACAGCAATCATCATCATCATTGGATGAGTAGAAGACTATCCGAACGACCGAATCGAGCCCAACAACAACAACCTGCCTCTGAGCCTGGGGTGAATAAAAAACGAAACATACTCGATTCGTTTATACTTATATTTATTTATTTTTTTTTTTTTTGTGTTTTCATGTTTTTTAATCACAGGCTTTCAATTGAAGATATACAAAACGAATTATTCGAAAATATTGTATAAGTACATAAGTATAGGTATCTCCTGTTTCAATAAGGAGGGATATTAAGTAGCAGACATGCTAACTTTTTTTTTATTTTTTTTCTTCTTTGAATTGAATGTCAGTTGTTTTGTGAATGTTGTTGGGTTTGAAATTTGGAATTTGGTTTTCAGTTATACCTACTATTCCTGCTGTCATATATTATGTACTTAAATACTGTACCACACTTCAAATTTCACAAAGAGACCTTTCAACAGAAAAAACAAAAAACTTTGTGGAAAACTGCTTTCACTTGAGTTGTTACCAAAAGTTATTTTTTTTTAATTAAAAATTATACAGATGGGCGAAGAAAGTTATATTGAGGTTTGTTTTTATGGGAACTCATGTCGATTTGTTAAATGCACCTACAATGAAATGGGAATAGAATAAAAAAATGAAAAAAAAGATAATAATCTCAGCGTGAAAATAAATAATAAATTGATAACAAAAAAGAACTTAAAAAAAAATTTCAGGTATTGACTACTTTTGGTTACCGCTTACTTTTTTATCAGCATTCAAACACTACACAAAAATTTCTCAAAAATAATAATAAAATTTATTTTCCTGTACTGAAATAATTTGATTTTCTTCACAAATTTTTTTTATTTCTGTCAATATAACGAACATACCGTACAGAAATACAGCAATTTCACTTCTTATTAAATCAATTTTATTATTTCAATGATCTAGTTGAATGCAATTATTATTATTTCAATTATTCTTTGTGATTGTTGGGCGCCAGTTAAAGCTTCCAATCAAAATTTAAATTTAAAAAAATTAAATTAAACGCTACAACTGAGACACCTTGAGCACCGGCTTCATGATGGTTTATTAAAGGTTTGCTATGATAGCTTTAACTCCCCACATGCTAAATTTTGTCTGAAAGTACACGAAACAAAATTTGTAAATTTATGACAACTTTATTTTTATCTTAGCAACACACGTTCGTTTGATCCAAAGTATGACCAAACTAAATATCCACACGATATTATTTAACTTTTTTTGTATAAATTTAGAGACAAAATTTCATATACAAATCAAATAACTGAACGTAAAATTAATTAAAAATGCACCCATTATAGCACGAACTAACTAAAGCTGCGGTTTGGTGGTAGAAAAATCGAGTGAGCATTATTATAGTGAATTAACATATTCTCTATATACACATGTATACACACCAACTCTACTAATACTAACTATAAATATCTTAAAGCATTTAAACTATCTCTAAAGTCGATGAACCCTTAATTGCAAACAACACACAAATATTTTACCAGTATCTATAATTCTTGGTTGTCTATTTTTCCACCAGATGGTTGGTCATATAGTGTCAACGGGAAATATTTTATTAATTAATAAACATAACACACTGACATGGCTTATCTTAATTTCAAAACAGAGAAAAGCTATATATTTCGCAACTAGCTATATAGCTGCATAAGACACACGAAGGAGTGCTAGCTAGCTAGCTATAAGCTCATAAAAATGTATCTATTCCTCGGGAGTGTGGTGTTATGAGTGTGTATCTCCTCTCGAGGATCACATTCTTATATATTTATTGGATTCATTTCATTTGGTTTAGCGTTTTCTTGTTTTTAAATTAGTATTGATTTTTTTTTTGAAAATTAAAAGCCAATTCTTGATTATTTTGTAAAAATGGACATCCATTTAAATGTGACAGAACCAGAGGAAAACAGGAAATAAATCAAGAAACATCGTGATGGAGACTGGTGTTGTGTGAATTTTTTGAAGTTTGTACATTTTCACTTCCTCCCTGGTGGCGAACAACACTGTCAAAGAAAAAGCAATGGAGCGAAAGAGATAGAGAAGTATAATGCTTGCATGTCCTGCTGAGTGGTGTGTAGTTCCTGTGGGATCTGTGTGTTTATGCATTGCTCGCAATTATGTGGCGATTTTTATCTTAAGTGAAAATTGTATGTTACCAGCAGCATTGACATTGGCCAGCAGTCAGTGGTGCCAAATTAGGAAGTCTATCATATTTCTTTTTGACATGTTTTTTTTTTTTTTTGAAAATTTGTTTGCTTTTAATTTTATAAATTAAGTCTCTTTCTCTCTCTCTCTTTGTTGGTAAGATAGTACTTTTGATTGGCCATGCATGTCGATGTGAATGATTATGTATTTAACACACTTAATGAAATTACATTTCGGCTTTTGACCATGAATGTCCGTCCGTGTCCAGACCAGACACCATTGATTGCCACAAAAGGCAAACGCAAAACTACATATATATATACAGCACTTTTATGGTTTTCAAAAAAAAAAAAACATATAAATGACAAATAAATGAAAATTAATGAAAAGGATAACATATTAGTGCACACATTTATTGTGTACTATGTTGTACTACATTTATACATATAGGTAGGTGGTGTGTGAGTTTTTTTTTTTTTTCTTATAGTCAAGGGACATTCACATTCAATTCATTAGTCAAACTTGGCTGGAGATATTTTATGAATTGGAAGGTGTAAAAATCGAATAAAAATGAAAAGGGTTATAAAAAAAGACATTGAAGTAATTTCATGCTTAGTTTTTAAATAGAATGAGTTTCATAAAATTTTATTTTTTTTTATAAAAAGGATAGTTGGATGATTTTCTATGCTTGTAACGACTTTTTTTTATTGACGGGTTGGGTTGTTTTTTTGTATTTCAAGGATATAATCTACAGAAAAGTATGATTATTTATAATAGACTGGAGCTCTTGATATTAATTGCATACATATATTCAAAGGGTGAATAAAAAGAAAAGGGTTTAAGTAAGTCTTCGAAGTAAATAAGAGACAAACATTAACCAGCATGATGTAGCATTTTTATAAATGTATTTGGGAATATTAGTTAAAAAAGTAAATTTGGTCCCTCGAGCCGGCCAAAAAAAACTCTAAATAATCAACTCAATACATAGCTGCAAAACGTTAAGTTAAGACTATTGTTAGTAACGGTATTCACGATACCTTGAATTTTGTACTAGATAATTACTAAGCCGATTTAAAATGAATATTTTCACGGAAGCTTCAAAACAATATAAATAAAATTAGATACATATCCTAATTTTCAAAAAAAAAAAAAAAAAAAAAAACACTGTTTTTGAAAATTTAAAACGGATTGATCGTATTGTTTTAAAATACAATATTTAGTTGCAAATTAATAAATACTTCATATTGGGACGTCAACATTTTTTCATGAAATTTATTAATATGAATCGTACTGTAGATAGAAAATTAATTTTTTGAACGATTTTTGATTTTTTTTTTTTAACATAAATTTAGATTTGTAAAAGAAATTAGAAGTTGTTAATCGTGCTTCGGTGTCAAAATAATTTCAAAAAATTATGTTACCATTTTATTTAAATATAAATATGATTATTTTTAACAATTTTTCATTTTCAGTTCACAAAATCTTAAAATTCGAAAACTAAAAAAAATTGAAGTTTTTTTTTCAAAATTCACTGAAGCTAAAAAAAATACCTATGTGTATTTAATAATTAAATAAACTTAAAAAACTAAAAGCTTTCAATAATCCAACTTCATTACAATCTTTTTGTTTTGTTTACTTGTATAAAAATCGTATGCGCATCAGCTATCATATTTCAGGCTTTGTTTACCTCTCTTTCGATAATAATATAAATAATAATAATTCTCATTCCCAACCTGTCATTATTTTTATCGATTGCAGATTGTGTTCTCCTTTCTCTTTGTTTATCATAATAACAACAACATATCTTTCCACAAACAATATAATAATATTTTTTTTAACACAAAGAACAAGTGGTTGCAATTGCTGAAAGCACATTCAGCTTATTGATAAAATTGATTATTGCGTTCATTTTTAAGAATAACGTTCATTTTGTATAACAGCAAAAAATTAATTGTTATCAAAATAAAAAGAAGACAATTCTTTTATTCTTGCTATTGAAGTAAAATCGATCGATCGAACGTACACAAAAAAAAAAAAAAAAAACAAACAAACCGGCTACTACCAAATTCCAATAAATTCTCCAATACTTAACTTTATATAGCTGTATGTATACAAATCGCGTATTATAAATATGTATTTTAAAATTTCCGCGCAGTTCGATGATAAAATCGCAAGTTTTAAAATTGAAATTTATTTTTAGCAATTTTATTATCACAACAATATTAACGAGTTAAAAATATATTAATTTTAATTTTTAAATAGGTGACGACGAAGAGTCAACAAAACGAAATCAGTCATCAGACAGTGTGTGAGTTAAGTGTGGGCTTGATTTAAAATTCAATTTTATTTAATCGCGATCAAACTTTGTGAGTTTAGTTTATAAATTTAATAATAATAAAGATTAAACTATTGGACACAAACAACAACAACAAAAATAGATAAAAAACAAATACTAGCTGCTACCCTTGGTAATGGTAATTTTGCAAAGTCATTAAAATTGTATCTTATCTTGTGCAGTCATCCAGCAGTGTAGTAGATACCATATTGTGTGATGTGGTAAATGCTCATCCAGAGGGTATCTCAAATATACACCACACATTGTTTCCTTTTATGGTAATTAAATTTAGCTTCTCACTATAAATATATTAAACATATGGATATCTATCTAGAACTATAGTCTATGGTCTATACCTGTACTGAGAATGTTGTGCGACTTGTGATGTTTTAATGGTTACAACAAAAAAAAAACATCTAGATTAACAGCTTAAAATGGCTTTCGTCTTGTATCTTTTCTTTGTTTGGATAGATTTTTGAATTTCAAATAAATCTATCTATCCGATGGCAATACACACGATGTATCTTAACTATACTAATACTAAGTCATGGGGATAGATATTCCTTGTATGGCATCAAAACTCATTAAACAAGTGGCAATGTGTATTTTATTTAATTAATGTGTGGTTGTCGATGCAACGAGTCAGACTCATAGGGAACTGCTATACTCAACTCAACTCAACTATAATAGGTTTAAAGGTGCCAAAGAGTAAAAGAAATCATTTAAGAAAAATGATACTTTGCAACAAAGAATAATTATTTATGAGAATATAGAGTGCCTATCTATAGGTTCCTTATATGCAATTGACGGTCACGTAATATAAATTAAAATTAATTATAAAAATGCAATTCTTATTCGTGGCAATGGGATTTTTTTTCATCATTCTATATAATATTCGAATGGAAGAATTATAGGTATAGTGTACCTACCACCATTTTGGTTTGATTTTTATTCTATATTTTATATTTATTTCTGGCATTCGGAAAATGTTCTTGTTTTGTATAATTTAGCGAAATTATAAAAATACTGAAAAGGAGAAAAATTCAAAATTAAAAAAAAAAAAAAATACCTAACGATCTCTTATAACGTATGGACTCAAGTCTATAGGAAAGAGAACGTGATACAAATGCGAATTATAATTATTGTTGATTTGTTGCAATTTTATTGCAAAAGATATTGTACCTATAAGTGTTTTTTGAATTTGATTTTAATACAAAATCAGCGGGATTTATTAATTGTGATGTGATGCAAGGCAATAATGTGTGACGAGATGCAATCAATGGCTCGTGATGTGTGATTAGAATTTTGTATTAATAATACAATAATATATATTTTTTTTATTTTCGCTTTGTTTTCCAGCTCGAAGGACCAATTTACATTTTTGAGTGACAGATTTAGTATTGTTAACACGCGAAGTGAATTGATAATCGGATAAATCATTATTTATTTATTTTTTTAAAATGTATCTTTATATTGAGCAATGAAAAGTTATGTGTTTTTATAAATAGTTTGTTTATTTGATGTTATCTTTAAAAAGAAAAATTCTTGTTAATTCTTTGAAATGAATGTCTTATGGTTTTAGAAAGGATTGTTTTCCTTGAAGTAAGAATGAACTAATTTAACACAAACTATGTGTGTAGTAAGAACCTGGTAATTCTTAAGAAATTTAAGTGCTGCTTCGGTTAAATCTATAAGAACTTTTAACCCAAAAATTAAATTTACTCAAAACCAATGTATTGATCTTACGCGAAAAAATGTGTGGGAATTTGTTTTGTGAAGAATTTTTATGACATATAAGATTCTGACTTTTTCCCAAAGAACTGATAGTTTTTTAAGATATTTACAAAAATAGGGTATTCATTTTAGGATGTGCGTTAATAAATACGTCAAAACAAAGCTATCCACATATCAAAATGGAGCTATTTCGGAATTTTTTCGATGTAAATTGTTTTATTTTACTTATTGCAACTCTCAACTATTCCTGCTTTTGTGTTATCTGCAGGAATGGAGGGGACCTACAATTTTCTATAGAATTCGGCACGATAGCGGGAGGCACTTTTTCATGATAAGAGATACTCCTGGTGGATTTGTCGGTTTCTTACAAAATTTGAATCACATTTCTGTTTCTAGGTGACATACATATGCTGTGAATCGAACCTATGACCATCGGCGTGACAGTCCTACACATTATAACCATTATGCCAAGGGACACGGGCTTCTACCCTACCTTTATAAAGGAGATTTAATTTAACTTGCCTTTTTTCGTACAGCAATTATTATTTTATTTTTATAAATATGAGACTATCCATACACGATGCAGACAAAGTATAAATTAAAATGGAAGAAATTGTGGAAATTTGCCAATCGTATAAATTCAGCATAAACCGGAAGAAATAAATTATGGCATTTTTAAGACTATCTAAATTAACTATGAATATTTATGTACATACCTTAATATTTATTAAAACAATAATACTTGACATCACAATTACTTATTTGACGTCAACACTACTACTTGACCATCTGTCAATTCTGCACTTCTATAAATAATCTAGTTCGTGCGTAAATTGCATTTATTTACATTACTTATAATTTTTGTTTGTTCTTTTTTAATGTCACATCTCAATCATTTTTCCATCACTCATCCTTAAAACTAAATCAAAACCAAAACGAATGTCTTAATCAAGTAGATTTTTTTTTTTTTATTCATATGTGTATTCTTATTATTTCTTTCTAGATTCTCAACAAGTTGGATTTATTCCAGAACAAAAGAACAACAACAACAAAAAAGAAGAACAAATTGCTTCATCTAATAATATTATGTGGAACTGACAGAGTAAGGCACAAAGAGCAATCATTATTTGAGAAAAAAAATAATTAGAAAAAAAAACTAAACAAATAAGAAAAATGAATAAAAATAATAGAAAAACCATGATCGATTACGCAATCATAAACTTCAACTACCTACTCGTATATTCATATTCGTATTCGTATAGGTATATGCAAGCCAATCAAGAGATAGATCTGTGCAGTGCAGTGAAAAATTCCTCATCGTATCGTAGCACTATACACACTCAAGTCACCACTTGAAATATGACATACCCTAGAAGAGAATCTGTCAGATATGTCATAATTCATTTGCATTTCAATAATGCTCACTATATATTTACATGCATATCATCTAGAATGTAGAGACTACACTATACGGTTACGCTCAAAGCCGCTGCTTGACTTGGGTTTGGCGTGAATCTATCCGTTAGATATAGGTATGTATGTATTTCTTTATTTAATCGGGGCGGTGCGGCGGAGGCGGGGCGGCATATATCTTTTTCTTATATAGGTACCGGGTGTTTATAGTTTAGTGTGAAAATTGTTCACTTTGGTTCATCGTTGAAGCGAAGCGATCTTGTGACGGTCGTGAGGGAGGGGGTGGGCGAAGGTTTGAGGGAAAATGTCAATTGATTTGCATTTAACGAATCACTTAAAGAATGAAAAGAATTTTTTCTGCTTACTCGTATAGAAAGCCTATACCCTTTGAGTTTCTCTATATTAGATATTAAGATTGGATGTGTTGCCTTGTCTTGTCTTGTCCGACGGGATTTCTCTAGCCGTGCGTTCGTCGTTGCGTCGCGTCGCATCGTAGTCATCGGCGGCACCGTCGTCGTATTTTCTCTTCTTGGATTCTACAAAACATAAGCTGTCATAATTGAATCGCAATTTACACACAAAAGCAATAAAAACGGGCAGCAGCACACAATTGCATATCGCCTGCATAGTGAAATTCTTCAATCAAAAAGAACTGCAGCCGTATAGGCAATATCGGAATCAGAAGTATCTGAGTGCTCAAGAGCGCAAAGAATCAGTTTTTTTTTATTTATCGAGATTGGACTCGAGTTTTTGCCATCATCATCATCATCCTTCTCACCCACATCTTGATTTAGTGAATTAAAATAGAAACGGATGCAATATGCAACGAATTTATAAATGCACATTGGAGGATTTTTTTTTTTTTTTTTTGCTGAGAGATTTTCTTATATATTTTGTTTTTTTGTTTTTTTATTTTAAATTTATTTATGCTGTGGCCAATCTTTATGATATGAGATATCAGGATGGTCGTTCTAAATGACTGTTTCTTGAGTTGATTGCTAAAGACTTTATATAGTTAGCCAATGTTTTGTGATTTTGAAAATTACAGAAAATGATTTAAATTCTCTTAGATCATTTCTACTGATTTGTTTCTAAAATTATAAGCAGTTTTATACTCGAAACGAAAACAGCAATTACTATCCCTTATCATTCCATGCAATTTTTTGAATGGCACGTACCCATTTGATAAGAAGTTCTACGTCTTCCCTATATACGTGTTACGATACGTAAGTTTAAAATATTCGAATCTTTTATCTAAAAAAAAACACGTCACGAGGCGTCATGACGTGTTTTTTTTTTTTTTTGAAGCCAACTAAACTTGTTTTCTAAAAAAAAAATTAATGATTCGTTTCCGTAGTTTTTTTTTTTTTTTAAATATAATTCATCCGTTTCTTTATACTCAACTAACTTTAATAATAAAATTGCTTCAAATAATGTATCACTGACGCCACTCTTTCTTTTGATCCCCTAAAGCAATATTCTCCTAACCTATAAGCATGTATTGTACATAATTTTTTATATGTAGGTATAGTTTTTTTTTTTAAGAAACATTTCTTTTGAAAAGTTTGTATTTTTTCCCGAAATAAATTTTTATAATAAATTAAACAAAAAAAATAAACAACATCATCGGAGCCATTAATCTTTTGCACGTCAAACATCGTTGTTTAACTAACAGTTAACGAACTTTTGTGTCCCCACAAAAGTAATAACTCATTCTGAAAACAGAGACAAAGAGATTTCTTCTAACAAGACGGGATGGCCTATTCGGCGGCGGCGGTTTGGGCTAAGAAAAACTTGTACGTGGCACATTTTCGATGTGGATATGTTTTTGTGTGGGAATAGTTATGATCTATTGTTTCTGACAGATGTTGCGAATGCACGCAGTAGTAGAATTTTGATAATAAAATACAATAGTAATTTGGGGTCTTCTTATTTTGGATTTAATATTTTTTTTTTGTGTTATTTTTAGAATTTCAGTGGAAAAATTGAAGATAAATGCGAGTTATTTTGAAATTTTGAATTTTAATTGACGTCTTGAAATTAATAAACCTCTGTCCGTATTAGCGAAAAATAAAACTTGTCTATCATTGGCATAAGCAGAAGATTTATCATTTATTGGGCGCCACTTTAAAACACGTTTTAGCTTCATAATAGGTAAAGGTTTTTTTAAAACTTAATGAACTAAATCAGTCTTATATGGTCTTATGTGTTCAGCAATATATTAAAGGCTCAAAACATATAATTAATAAATTTTGGGGGCCCCATCCTTCTTTGGGCGCCACTAAACATTGAGTTTACATATATATCTGAAAGAAGTTTTTGCAAACATTTTTTAGTCTTATTAAGACTTGCAAAAGATGTTAGATGCTCTCTAACAAAAAACGATATTATTTTTAGAAAATTCTCACACATAACGAATGATTTCAAAATTCCGTTGGGCGCCATTTATGAGAAAGTTTTTCTATAATATCGTTTAAGCTGCTTAATTGCATTGAGAAGAATCCAGGCAAAGTTATTTTAAAATTAAAAAGTTTTGAAAATAATTAGCAGAATAATTGTATCTATCGGTTGGGCGCCAATTAACAAATATAGTTTATTGAAAGATTGGTTTTCTCATTATATATATTAAAATTTTAAGCATAAGTTCATTAAAAAAAAAGCTAGTAATATTGCAGACCACAAGAATGATTTCGCAAAACTTTGATAAACTACCTTCACACGAACAAAAAAAAAATACAAAAATTCACAAAATCACAAAATCAAAACAAATCACTCGAGAGACAATCAGACTACGTATGCGCCATCAAAATAGATGTACACTACACTACACTCTACAACTATAACACAATTACCATTCCGCCATTCACTTTAGTAACAACAAACAACCATCCATCGAAAAAACACAACAACAAAAACATCTGATGTCACCTCTTGGGAATGATGAAGCTAATAATTTTTTTTATGTGAAATATTTAAATTGGCTGCTAGGATAGGAGTGCTATATAAGAGTGAATGTAGTATATTCGATGTCGTGTATCTGTGCAATTATATGTGGGTTTCTCTTATCTAGATAAATTATATATTTAGATGCAAACATATATTCAAGTCATATTATATTATTATGATGATGAGAGCAAGCGAGTAACCTCACATTCAGAAAACACAAGACAGAAATCAAAAATGGGTAAAGTATCTAAAAATAAAATAAACACTTTGTTTGTGTTTAAATTAGAGCTCAACGTGTCCCGCGTAATTTTTGGTTCGTTATTGTCATTTTTTTTTTTTTTTTATTTTGTGGTATGGTACTATTTTTTGCTTTACTTTTGCGTAACAATTCGAAATTGCGGAATTTCAATTGTGAGTTCGACCTTTTTATGTGTATATTTTTTTTGCATAAAATGAATGAGTGCGACACGTAGCAGATTCAGATGGAAAAATATACACTTAGCGTGTTGCTTATGATGGCAGCAGCAGAACATTAACTGTTTATTTTTTTTTTATTTTACCCATCATTGTATATAGGGTAAATGGTTATTTTTGAAGAAACTTTCAGCATAAAGAAAACAAAATTAAATTGTTCATTCTGTTTTCAAGGCTTTTGGTGGGGTTCTGTTTTTGTTTTTTCAATATGAATATGAATATGAATATGAACTCATTGTTTCCTGTCTCATGTATCTCAGTCCAAATTTGTTTAATATTTTTTCCTTAATTTGTCTAAAATTGCCGATATATATTTTCAAAGTCATAACAAATTAATTCCTTATAAAGCTTTCTCTTTGGAGTTTTGATAAGTACGACTATAAGACTTACTTAAAAAATCAGTTTTAACCAGTTTAAGCAGAAAAATGTTCAATGTTCTCTAAAAATACCTTCAAATTAGAGTAAGCTGGTCTTAAGATTCAAAAAAGCTCTAAATAAAAAAGCTTTACATATAGATAAAGTTTTTAATTATTGATATTTAGCTACAAAAACTGCAAGAGTCTCTTTTTTAAACACAAAAAATAAGTTTTAAATTTTTTTAATTAAAAGCTCATAAAAGCTTCTTTTCATAATTATTTTAACCCGCAGTATTTTCTATAAGGAAATGAATTGCGGATAACTTGCTTTTGTTATATCCTACTTTTTTATAGTTTTGAAATTTCCATAAGTAAAGCTTTCCAAAGATCTTAAATAGTTTGGGTATTATCGTTTGGTTTTTACTTAATTTCCTACTTTTGTGCAAATTTATTTGAAACTATGATTTTTACAAATTTAAATTTGCATTCGAAATAAGATGATATGGAATTGAATTTGTAAATTTTCAATGAAACGTATACAAAGTATAACTTACAAGTTTTTAAAAGCTCTTCCGCAAAAGAGCAGTTTTGACAGGAATAAATAGAAAAAAGCTTTTAAAACCTAAATAGAAACTTCCAACAGTATGAATAAAGGACACAGCTCTTTTCTGTTTTAAAAAAAATATAGGGTAATGTGAATTCTATGTAAAACAAATAATACATTTTATATGAAATCTTGCATTCTTCCGAGATGAGCGCGAGTTCATTGACGCTGAGCATCATCATGATGCATATATATATACAATAAAAAATATTTTAAATAACATAGATAGATATACACAAGGATGTTTAAAATACTCAACTTATATCGTTGTTGCGTTGTATAAAGTAGACATTCAGCTTGTTATAATTTGTCTCTGTAGATATGACAAGAATTTTTTTGTCAAGCACGCTACTTTTTTTTGTACATATGTTTGTATTTGTGCGGAGGAGAGTATATTCCATTATGTATCTATGTGTGTATTTGTGTGAAGATATTATTTATATTATTGTTCATATAACAAACATCTGGGGAATGTTAAGGCTAATTTTAGACAAATGTCTAATTTTGCAAATTGCCATGACAAATGTCAAAATGAACAAGTAAGAGTGTAAAATTACTGCAACATCAGAGTATCAGAGCAGAGAGCAACCCACATAAAATATTATGGCTTTGTATAGATACTCGTATGTTGGCAGCAGAGAAAATATGACGAAGTACATTTAAGTTTTTTTTTTTTTTTTGAATGATTTTTATAGTTTTTTTTTTGTTTTACTGTCGGTGGAATTATGTTTTAAGTCAAATTGTATGTAATAGCTTGTAGGTAAGGAAGGATATTGTCTAGTGTTCTAAGAAGTGACATTTATGATTGTGTTCTGGATGACAGAATGGTGACAGCAGAGGTTTGAAAAAGTTTGGGTATTTTGTGTTGATAAAAGTTATTTAATTGCTGCAATTGCTTTACGGATGATATTTTTTTTTTTAAATGGGAATGATGTCACTGTTTGTCAGAATAACCTCTGATTAAGAAAACAATTGAAATCCCCTTTTGTGTTTTCCACGCTCGTTCAAAACAGAACCTCTACATCGTTTCAGTCATTAATGAATTTTAAAGTATATAAGATGTCATTGAAACAGGTTTATATTCAATTCAGGTTTAAGTTCTATTAATCACATATGTATAAGCTAAAAAAAATGGTCAGCTCGACAGCTCGTGTAGAACCAGGGTCTAGTGACTTACAACTCTCAACCATTCCTGTGTGCGTGTTATTGGCAGGAATAGAGGGGACCTACAATTTTCTGCCGAAACCGAACGGCTAGGGTGTGAAGCACTTTTTCATGACAAGAGATTACTCTTGTAGAATTTGTCAATTCCTCGCCAGAGGCTGTAACCCGTGAAAAACATTTCTGTTTTTAGGTGGCATGGGCTGGGAATCGAACCCAAGACCTTCGGCGTAACAGTCCAACACACTAATCATTACGCCACGGGCTTGTACCAAATATTAGCTACAGTAAAATTTAATTCGCAAATTGTTTTGCATTATTAAGTATTAAACTTATAACACGCTAACTATTGTTTGCCCGCAGTAGTATGAGGGGACCTACAATTTTGTATCGAATTTGAGCGGTCAAGGCGAGGAGCTTTTGTGTCATGGCAATAGAATACTCTAGGTCTCCCCTAGGGATACCGAGAAAATATACCTACTACCTCCAAAGCATCCAACACGAGATTATATTTTGTCTATGGGATTTTATCGAGAGACTCAGCTGTATATAGGTAGTTGGTCTCGAGAGAAAACATACCTTTACGCTTAAAAAAATGTAGTTAAGAACTTTTCCTTACTTACGTATTGGGTTTTTATTTTTATTTTGAAAAGAAAGAAGACTTTGATTTTATGTCTTTTATGAATCCATTAACATGAATCTATTTTTTTTTCTCATCTAAGCTTACTTTCATCCAAAAACAAATTCTATTTAACAACAACCATGATCTTACTATACTTCCAACCATTATCCCATATTATAAAACAAAGATACAATTTTCTCTCAAGAAACATTTCTTCCACCTTGTCATCATAATTCTCTTTAAATGGTTGTTTTACAAATCCCTTAATAAATTTCTATACCAAAACTTTATATTCCGCTAACAAAACCAACGATTTAATCCCTTCTTATAAGAAATATACCCTCTTTGCCCTTAAAAGCATATACCTACTCACGCACTTTAACAACACGAATTTCTTAAAGGTACTAGCAACAACATGACAAAAAAAATCATTTGATTTGCATAAATATGGTCGCCCATCCTTTTTTCAATGGGAAGAAAAAAAAAATGTGGAGAAGGATCAGGGTCTGCATAAAGAAGTGAAAGTAATAAATTTTATTACCAATTTTTCATAAGGCAGCAACCTGACAAAAGAAGAGAGGTAACACGGGCAAAAGGGGCGCTACTTTGTGTTAACTTTCAAGTGCCCCATATTATCCAAGCCCGCGCGGATATACAAGGAGAGTTATAGAAGGTTATATTAAACCAGCTTTAAGGGTTGTTATGTCATAACAAAGTTTTTTCTTCTATACGTTGTGTTTTTTTTTTTTTTTTTTTCTTGTTATATGAATTATGATTGTTTCAAAGAAAAACACGCACATGCTGTGGCAATTCATTGTTTCAACATGCGTAGATTGCAATCCCCTTTATACCTTTCCTATATCTAGCCGTTAGTAATTTTTTTTTGTGGGGTTTGGGTAAATCGATAAACCTATACTATGTGGAATAGTCAAGGAATATCCAGAAATGTATAGAGACGAAAAAAATCCAATTTAAGGGCTCGTTTCCTGTCATTCACGGTAGAGGAAATCGACATCCGTTTTCTACAATCCCGTTAGTTCTAGGGTATGGAGTGTGTTACGCATGAAATTTTTGGGGCGGGACATCCATATATCCTTCATATATGTACATCATCCAGGCTTGTGACTAACTCATATGAGGGTTACACCCTCTCTCATATGTGAGTTGCACTTGTACGCACGCATGACATGCATTTGCCACCATATTTGGAATCTATACCTATATATCTACTTACAGTCGTTGGTATATATTGTGGTGTTTATGGTGGAATGTCCTCGAATGAGGAAGGACGAATTCTAATCGATTTGGGACAGTTTTTCACGTTCTCTGTTGATATATATTTAGTTATAGGGGGCGTTATTGCCGCCATTATCATTCAATGTTTCGATGGTTTTAGATATATGTATCTACCTACAAATATAGACCCAAAGCAAACAAATCGACCCTCACAACACTATAATAATCATTAGAAATAATTTTCTTTAGCCAAACAAACAAGACGTGACCTAATTAATTTCAAAGGACTCCTTAATTCATGTTATTTCCTCACGGTATGAAAATATTTACACTCAGAACTCTACACATTATAAAAAAAAAAAATGAAAAATGACCGAGCACCAGGGATTCTTTAATTAAAGCTTTTTACTCAAAAGATACAATAATCCCACCACGAACAGCAATAATCATCAATTTAAAGTTCCCATCGTAAAATTTATACAAAGTTGCAGTTTATTGAATGCCAGTGCGAGTGCTAGCCATCCAGTCAGTATAAGAATCTTTTTTTTTTTTTGTGAAAATAAAGATTTCTCTCTTTGACCACAATCAACTGCAAATTTCTGTATGCACGTATACGGCATCAATTGCTGATGAGAAGAATCTTAAAAAAAAAAAATAAATATCTCTACAATATCAATTGACGAGAGAAATTCATAATAAAAAAAAAAAAAAAAAAAAACAGATACAAAATTGATTTCCAAAATTGCAAATACCTACATATGTACATCATATATATGTACACACGCAGAAGTTGGGTAACAAAAGAACGGCGCACTCCAATATACAGACTCGACTTTAATAAAGCCCGGCAATCATTTTTGAACAATAATGCATCGTGCATTTCATTTCGACACCACATTCACTGAAGTAGGTATCGATTCGTGAATTTTATGTGCGGTTAAGGTATACTTACAAAAAAAAAAAATTCATATTTTTCGTAACAATTGGATATACATACATATCTGTCCATAAAGAACCAAACAAAAATGTATTTTTAAAAATGAAATGAATTTAATAAAGAAAAAAGATAAAAAAAAAAATGTAGGTATATATAAAAAATTTTGATACAAAAAAAGCAATTGCAATTCCCCTATACGTTCAATGACTCTCTGACATTTATGCCATCAGAACGTTTTGAGTGAAAAGGAACATATTTTTACCAACGATAACGACCTAGAACTCTGATGAAATTTATGTTTTTTTTTTTTTTTTAGTATAATCTGTAGATGCGTGTTTTTTGCTTTATTTAAAAGTATGTACCTATTTTTTTTTTTTTTTTTGCAATCAGACAGAAAATAATATAAATTGTTCCAAAAAAAAAAGAAGGTTATTTGATACACCTACGCTATCGCTGTATTTATTTTAATGATTCATTTTGTTTGTATATACATATCAAAGATATTGATACTGAACGTATAGTTTATGATTTTTCTGTCTCTGTCTATATACTTAATAATATCGTTGAATTAAACCAAACATATAATGGTAACTTCCCGAATTTATGAAGAAAAAGACTACTTACAGGAAATTGTTCAAATTAATTAAACATTTTTGATGAAAACTAGAATGAGAAGATTTTTTAACCTTACATGATGATACGGATAATATGCGTTTTAGAAATTTACCAATAATAGACATTTTGAGAAACACCCTTCATCATTAAATTTTTGCACATTAACTTATGAAGTTTGGGGAAAATAATTAACGTATGTACCTATATTTAAAAACTCTGTTGGGCGCCATTTAACTTAAAATGCGCTCACATCGAATACGAACTTTTATATGTGCCCAATATTTGTGGAATCTACCTACTGATAGTAAGCGTGTGATAAGCTCAATTTTTAACTTATATAAACAGTTTTTTTCTTTATCAGATTGTGATACATGTTTGCTCAAGGCATTCCCATTGGGCGCCATTTAACATGTCTAATGATCATTTATTTAACTAGTTGTTTCGAATTTATGGAATTTTTTCAATATTTCTATTACATAGAATATATGTATGTTCACATATGTGGGTATATATACATTATGTATATTAATACAACATTAACTAGAAATTAAAGAAGAAAATAAAATCATCAAGTTAAGTTTTTTTCAAGTTAATATTTTAATTTTCTTTGACAAAAGGTGGAAGAAGGAATCTAAAAAAATATGCAACAGAAAAATACGTGTGAAAAATATTATTTTTTTTTTTTCAATACAAAGGTACCTTTTTTTTAAGTATAGGTTCCTCTGGCGGAATATTCAAGAACTGTAAATTGGATACTTTAAGATTACTGATGAAGCTATTCCATGCCAGATAAATGTTCTAAGAAACGTTAAATATTCTTCTTTACTTATAAATAGATTGGTGTCACATACAAAAAAGTGGACCTACAATTTTTATCGGAACTCTAAACAAAACAAAATGGGTTCCAGAAGGTTTTAAACTTTTCAAAATTCCTGCTGACTACCAGCAAAAATTTGTTTTTTTATATCAATCTTATTATTTTAGATATAAATAATTATTTTTTAAACATCACTTAAATCAAAACTTATTTGCATATGAAAGAAGTTAATAGAACTTTTTTTAAAAGGGGTAAAAAGTTGTTTCGCCAGTATTGTCACTTTTCTGGGTGTGTTTAGATCTATAAGTAATTCCTCTTAAAGTTGCATCAAATGTCATCTTTTGTGTTCAGATGGGCGTAAATTATGGAAAAAAGTTATGTATGAATAAGTAATACATCCAACAATTTATTATCAATTAAAATATTACGTGACTTAATTCACGATTTCATCACAATATAAAATCGCAAAAATTACTCAGAATTTGCTATTTATATTAATTATATTTATATTAATATGTACATATTATGTGTAATGTGCACATTGAGTTAGATACGTACTAGTATTTTTACAGTCAATGATAAAAGTTTTTTCCCACCTTATGGAAATTCTAATATCTTTAAATAAAAGAATGAAACTTTTTTCTTTAGTGTACAACCTATTTTATTTTTGAAAATAAACATTTAAACGAACTTAGGTCACAATAAATTATTTGTGATTATACAAATTCGATCTAAATTCCTCTTATATAATTATGTTTATTTTAATCAGTTCACAAGAATAATAATAATAAAATATTTTACGGATGATTAATAGTAATAAAAGTATTTACTCACTATATTTTTGTAAGTTCTTACAATAATGATTCAACTTTATAAAAATAAAATAAATTCTGACGATTGACAGTGATGCATTACAATGTTTAAATTAAATTACTGCAATAAGATGATCTAATTCGGTTTCTGATAATTCAGTTTAATATAAAAAAAAAATTCCACAAAAATTGTGATTATAAGCTTGAATATTCTTGTCTCAAGAAAAAGAAACGAGAATGGAGTGTATAGAGTAAATATTTTAAGAGGTTGTGAAATTTCTTACACCAAATATGTCAATTATTTTACCGTAGTCACAAGGAAAGTGACACACGTTTCCTTAAAAATATAGATATACATTTAATACTGAAATAAATCAGCCATTTAGAGAATTTGGCACAAGTTAATTGAACTTGTTGAATTATTGATTCAAAATAAGTTTTTAACGGCATTTTCTCCATACAAATTATTTGGCAGAACACCAAATTTATGGATTTTACTTCCAATATTCATCCACACATCACACTTAGACTTAGTGGTGCCCCCTTTTCGATTAAGTTGCCTTTTTTTAATTTTTGTTTGCCCAAATTATTCAACTGCAATCGTACAGTTATTTTTGATCCGAAGCACCCAAAGTGACATATTTATGGTTATGTTAAGATAGTTATTTTATAATCAATGAAGTATGTTTTCTTACATATTTTATTATTTTCTATTCTTTGCATTTTATTAAGAACTATTTATTTTAAAAACTTCTGTTGGGCGCCATTTAACAAATTTATTTTAAATTCTGTATTTACTTCATTTATTAAGTAAATTTTCTCAACTGTATGTGGCGTCGGACTAAAAGTATATAACGAATTAAAATGTTATGCTTCTTTTATTATATTACTACATATAATTTGCTAAAGAAACAATAGTTAGGTGCTAATTAACAAATTTTATGTGAGTCATTAATTACGTTTATTCATGTTTTTATGGTGAATTAAGAATCGATTTACTATATACCTACCTACATTATATCTTTCTTTCAATGTTGTACATGAAATTGGTTTTTTAATACTGCGGCTAATAACCATTTTATGAAGTAGGTGCATATATATGTATATATGTATTGATTATTAACTGAGCCTCATAATCCGTCATCATACATATAGTAAATAATAAATATATTCCGTTTATATATTCTTTCACAAATTTTATTTCATTAAAATATATATTACTTCATTCGTTGGGCGCCATTTGACAACGAGGTAGAATTATTTTTAATATGAAAATTCATTTAACGTTTCATCTCTAGAAACTTTACGCATTGCGAAATATATAATATTTATTTTCTTATCATGTACTTAAGTACCGAATAATAATTATAAGTAGGTAGATACCTAACCAAAAAGGTGCAAAACGCATAACCACTTTTTCACTTAATTTTTTTTTCTATTTCTTAAAAGTCAACAAGTCATTGTAATAAAATATAAATTCTTTTTAAAACCACAACCAAAACTTATTTTCCTAAAAGAATATAACAGCTTCATAAATAAATATACAAAAAAAATCCCATTAGCAATAGCACGTGAAAAGCTTAATTATCATCCAACAGATGTTAATAATAATAAAACCTACAAAAGCACGCACTAAAAATAAAAACAATACAAAAAATATCTGAACGCATAAAAAACACATACAATAAGTAGGTAAATAAGTATCGGTACACAACAGAAAAAAAAAAAAACAAAAAACAACATAAAATATCTTACCTACTTTCATCAATGTCAAAATAAAATTAAAAGAAAAAAAACATGAACGAAAAAAAAAACAGTAAAAATAACCTAAAAGTGTAAATAAGTATAAGCGAACTAAGTCAATTTTGGCTTAAAAAAAATTAAAGGCAATAAAATAGCATGCCTGACACCGACGCGTAAACAAGCGATCATCGAACTTTTACAGCGTGAAAGCTTTTTTTTATATATGTGTATATTATTTCTATAACAACTGTGTGCAAATTGTACCTTTCATCTTGATCTGTCTTCTTTATTATTTTTGTCTCTTTTATCCAGTAGCATTTATCCCGTTTTTGGTTTTTCGAGATTCGCATGTACGCGCGCAGTGAGGCCAAATTACAAAATTCAGGCCGTTCGTTCTTAGACGAAAGAAACAACAAGAGGCGATGTGGCGACGACGGATATAACGCTAAATGCCAGCAAACAAAAACAAAACGAAATCAACCGAAAAACGTTATAATTGTGACCAATTTTCATTGCGTATGTCAGAGCACGAAAAAAGGGGAAAAAACGAACCCGAAATATTTATACTTGAGTACATTCAACGGCAAATTTCAAAATGGGAAGGGGTGGGGAGTTTAGTGTACCTACTGCCAACTACAAAGCTACAAATCTACAAAGCTACAAAGTAATTCGAACAGAGTGAGACAAAGGGTGTGTAAGTAAGCTGATGATGGAGTCGCGCGCGCGACAAACTGTAAATATATGTGAGTGTGTTTCTGCATGCACACCAAAGACCTAATATGCAAGGGGAAACACAGTTAAATAAAGGTGTGTGCGTGTGCAGTTATCGTCGACATTTTGTATCGGTCTCTTTTTCGCTCCCTTTTAATGTAGTAAATGATTTTGTGTATATGTGTCGGGGTCGGCTATCAACAACGGTTTAATATTCAACAGTCGAGTCAGTGGCCGCCGCCACACTCAACAAACAGTCACTATCGACACTTCGACAGTCGTCGGCTGTTGTTTCCCAGTTGTAGTTGTGTCATTTCGGTGGTGCTGGTGGTTTTCCGAGTTCTAATAACTGTGCTGGTGCCTGGTGTACAGTTTAACTTGGACCGTTGTTGGTGAATGTTGCTCCGTTTCGTTGGTGGTTTTCCGTAGTCGTGGTCGTGGTCGTTGTGTAGTCGGTTCTTGGCTACTTCATTGGAATATGATCGTCTCTTTCTTATTCGAATACGTTTGATTTTCAACACTCCACTACCTCTCCCTAATTGGAAATTTGTTCTCAGTTAAAAAAAAAAACCGTTTATTTTTTTTTTCTTTTGTCTTTCTGTTGTAAGAAAACAACTTTTCCGACGAACGTACGGATAAAACGGAATTAGCGTAAATTCGAGTGGCCGTGCATTTGAGTCGATTGTTGGGAACTTAGCGTAACGGAATGTTATTTCATTCAGTCAGTTAACCTCGGTGACTGATCGGCCATAGATCGCGGGTCGTATTTTTTTTTCTAACTGGATAATGGATATAAAGCCTACTTTGTGTTCACTCAGTGGATAGCAAGCAAGTGTTTTCGTTGTTTGATTGGAAATAAAATGATAAAAAATAAATTTAATTTTAATGTAAAAAAAAAAAATAAAAATAATAATTGAATGTGAATTATATTTAATGAACTCAACAAAAAAAAAAATGTCTGCTTTTTGCCATAAGCGAGGTATAGAGTTCCTACGTGAAATTATTTAAATTGTAGGAACTTCATACCGTGCTCTTGGAGAGCCGATAGCCAACAAAAAAAAATTAAATATATAAATAAATTGAATAATATCTACCCTACACATCAAAATATTAAATTAATATAAATTAAAGATTATACCTACCGGTTAGTTAATTAATACATGATCCAACTCAAAATAACAAAATAAAAAAAAAAAAAAAAGAAGAAGCTACGCCTATGATCTGCCCTAAATCAAGTGGACTTATGGTGGTGTTATTTTTTTTTTAAGTTTACGTCATCACTTTTGCGGTTTAAGAATGTGAACATTTTAAACAACAAGTAACGCGCCTTTTTTTCGAAATGATTCTGTGTAATGCGTAAGAAAAGACACGTGGCATATTTAAGCGCTCCCTAATTATAACAATTAAAATTTGAAATTTAATAAATTTTTAAAATATAATTATTAATAAGAAATATAAAAATAAAATCAGTATTTTTTTATCTTGCGATAGTAAATTAATTTTTTTAAATTTTTATTTTCTAGTGTTTTTTTTTTTAATAAATTATTAATAAAGAAATAAATATATACTCACTTAAGGCCATAAATAACTTTTGTGATTGAAAAAACATTTCTTTCTAATCTTTTTCCTAAATAACTTCCTATTTCTTACCAACGTTTGTATGTATCTTTAATCCCAATTTTTTTTTTAAATAAAAAAAACCTATCAGAATGTCTACCATACATATGTATATATTTTTGTTATTTAATTTATTTATATATTCTACATGGAGGTTGTTTTTTGCATTAAAGTTTCTGAATGAACGATTGTAAAATATTCCACAAGTCAATAAGAAAAGAAAAAAAAATAATAAAAAACATTTATTTCCGAATATTGATGCATTAAGCATTTTCGGGAATTTTTGAAATTCCAAATAAAAAAATGTTCTTTCCGTTGTTTTTTATAGAATTGCCAAATCAAATTTGATATGGCATTTTATCTGCTTATTTAATTTTGACATTTAATAAAGCAAACGTCATGTATGTAGGTACCTAAAGATTTCATAATGTTAGGTCACTTTATTTTTTTATAGATAGGTAATCATTTTTTTTTTATTTTGCAAACTTTAAGATTGGTATGAAAAAATGAATACCTACCTAATCTGAAAAAATTAAACAAAGCTGCATGAGGCCGACGGTTTATTCAGACTTTTTAAATATAAATATTTAAAAAAAATAAATATTCAACTTATCGGCAAATAGCTACCTATCTTTTTTACATTCACGTCCTTTCTGGAAAAAAAAATTTAACACCATAAATAGTAATTTAGTATAATTTAATTTTTTTTTTGCAACTTTCACAAAAAATAATATTTTTACCTACGCCATTTAATCCATAAAGATAATTATGTATAAAATGTTAAAGTAAACTGCAAACATCCCAGCGGAATGAGATCAATTAATAGCCAGTGAAAAAAAAACTATCAAAAATTGTCTTTCAATCAATTTTAAGCAAGTGATAAAAAGTTGTTTATGGCTATGAAGTAACAGCACCTGATTTAATTGAATCTCAACTTATGGAAATAAACCGTCAGTATCTAATTAAAAAAAGACTTATATTTGTTTGTAAACATGAAATATTGTGTGTCGAATAAATTTAATGTTTGTGTATTTTTGACAATAATCCGTTATGTATCCTAGCTATGAAAATTATTGAATCTAGTAACAAGTGCGAGAATTATTATTTTGATAAATTAGGAGAACCGTAATAACAAAAAAACCGTCTCAAAAATTCGAGATCAAATTTAAGAGTTGTAATTTTGTTTAGTTCAAGTGTTTGAATTGATTTGTTATAAAGTAACATAAAGTTAAATGAAAAATGAAAAATTATGTACCTATTTAAATATAAATTTAATATTTCAAGAATATCAATTTTTTTTGGAAAGCATTTTGTAAAAAAAATACCTACATTATTTACTTTTGGGCTTGTGCACTAAATATTTGCACATTTGTGTGTTAAAAATAAAAATCAATAGGTGTGTTTAATTTATCTGTTCTCACAGAAAAGTAGGTACAATATTATTATTATATTTTGTGTTTTCCATTAGTCAAAACAAGAACAGTTTACTTTTATAGTACCTATATTTTCTGCACCTACTACCTATATTGAGTCAGAATAAGTGATTGAGAATTATTGTCATAGTATCAGGTGATTTGGTTGATATGAATAATAATTAGCTAATTTTAATAAAACAAGTAAACACTTCTTAGAATTTTGGATTAATATAATTTAGAAAAAAAAAAAAAAAATATTAAAAAAAATTAGAGGTGTTATTAAATTGGAATTAAAAGTCATTGCAAACAAATTATTATTCAAATATTTTTGAATTTGACAATGCAATGGTCAACACCATTATACCACGCAAAACTTTTACAAATAAGTCGTGTTTTTTGTTTAAAAACGTGAATAGTAAGCTAAGTACATTTTTACACGCAAAAAATAACAAATACATTTTTGTTTTGTTTTAACAAAGAACATACATATTTTTAATCACTTTTTATTGTTATTGTTTGCATGTAAAATTTTTGCTGAGCTTACTTTATACACTCTCACCAGAATACAGCTATTGTTCTAAAAGTATTAACACACTTAAAATTTTTCTTTTACATATACATAAATAATTTTTGGCTTCGTTGTTCTTTTTGATTGGACATCGAACAACAGTAGGTTTGTTCGTTGAACCCTGAAGTCACCTTGAGGTCGCACTTTTGAAAAACCCCAACTCACCTTGACAGTGTCAAATTCTGCGTTTTTTGAGACCTAGCCCTAAACTCGCCCTGAAGTAGATTTAGGTTTTTGCTGGGCTAAGTTGAGGTATAACGAATAAACTGCCAAAGTAACATGAGTTGTGAAGCAATTATTTTGTTGAGGATTGGGTGTGCTGCAGGTAATTACTTATTTTTTAAATAGAAATCAAAAGAAAAAAAGATAATTAATAAATAGAAATAGAAAATAGAGATATGGTTTTAGTTGTTTTAATTCATTTATAAAACTAATTTAAATAAATTTTAAGTTTTAATTATTGAGCACAGAATTTCTTGTTTCTTAGCTTTGAATGTCAACAACACAATTTATTTTTTCGAAAACCATTAAACCCAGATTTTTGTTGACAATTCTTGGGGTTGTCAAGAAAACCTGGGTCAGTCATGGGTAAAGTCCAACGAACGTAACTAGTTAGATATTATTCTGCAAATGAATCACAATGCAAAACACATGCATCCCATATGCAAAAAGCAAGTTGAAAATGTCAGAAGCATGTTTGCATTGCATGGCGTTTCAAAACCAACAATTGCTTTAATTGTTGACTGTTGCTGGGATTAAAAATGGACCCCCAAAAAAAAAAAAAATCTTTAAGATCTTTCTCAATTGTTTCATCACAATATCAAAGTTTTACTAAAGAAGAATATAGATGTAAAAAAAAAACATTAGTTATGAATTTTCCCCGCGCAAAAAAACCCCTCCATGAATCGAATTTTTAACAACAACTTAACCTCCTGATGGGTTAAGGTTAATTTTGTTCACCCATTTTGCTTTTAAAACAACTAAATAAATCTCATAGACACAGTTTCTAGTCCACACAATACAAAAAATTCAAATGCAGGTAAAGTGCGCATTTTTGACATTTGCACAAATATGTACATTTGCAGTTGCATAAGAAAAAAAATCTAATACATTAAGGAACAATCTCCTTAGCATTTTGGAACTGTTTTCTTAGCAAAATTTGCGCGAGTTTTGAGTTAAGGAATTCAGCCTTCTATGAGGACTTGTTTAATTCTGTGAAATAGACCTTTGGTTTGAGTTTTGAGAATCAAAGCTCAAAACGTTTACACGTGTCTACTGTATTTTCATAATAATACAATATCTTGTAAACAAAAGCTTTGTTTTATTCTTGAATTTCAAAGAAGAATCATGACATGACAGTTATTAATTTAATCAAATAAAACCAAATTCTTTAAGAATTTCTAATTAATTTTATCGTAGTCTACAGGTTTTTTGAATTCAGAAAATCTACACCGTGCTATACATACTTATAATCAGTTTCCATGAGCTAGACTTACATGAACTTACATGTGTAATGTGTAAACCTCTCCTCGGGCTTTATTAATGAGATTATGGATCTTAAGTTGCGAACACTTAATAGGTATTCAATTAAAACTCGCTTGCATACGTTCTAATTGTCAGCCAAACTCCTTTTGATGAAAAATGAGATGTTAGATAAGGACAGGAGACAAAGTTATATGAGAGATGGATATACATACAATATGAGATAAAAAGAGACCTGCAATTACAATTGCTCATAGAATCGTTTCGCCAAAATTTTAGAAAAAAAGCAAAACTGTTGTGTTGGATGGGCACACAGTTTCAACACATACCTACGGTTTAATACGAAAACCACTTTTTTGGACTCTTAAAGTTTGTAAAGTACACTGAAAAAAAAAATCCTTTGTAATATCAATAAACACCGTTTATTGACTCTTTTTCATTGTTTTAAAAAAACTTTTTGTTGATATTACGAACATTTTTTGTTTTAAAAATTTCTACTCATTAAACGATTTGTTGGCTCAGTTAAACTCTGTATATTAAAACTTTAAATTAAAAAATTAATAAACGGTTGCTTGTATTAATAGACTTTTTTTTGACACAGTAAACTCATATATTTTTTTATAAAACTACTTTTTTTTACGAAAAAGCGAAACGCCATTTGGAGTTGAGGTGACTTGAATGGAATTCAAAAGTTCAAGTGACCTCAACTTAAAAACAAAAAAAAGAAGTTGGTTAATTCAATATACTGTTTAAAATCATAACAAATTCGTCCCTTCAAACAACAAAAAAGTACATTGCCGGAACAAACTAACATTGCAAAAGATAAATAAATTTATAAACAGGATCAATAAACTTTCGCTTGTAACAATAATTATTGGGCCAATAAACTGCTTTTTACTGTCCCAACCAGTTTATTGGGCCAAAATTGGACAAACAATTATTTATACAACTAATTTTTTGGCTTTGATAAATGCGTTTATTGGCGCAATAAACAAGTTATTTAATTTCAATAAAAATTTTAATTGATTTCAACGTTTTTTTTTATTATCGTAATGTTGAAATTAAATATTAATATAACAATATTTTTAATGCGTTATAAAAATTCGAAAATGTTGAAATTCGATTTTGTAAAACAAGGTTTATTTTCCTCTTAAATAATTTTAGTAGAATGGGTTTAATTTTTTTAAATATTATTGAAGTTTTGAAACTTTGTACAGCATTGTTAAAAATTTGCCGCTCAGGACTTAAATTCTTTCAGTCTCTTTGATAAAAACGGCCCTATACCCCGTGCTGAAAATGGCTAGTGCGTTGATATACGTGAAAGGACTTGAGATTGAATTCCAGACCATTCGAACCTACAAATAAATTCAGGGGTACGTACTCTTGCGAGGAAGTGATTTATGTACTTATACTGAAAGTTTTAGTCATAATTCTTTTGCTAATGTATAGTCGTACTCATAAACATTGTTTTTCTTTGACAGCCGTTTAAACATCTATAAATTAGACAACGGAATCAGTTTTCTAAACCTTGATAAAGACATTTCTTTCAATTAAATAAAACAAATGTCCAAATATTTCAAACTATTGAAACTATTTAACTTAAAAAAGATTGTCTATTATAAATAATATATCTGTGAATGTTTAATTAAGTTAAAACCCCCAGAAATTACCCATTAGGCATAATTAGGGTGTTCCTATATGTTTAAATTCTTGACACAATCTAAATTTATGTTCCACCCAAGTTAAATAAATTTATAATTTAGTGTTGATATTAAATCATGTAAATTGATCAAATAATTAATTCGAACTCGATTGTTATGTCGCAGATCAAACGGAAACACCTTTTACGATAAGAAATCGCAAATCCAAATAAACCTATAACATTTGATTTATTAATATATTTTATATAGTTTGAATTTTCAACCGGATGCCCAAAATACTTATAAAAAAACGTAATATATTGTATAAATGTATAACAAAAGTAAAAAATAAAAACGAAACACACTCCACTCCTCCATTAATTTCAAATAGAAACATTTAATCATTTTAGTCCAAAAAGAAAAAACAAAAAAAAAACTTTATTGCTTGTTAGTGAATATAATTAAGTGCTAAAGATCATAAAATCGTAAAAAAAAAAAATCATCCAAAAATATAACAACAAAAAATGGCATGTGTCCATTTTGAGAATATATGTATAAAGTAATAAAAATTTGTCGACGCTGCGTGCTCCATAATTTTTTTTTTCATTCTAATCAGGCTATACTAAATCATATAAGATTTTGGGGGTTTTTCATAGTTTTTAATTTTTGTTTGTTTAAAATGTAACCTTTAAAATATAGGAGACTTTTTTTTTTGTTATTTGTTTTTTTTGTTGGCAAAGACAACGTTTAACTTGCAAGTAATTGTGACTGTTGCAGCACATACGAAACTTCACTCAACTCCATGTAACTAATTAATACCTACATACAAGAAATGAGAAATAAGAAGTTAGAAGGTAGAACCACCATTTTCGGTTTTATTCAAAAGGGAAAGGTTTGTTTTGTTTCAATCCTGCAATGGGCTTAACCATGTGCTTTTAAGTGTGTTAAATTTAAGAAAAATCGTACCAAAGATAATAGTTTTCAAAGTAAAGTGGCTTTCTTAGAGTGAAGTTTTAGTTCACCGCTGAGCCGTTTTCGATTTTTAAAAATAACAAAATGTTCTGTTATAATATGTCCATCATGCACTGTCATGATATGCCGATGAAATTAAAAAAAATCGGATGTTTTGCAAATTTTACGAATGGATTTTATTCGATTGAATTCCTTAAAACAATTTTATAAAAACTGCAAGTACATATATATTAATTTTAATTTTTATAAAATAAAACAAAACAAAATAAAAAAAAAAATTTTGAAAATTTTAGATATGTAGGTATGTATGTACCAAATTTAAAAAAAAAAAAATTTATTTCACATTAACGTTTTTAATATTTTACAAATTTGTTTTTTTAAAAATTCGAGTATTTTTCAAAAGAGAAATTCGATTTTTTTTTAAATTTTAATCAATAAATTTAATCAAATTCAAAAATTCAAACCTACGGAATTTAAATTTTTGCAACAATGTTAATAATTATCCATTTATAATTACATTGATATTTATATAGTTTAATAAAACATTACATTTTCATTGTAGCAATATTTTTGTTTTATATATTACTAAAATTAATTAATCAAATATTTAAATATATAAAAATTTTCCTTAAAAGATCAAAGTAATACTCTTATTATAAGTTATTGAAATTATGTATAAAAAAATTAAAAAAATATTAATAATTTAAAAGACAATTCAAAATATAAAAAATCAAATTTTAAGAATTATTTTGAAAAATTATGGAAGTATGTAGGTTGCAAAATATTCAAAAACTAATTTTAGAAAGTTAAAATTTTAATTTTTTTTTATTACATAGGACATTCAAAAAGTAATTTTTAAGAATTTAAAATTCACGCAATTTTTTGAAACTTTATAATCAATTAAATTATAATTTTTAAAACTATTTTTTTTTTCCAAATTTCACAAAGTTGGTACCTACCTAAATGCAATTTTAAGAATATAAGAGGAATTTTTGAAATTACTTTATAAAGTTTTAAAAATAATATTTGAATTAGGGACAAATAAGGGAAATAAAAAAAAAATAAAAAAACAGACAAATGTTTTAAAAAAAGTTCTCCTTCTCTGTTTAATTTAAGAAGAAATATTTACTGTATATATATAAGCAATAATTGTGTAATTCTGAAAACTTAAAAAGGCAATAATAACAGAATTGCATGGAGCTGTAATTTCAAAGTTTAGCCCAACAGGGTGGGTAATAAACTTAAAATCAATTTGTAAACTTAGAACAAACTCTTATGGTGATGTGCTGTTCAAAAAAAAAAAAACTTCTCAATTAAAAGAAATATTTGTAGAATTGATTTTTCTTGCCAAAAAATTATATTTTTTTTCGATAGTATCAAAAATGCGGTCACTATTTGATGAAAAACAAGATGCCGAAAGCCCTGCATTTTTATATTCGAAAAGTCAGAATCAAGCTACATATAAATAAAACATAAAAGGTGTTTTACATAAGATGCGACAAAAGACTATAAAGTGTTAGACGGGAGGAGCAATTTTCTAAAAAATCGACGTGAAAAAAATTATTTAAAATCAGCGTCAACACTTAAAGTGTCATTATATAATTTCTTTAAAGTTCGAAATCCATTTTTTTAATTCTATTTTTAAATATATAATTGTTATAGTAAATAGTTTTTGAAAAATTAATTTTTAAAAACAATATTTTGTAAAAAAAAAAAATGTTTTAAATATTTTAATAATCATTTTTAATCAAACACTGTATGTATAAATGGTTCGGAAGAATAACGACATAACAACTCAACAAAAATAAAAATTTTGAAATTGTAATTTTGAAAAAGTCCACTTGAAAAATACCCTACTCTATCTACTATTAAGAAAATTTGGAACTTACATAACTCTTGTGTGGTATAAATTAAATATTTGAACAGAATAAATCTATTATCCAAATTTTAATTTTATTATCTTTCATCAATTTTGTAATTTGTTGAGTTGTGCCGTTTTTCTTACCCAAAGAATTGTAAAAATAAGAACTTATGTAAGATGTATGTATAGAAGTTATAAATATGTATTTTTTTATATTTATTTTTATTATATCGCTAATGGGATTTAAGGATATAAAAAATGTGTTTTAAACTAAAAAACACGTTTATTCAATAAAACTTTTTTATTAAACCTGCTCGGATGGTTTTTTTTTTTATGTTCATCAGGAAATCAAAAAACAGCCTTAGTTATCAATTAAAAATAAATTGGAATAGGAAGAAATTGGCTCTTCTACGAATGTTTTATTACTCCTGTTCCTCACACACAACAACATACATATAAGAAATTTGATTAATAAAATTCAAGTGGAACCAAAAATATTGTAATTCTTCAATTTATTGATTTAGATAACATTTTTTTTTTATTTTAAACATCAATTCTTTATCGTTCTTTTTGAATATTAATAGATTTTAAACATTAAATTTAAAAATCAGTTTTTATTACTATCTACACTTTAGAATGTCAAAAAAAAATTCTTTTATTGTTTGTGTTAAACAAATATATTTTTTTTACATAGATAGATGAGAATTAATTGTTTTAAGTCATAAAATAAACTTGCTATTAAAATAAATATAAAATTTAAAAGCCGGCGTTATCTTTTGAATTAGAATTATTTTATTATTTTTATTTGCTTATCATTGAAGAAGACTACTGGGTATTTTTAATGAGACTTATAAGACGTTTCAAAAGTTATGTATATTATGTCTTTCATGAATATTGATGTACTTGCACACTTGAGAGTATATAATTAAAATACAAGTTTTTGATTTTTAAGATGTGATTATTTTAAAGTTGTTACAAGTGTTTACATTGTTTTATACTTCATTCAATAAAGAGTTTTCAATTTATATAAATAAATAATGATCAAGAATGATCTGTCAATGAAGAATGATTCTCTTGATATTCCAGGAACCGCGATTGTAACTTTCAACTGTTGAAAATCATTCGCTAACAAATTGATACATTGAATATCATTTCATTTCAGAAATAAATAAACATGGTATCAGCAAAATACTGGGGCAATTTAAATATAAATAAATACATATAATAAATATGTACATATATCTAAACAAAATTGTTTTATTAATTATGTATAAATAAGTTGCCTGCTTTACTAAACTTTATAAAAATGTACTATTATGATTGGCAATTGATTTACCTAAATCAAATAAATAAATGTAAAGTAAGCAAAGCAACATACGCTGCGCTGGTCAAAAAGTGGTTAGGTGGATAATTTGCTGTTAATAAAATTTGCCAAATTCAATTTTGCCGATCAATGTTTTCTAATTTTTTTCGCTGATTCACCAATTTGATATCAAGTTATCGAAGCAACAAAAAATATGCAGAAAAAAAAAAAAAAACAAAAAAATTAATCCACAGAATTAAAATTGTCAGAACTAATTAAGGAAGAATTACTATGCAATAAACCAATTTTGTTTCTAAATTACTTTTATTGAAATTAAAAACAGATTATATCAGTTATAAATAAAATCGGTGGCATGACAGCTCGTCGATAACCTACAGTGAGTCACAACTTTCAACCATTCATGTGTTTGCGTTATTGGCAGGAATGGATGGGACCCACAATTTTCTGCCGAATTCGACTTTTTCATGACAACAGATACTCCGGTGGGATTTGTCAATTTTTCGCAAAAGGCAGTAACCTGTGAAAAAAAAACTGGAGTGCATGATGTTATAATTATAAGCCTTGATCGTATCAACCAAGAAATTCATCACCAGCAACTATAGGTATCATATAAAACTAATTTTAAGGTAAAAGCCCGCGGGTATGTAACTTGAACCTGTCGAAAAAAGAAGTTTATATTATTTTATTGTCAAATTTTGTTCGAAAAAAAAAAAATTTTCGTATACATTTTCTTTTCGAAATGATTAATCTGTCAAATGAAATTTGTTAAAAAAAAAATTAAATATATTTTAATAATAAAGAAAAATAAAGAAACATTTGTGATTGCATTTTATTTATTGTGAACTTTTCAAGAAATCGATGAAATAAGTAAGTTAGGTACTCAATTAAAGCCATATTAATTAAAATTTGAAAAAAAAATTCTAGTTAAAATATTGTTATACAGGGTGTTTTCAAGTTTTACGTCAACAAACTATAAAACGTCAAAGAAAATAATCGTTTAGGATTAAAGGTTTATTTCCCCCAGAATAATAAAAAATCGAAGTAAAAAATGTTTATAAAAGGGGTTGGGAGAGGGGATTTGGTATTTTATATTTTAGACCTTAATGAATAAAAATTACTATTGCCGGGAGGAAGTTATTCATACAACCAAGTAATGTTACAGATCGTCCCTTATCTCACGAACTGACGTAACTGATTTTTTAATTTCTTGCGAAAACTCATATTTTAGCTATAGTTCTTCCTCTTTAAACCACTTAATCGATCATTGAATTAAAAACAAAAGATCCTGTAGTTTACAAAACAATAGGACAAAAATAGTTTTAACAATGAAGCATTTTGGTAGAATGTGAAAATAACATTTACGTTACTTCGTAACATAGGGGACGCTTTGAACTCGTTATTCCAAGAGTACATATCTTTAAAGCGAAAAAGATGATAAAATGCCAGAATGCCAGAATAGTTTCCAATTTTTTTAAAGGTACAACCAATTCAACAATATAAATCTCATATACTTCCCTACCTCAATTAAAATCAATGAAATATTTTTTTAAATTTTTGCATTTTATTCATAAAACATTATAACATATCTATTTTTAAAAATCTTACCCGATAACTATGAAGTCACAAGAAAGCACGAGTAAGTGTAAATTTCCATTATCATATTTATTTATTATAAGCGAGAAGAAGATCCTAATCTGGACAAGCATACATAAGACATATATAGCATACCAACACGACATAAAGACACGCGCGTTATTTTTCCTATCTCTGACAGTTTTTTTTTCTCCGACCGCAATGCCCAACCCTTTTTACTTCTTTAGAGCTCCATCATTCTATAATGTGAAATGAGTTATGACTATATAAATTGTGACGTTATACGCGATGGTGCAGATTTCTAAGGTTAATAGACCTATGATCGTATTAATATTATTATTATTTTATTATTTGTTTTATTTCTTTCGCGCCAAATTTTTTTAAGAATTAACTCGCTATGGCTTGGATTTTTGGCTTGAAGAATTCCAAATATTAATTCATGGGTTGAAATTTAAATTTGTTTTTTTTTTTTATTTTTTGCTTCATTTTTTTATTTCATATTTTGCTACGATGGATTTTGCTCATAATCACATTCACGTGAGTTAAAGAAATTGCCTTGCTAAGGAGCCCCACCTATTTATTTTTTTCTAAATGTTTTTTCTAGTGGTTTTGGTTTGGACAATCAGACACGTTGTTGAAGTAGTTATTACTTGTTGACATTTTTATTAACTTTACTAAAAAAAAATGTTGTTAAAATTAAAATAGTAAAAATATGAAAATTAGGTTTTTGGGGCTACATTTATTGGAAAGTTCTTTTATTTTTATATTAGATAAACAAATTAATAAATTTTTCTAATTCATATCTTATTTAAAATGTTTAAAAATAAAAAAAAAAAATAGAAAAAAAACAAATTTGTTTTCTAAAATTGAAATCAAGATTGGTACCTAGATTATTTTGAAACGATGGGTTTTAGGTTTTTTTTTAACCAGTACAACTCATTAAATACAAGAAAGCAGAAAGTTAACTTTTTCTAGATTTTTAATTTTACCTCACTTCATCCTATTTTAAGTTAATTTAAAAAAAATTAATAAAACTTTAAAGAAAAAATTTATTTTTAAAATCAGTATAAGTTTTCTTGTTTCTAGCTTACAAATAGTTAAATTTTGAAGCGATTTCAAAATAATTTTCCTCGGTTCTTTGGCAGCAAATCAGAAAAATTTTGGTTAAAAATTCTTCTGATATTTCAGTACAGCTTAAGTTGCTTTAACTACTAACAGATGGCACTGTTTTTTTTTTTCAATAAAAAAGAGCCTTTAAATCTTGGGTTTTCACGATTACATGTTGGTGGTTGGTTTCACGATTTTCCCACTTTTTTAGTGAACATTTTGAATTTTCGGTTCCATAGTGTCTTCATCTGGTTGAATGAGAATCAAATAAAATAATCGCTATGCAAATCGGATAATGTTTAGCTCAATAATGCGCGTACAAACACAATACCAATTCATTTTTGTAATATTTACAAGATCAATTATCAATTTCTAATTTTAATTTTTAACTTTAAACTTCTTTAACAATGTTTCAACATGATTCAACATATTTTAAAAATTTAGTAGTTAACAACTTTCGATATACCTATTTGATTTTCAAAAAATATTTGTTTTTATAATTTTGGTATGCAATATAATTTTAAGTTTAAAGCATTGCACAAACCGATCGAGATAACAATATAGATGCCGCACATGTGAAACAATGGAATCACGTTCCACTCCTGCGTTTAGTTTTAGTTACGCGACTTTTGTTGAACGCAGCAAGCACCATTTGATCGCCAAATCGCATGAAGTTATTGAAAAAAAAAAATTGAAAATAAATACCGACAAATATTTTTTTATTTTTCTGATTTTGTAGATGTTTTTTTAATTCATCGATATCGTAGCCATCCTGCAATGAAACTAGACAGTTAATAGCTTGATAGATGGGCAACAATCTTTATTTTGTCGCATATTGAATATTTTGATCCAAATGTCATCCAAAAGTCTTAAAAATGCCTTTTCCGGAGAAAAAAAAATTGTATACAAAACATTCGAATTATACATCATCGGCTGAATTTCAATTAAATATTAATTAAATATTAAAGCTTTTCTTCAGTTAAACTGTAAGCAGTAAATTATGCAAAGAATCAGGAATCACTTCTCTGGATAAATTCCTGACAATCGCTGCAAAAAAAGTGACGAGTAACCTGTGCAACCATCAAAACCCACTGGTGGGGACTATTATTAGCGAAGAGGGACATCCTGAGCCAAGATATCTCGATGTGACAGCAATACTGGACGAAGGAATATTTTTTTATCAACGACTACGAGGCTATCCAATTTTACGAGGATGCAGCGTCAACCTCTATACCACCCCTACCCAACATCAAAAGACAATTGGTTTTGAAAAACCCAAGAAGAATCATCTTTAATGTATATTGTATACATTATAATCCAACCAATGACAATTTTTCAAAAAATGTTTATTAAAAAAAATAAAAAATGTATATTGTTAGGCCCCTTATATGCCAACAAAACTTAAAAATACCAAAATGTAATATTATTATGTAACATAGAATTAAGAACCAATTGTAAATATATCTGTTCAATAAAAAAGTTAATAGTTAATAAAAATTGCATATTCACAAAGCCCTCACTAGTCATTTGACAAAACGTCAATTTTTGAGAACTAAATGGCCTCTAAAAGCTATTTTTAATTTTAGCTTCCATTTATCTTTTCAAACAAAAGACCATAAGCATTTTTAAATACAAATAATTATAATCACCAAAAATGTGGGTTATATATACCACTCTCATACTAAAAGATCAAAGTTGTACATACGATTGACTATAGCGCAGTATCTGACTTGTATAGTGCTATAGAGATACAATGTATACAATCCATCTTAAATTTATTTTCTCTATAAACTAACTGCTTAAACAATTTTGATAATTATTTTTATCTCAGCTCAATAAACATATATAAACATACTTTAGAACTTTAATCCCTCTGTGTTTTTTACTTCAGAGGCCCATTAAAATAAAAATTAAAAACGACCATTCTCATTTTCCGAATATTATCTCCTCCTCCTCCTTTTCTCTGGCTTTCTTTTATGATCGCATTCAAATTATCTAAAAGATAAACCTGTCATATGCATTGTGTCATGTCAATCTTCGTATCTCTCAATAATAGAAATTAAAAAAAAAATAAAAACCAATAAAAAAATAATCAAACAGGCTGTACAACACCCATTAAAAAAAAAATCAAACTCATCGAAAATATGGGCACACTTCAGGCCTCAGCCGTATTCGATATCTGACTTCGATTTGACGACAAGAAAAAAATTTAAATAAACCGAAACAAAAACAAAAACAACGAAAAAACTACAACAAAATTAAATTGTATGAATTTATTCAAAGTTTCTATCATACCTACATTTATTATGCAACTAAATTCGAACCGGAAATTAAATTTGTAATGTAATGAGGAATACCAACCTACCTTACCTTAAACTTATATTGTGCTAGTTAAGCACTTAATCAACTTCAAGCGCTCCCGCTTCTCTCCTCCTTCAACTTTTTGTGGACTTTTTTTATTTTTTTTTTTAATCCGCACTAATAAAAAAAAAGATTATCGTATACACAAATAAAGTGGTGGATTCGCTGATCTTGGCACATTACGTTTTAAAACAACATACATGCCTCCTCTTTTATTTTTCCATTTTATACGGTTGTTGTTAATATAATTACTATATACATAGGTACCTACTCTGGGCTTAAACGAATATTTATACGTTAACTTGGCAACACCACCTGCTGAGCACTTGGTTAATTACGCAACGCACGTACAATTATTGTTCTGTTATAATATAATTGCTTTTAATAAATCGGATGGATAACTAATTTTTTTTAAGCCAATTTTGAATAGCACTGATGGCTAATGTTGGACATCGTTCAATGAACCGTTAATTTAAAGTCAAAGATAGGAAAATTTATGCTTAGATGGTTTGTATAAGTTAGGTGTATAGCGGAGTTTTGTCTGTGTGGCTTCATTATAAGGCTGGGTGTATGTTAATTTTCAAAAAAAAAAAAAATATATGACAATAAATATTATAAGGGTTCGATAAGGACCTGAAACATTTGAAATAAGATCTAATTAAAATATCTTTCACACATTTTGAGTTAGGTTTTGTGTAGACATAAGGTAATCTTGCCATAAAAAATTATAGGTCCCAAAAAAAAACTCTAACTTACGTTCAAAAAAAAAAAAAAAAAAAAAAAAATGCCTTATGCTCGTGAAAAATTTGAAGCCTATTAGATTTATAGAACATTTGCGCAAATTGACATTTTGCAATTTTAAATATATCCGCGATCCCATTAAATGATTTAAATGACGTGTTGTTTTTCTGCGCATTTCACTCAATAACATAAAGGTAGAATATACTACATAGATACTAAAAATTCCAAACCAGTATATATAATAAGCCAAAACTGTCCACCACCAACCGAGACTAAGCCACTCAAAGTCAATTATTTTTGAAAAATAAGATTCTAAATACTATAGAATAGGATATTTAAGTACCTGTTCTAGGTATAGGTACCTTCATTCATATATGTATACCTATCCATACAAGCCTTGTCATTAAACGTGTTCCCTGTCATATCTGTATAGGAACATTTTAGCTGAAGTCAGAAGCAAACTAATGGAGATTTCAAGTTGGGCAAAAATAAAAAATCTATATAGCTAAAGGAATGTCAGCATATATAATTATATTCCTTGATCTCTCAAAATCAACCCCTCTCGCACCTGCTACACTCTCCTCCCTTTCAACTCGTGTTTTTTCGATATTTAAAAATATAAACTGAGATAATATGAAATAAACAATTTATGGACCTTAACTCCATTCAATGACAGAGAATGTGAATTTCTTGCGGAAATCAAGTCAAGCCAAATGCAAAAAAAAAAGGATTAAAATAAACTGCAACAACTTATTTGGTTGTCATCTCTTTTATCAGACCAGTTTATCGAGTGCAGCGACACTTAATAATATTTTTCTTCTTTTTTGTTTTAAGTTTGTATACGACAGGTATAAAGATATGAATACAATATTATATACTGGTGTTAGGACAGTGGAGTGCAAAAGTTTTCGATATTTATTAAAAAAAAAAAAGGTTAAATATGCCCTAATAGCTTAAGATGATAGAGGCTGATTTTCATAATACGAGAGATTTTGTCAAAGTATCGATGTCTACAATGGGTCAGTTATAAAATGAAAGATAAAAAGGGAACATTTTGAAGTTGGGTTTGGGAAAAACAATAGTTATCAATTTTTAAAAATCCTATGTCATAGAAAAAAAAATAATTTGTTTCATTGTTCTTTATTCATTATTCATTATTCATTATTCATTATTCATTATTCATTATTCATTATTCATTATTCATTATTCATTATTCATTATTCATTATTCATTATTCAATATTCATTATTCATTATTCATTATTCATTATTCATTATTCATTATTCATTATTCATTATTCATTATTCATTATTCATTATTCATTATTCATTATTCATTATTCATTATTCATTATTCATTATTCATTATTCATTATTCATTATTCATTATTCATTATTCATTATTCATTATTCATTATTCATTATTCATTATTCATTATTCATTATTCATTATTCATTATTCATTATTCATTATTCATTATTCATTATTCATTATTCATTATTCATTATTCATTATTCATTATTCATTATTCATTATTCATTATTCATTATTCATTATTCATTATTCATTATTCATTATTCATTATTCATTATTCATTATTCATTATTCATTATTCATTATTCATTATTCATTATTCATTATTCATTATTCATTATTCATTATTCATTATTCATTATTCATTATTCATTATTCATTATTCATTATTCATTATTCATTATTCATTATTCATTATTCATTATTCATTATTCATTATTCATTATTCATTATTCATTATTCATTATTCATTATTCATTATTCATTATTCATTATTCATTATTCATTATTCATTATTCATTATTCATTATTCATTATTCATTATTCATTATTCATTATTCATTATTCATTATTCATTATTCATTATTCATTATTCATTATTCATTATTCATTATTCATTATTCATTATTCATTATTCATTATTCATTACTCATTACTCATTACTCATTACTCATTACTCATTACTCATTACTCATTACTCATTACTCATTACTCATTATTCATTACTCATTATTCATTATTCATTTTTCATTATTCATTATTCATCATTTAATTTTTGAAAAAATATTTTAAATATTATATTTCTCGAATAAAATTTCGTTAATTGAACAACGAATAAAAAAGTAATTCATTTCATTATAAGTATAATACATTTAAATTGAAAAGTAAGGCGAAAACTTTTATTTGTCATCGTTCATAGCACTTAACCATTAATGAATTCTTCTCGGACACGTTGACATTTTTTTTTGTACACATATAAATAGCTAAGTATTAGGTATCTACATATATAATATATGTATATATAATATGTAATATAGGTACAATATACAATGTATATATAATATGTAATAGAGGTACAATATTTATTTAAATTTCCTATACAACAATTGAAAGCTAATCCTCATGGATGCACAGTTTGGCTTCCCGAACCGACAACAAAACCGCGACAACAATGTCAAAGATGTTTACGAAAAAAAATAAAGATTAAATCGACTTCCTATCATATGCTCTCCACCCCTACAACACCAACAAAAACATCATATAGCAGGTAAGCGGGTGACAGATACCCATTGCCCATATCAACTATCACCAACAACCTGGAGTGTTATTTGCTGCTCATTCCGCACTGCAGCGCTTTGTGGGGGGTTCCTTCCATCAAGGCAGACATAGTGTCGTCGACGTCGACGTGGTATCGTCATCTTCATCCTCATCATCGCCAGCACCAGCACCATCATCGTCATCGGTCTTTTGTTGGATTGGAGTTATACCTCCAATGTATTCCAAATAACATTTTTTTTCCTTGTTAATATGCTTAACAATTACATTTTACATGGTATATACTGATACTCGCACATATAACAATGTATTTTTAACACAGCAGAATATGCATATTTGTTTTCAGCATTAAACTCCACTCCACACAATTGAAAGCAAAGGAATTTGATGTGTGTCTTTCTATTCCCTATCGGGCGTTGGCGTGTTGGTTGATGTGTTGGATTGAAGTTCGGAGGCGGTTTGTGTCTGGGATTAGGTGTAATTTTTTTTGTTCGTTCCTTGTTATATTGCAAATCGATACTGCGGGCTGTATACATAGAATGTGACATACGTGGAGAGATTAGAACAAAACAATAATTGTTCATGAAAGAAAAACCTACACTATAATCCGTCAATTTGCTATAAATTATTATTAGCATTTCGTTGTTTACACTAATTTTTATTTGACACCTACTTTGCACCTTTTGTGCCATAATATTCATCATCTAGACTTCGACAAGAATATCGATATTGTGTTATGTGTCGGTGCTGGTGCCGGTGCCGCCGCGCGCTGCCGCCATTGTCTGAAGCGAAATCACAGTGGTGGTCTTGTTGCATTGCACCTTGTTATCTAATTAAAGGTGTGCCTTTTCCGTCTGTCTGTCTTTCAATTTTCCGAAATAAGCATAAAGACAATTTTTTTTTGCTTAAATACAAATATAAAGGCATAAATATGTACAAATCAAATAGGTGTGAAAGCGTGTTGTTTGTTTTATACGGCGCCTGTATGGGAGGGAAGATATTTTTTAAATCTTATTTTATCTTTAACCATCATTCAGCTTTGATTTGTTAAAGTGCTAAAAAAAGTATAATTCCTATATATATGAAGTTGTTTTGTTTTTAACTTTTTTTGTTTGTTAAATAAACAAAACAGTATTAAAAAATATCACATATTCTATTTGCGATAAAGTGTGATATTATTTAGGGAACACAAAGGTACTTTTTCATACTGATGCGGTACAGTCAACTTAGCTTATTTAAATTGCGAGCTATATACGCTTGAGTGAAAATAAATCCGCGACTGGGCTGTGCACGTACCCACTTGTAGATGTAGATGTATTTTATTTTGCAAAACAATTTCAAAGGTAATGTAACCGCACATTTTACAATTCAGAGATACGATTTTACTTATCTTACATCTGAAACATAATCATAATACTATTAAAAATTATACATTTTGGTAATATTGTTTTCCTGAAGGAAAATGCATTTAAAAACCTTCAATTTGAATTAATGTAATGAAAAGAAATAAAAGATAAAGTGACTAGAAAGCATACACATGAATAATCAGTAATTGTTAGTAATTTAATAAATAAGTTAGTAAGTGAAAAAAAAAATGTTTGAATAAATAAATAAATAAATAAGTGAACAGAAAAATAAATAAATAAGCAAAAAAGAAAAATAAATAAATAAATAAATAAAAAAAATAAATATACAAATAAACAAACAAACAAATAAACAAATAAACGCATAAGTAAATAGATAAATGAATGAATAAATAAATAAATAAATAAATAAAATAAATAAATAGATAAATAAATAAATAAATAAATAAATAAATAAATAAATAAATAAATAAATAAATAAATAAATAAATAAATAAATAAGTAAATAAATAAATAAACAAATAAATAAATAAATAAAAAAAAAAAAAATAAATAAATAAATAAAGAGATAAATAAATAATTAAGTAAATAAATATACAAACAAACAAATAATACATAAATGAGTAAATAAATAATTAAATATATAAATAAGTAAATAAATACAGCAGTACAATATAATTAAATAAATTAATAATTAAAAATCACCCAGAGAAAAACATGTGTAAAATTAGCCTAAATCAGGGGCTAAGTTACCTTAGGACTAAGGCCGTTTTGAGCTTGCTTATTCCTAACCTAATTTGCCTTAGATCGCTTAGGTAAATAAGAATTGGTTTTGAAATTCGCTAAATCTACTTAGAACTAGGTTAAATTAACCTATACGCCTAGGCTAAATTTGCATAACATCCTAGGTTAATTTTCTTTATTTTTTTGCCAAGACTAAGGTATTTTAGCCTATTTCCTAGGTAAATTTTACCTAGTATTTTAGCTTAGGAACGTGTTGACTTACCTTAGTATCTAAGGTAAGTTTTACCTATATTTGCGCCTGAATTAGCTTATTTCCTAGGTTAATTTAGCTTATTTTGTTTGCCTATACTAAGGCATTTTAGCCTATTGCCTAGGTAGATTTTACCTATTATTTTAGCTTAGGAACGTGTTGACTTACCTTAGTATCTAAGGTAAGTTTAACCTATATTTGCGCCTGAATTAGCTTATTTCCTAGGTTAATTTAGCTTATTTTTTTTGCCTATACTAAGGCATTTTAGCCTATTGCATAGGTAGATTTTACCTAGTATTTTAGCTTAGGAACGTGTTGACTTACCTTAGTATCTAAGGTAAGTTTAACCTATATTTGCGCCTGAATTAGCTTATTTCCTAGGTTAATTTAGCTTATTTTTTTTGCCTATACTAAGGCATTTTAGCCTATTGCCTAGGTAGATTTTACCTAGTATTTTAGCTTAGGAACGTGTTGATTTACCTTAGAATCTAAGGTAAGTCAACGCGTTTCTAACCTAAAATACTATGTAAAATCTAACTAGGCAATAAGCTGAAATGTATTAGTATAGGCAAACAAAATAAGTTAAATTAATCTAGGAAATAAGATAATTCATACGCAAATATATTTTAAACTTACCTTAGATTCTATCACCTGTTTTATAAAAATGCCAAGAATGATTTGTCTTATATCTGAAAAAAAGTTCTTGAAAAAATAGAATAAATTTTATATAATTTTAAATTTTTTTTATTAAATTTCTGTTTTCTTAAACAAGCATAAAAAATAACGTTTTTATTAAGAGATATAATATAAATGGACATATATGTATTTTAGAGCAAAGCAAATATGTAATAGGTACTAATTAAGTTTTTTGTAACATCACAAAAAATTTACAAATTTATGTTTGTAGTGTATTTAAAAAACGTAACAATTTTTGAAGGTAAAATTTTCAAAAAAAATTTACAAGCATACCTCATTTTTCTAATTTTAATTGTTTTGGAGATAATTTGATTTTATTTTTGTGAAATTTGTAATTTTTTTTTATTTTCGAAATATTTTTTTTTTAAATAACACCCCTGTAGGGCATTATATATTTAATTTTCAAAAACATTTTGATTTGATTAAAAATTAAGAAACAAATCAAACTCTTATTTCTAAAACATGAATTTAAACAAATTGATTCTTTGCAGTTCTTTTTAATTTGAATTTTCAACTTTAAGAGTGGGAGCTTTCTATATCTTTAAAACCCAAAAATGAATATGTAAAACCTTTGCTGAGCGGGTTGGCTTGACAAAAAAGCCCTAAAAGTTTGTCAGACACCAAGAATCATCAGGAACGCTAAGGAAAACTATATTATGTTTTACAAAAACTAGCCGATAGATAACGTGCTAAATGAATTCGTATGTTACATTGACTAAAAGAAAACAATTCATAATTGGAAACAAGAACCCGAAAATTCGGGGAAGCAAAAGAAGACAGAAACAATGCGCAACAGGATCGCTATTGCACTAAATAAATTGTCTGATGAGTCTAAAATTAATTTATTTGAAAAGATGGCTGTGAAAAAGACAGTTCATTTGCGTAAGACTTTTTTTAGGTGGAATGAATGAAATGCAAAATCTAATAAAATAAAATTAAAATAAGTGTTTCAAGAAAGAAAAGAAAAAAAACGTGAAATGTGAAGATTTGATGAAACTATAGGACAACACTGGCGAGTCAAATATATTGCAGTAGAAAAAAAACGAAATAAGCAATTTAGTGTTCAAAAAAAGAATCAAAAAAGTGGGAAGAAGTCAAAACCTATAAACTTAGTGACGAAGAAGTGAAGAATGCGACAATACTGCATAGCAGAAACTTTTTTAAAAATCTATTTGTTTTCAATTCTCTTTGATGTAATATTGAACTTTCAGAAAAAAAAAAAAATTTCACAAATATTCAATTTCCTTTTTTGAAAGTATGGAATTAAAAAAAATAAATCAGATTTTCTCCAAAATTACATTTTTAAATACTTCCAATATTTACAAGTTTAATTTATTAGTGAATTCATATAATTTGATAAGGTTTGGACTGCAGGAATTTCAATCCATGTAAAAGATGTACGCTATATTTAAATATTATGTTTTCTGTTAAAACCCCTCAAATGCAAAAAATTATTTAAAAATAAATGTTCATACCAATGTCGAGCTCTTGAATTTTTTGTTTCAACTGTTGCAAATATGTTTTTAAAGAACTGGATTTAACTCTTCCGGTGCACAGTTTTTAGGCTATGTTTCGAAATTTCTGCTATTTTACAAAATCGAAGCCGTTGTTGTGTTTTATGAAATTCTAATCAATATTAATCTGCAAATAAATAAAACAGAAAACATTAGTAAACGATAGAACAACAATTGTTGCTTTATTTCGTTTGTCAAAAAAGCTTCTAAAACAATTTTTTAATGTTTATTTAAAATAATAATAAATTTAATTTAAACTGAATTCGTTAAATTATTTAAAAACAAAGTTATTACCAGTGCTGGCGCCGGCGAATACTAGTGCTCGAGCCATTCATGAAGGACTGTCGGGATGTCATTGTCACTGTTTTGGTCGTTCATTCTCCTTCTGAATGACATAGTTTCCATCTATTGATTTATGTCTCTATAACAATTTTAATTTAGCTTGAGCCAACTCACATCGCATCTCTTTCTTGCTAAGTGGTTCTATTGAATATTCAAATCAAATAGATCATTATATGTTTTTATTTTTATTTCATTTAGTAAAAACTTGTACCTTTATTGCTATCTTCGTTCAGAACATCTAAAAATTTTGATTTTTTCGATGATCTGGGTTCATCCTATATCGGTCGTAAAGTTTACCATTAGGGACATCTTTGTTTTTGCATGGGACAAAGTAAGAAATCTGTTGTGATTAAAGTTCAATCAATCAAAAAATGTTTTGTTGCTGCAATCACTAAATAGCTTACCGAGCATTCTTTAGGAAAAATCTTTGTTATTTCGCCAAAGTTACAAATTTCTTGACCGTTATGCTCTTTCCATTTCTGTAAAATATTGAACTATTTTGTGAACAATAAATATATAATAACTTACATTAAGACCCAGTTTTATTTGTACTTCAAAAGTTAAATCACTATGGATTCCAAATGGGAAGTTAAACAAAATTTCTGAAATTTCATACATTTTCCGACTTTAATTTGGTGGAGATGGAATAAAAACATTCGTGATTTAAAAAAAACGAAGGTAACATATTTTTATCTGTGTATATGTTTACGTTAAAAAATTATAACTCAGCATGTTTCAGTACATACTCGTTTATAATTAAAATTGTTCAATTAAAAACTTTTAGGTACTATACAAACTTCGTGAAAGATATCTACAAGTTTAGATTTTGTTCGAATAGGTGGGATTACTTTAACACAGCTGCGATAGAGAACTTTATTGTCCCCTGTAAAAACTGTATTCGATTTAATTTTTTAGTCAAAGTAAACTAATTAACTAAAACAAAATCTTAACCATGTGTCCTCACAGTTTGAAATAAATATTTTGAATGAAACTCAAGACTCAAGCTAAGTGAAGAGGACTGAAAGATGTGACTATATTGCCAGATCTGTCAATCCACTGACAATGAGCTGCTAAAAGTTTGTTTCAAGTTTCAAGTTTCAAGAAAATGGACTGAAACCGTTTAGGATCTTGTTTTGATAAACATACACATAGACATATTGTAATTGTTTCCTAGAATCTTTATTATATTAAAGTCGTTTTATTATTAATAAATTTTATTATTATTCACACTTACATCAGAATCCGAGGTCTAACTGTGTGGTGATGGGCTACTTATGCTGTTAAGCATTCTACAAAGAATTCTTTAGTCGATATATTTTGAGGCTTCGGATTTATAGGAACAATTACACTGCAAACATGAAGAAAAAAATATAAACAGTTAATAATAGTAATAATTTAACTGAAAACAGTCTAGACATAAACAAAACAGTCTAGTCTAGAGATAACTTGCCTCCAAGATGAATTTTGTATTAAAGTAGCATATGTTCATAAAAATAATTGGTCAATATGTCTTTCCTTCATGCATTTTAAGCCCTCAATATTACTGATATTCTTTTCTGTTAATAAAAACATTCTTTCAAAAAACGTTAAAAAATTTAAGAAAATTTACCTTTTAGGAACACATAAAGTTGATCATAGAGTTTCCATGATTTCAGTAGTTTTGCCAAGTCATCATCCTCTTGTTTTGGTTGTGGTTTGATGTTTTTGATTAATTTCAACTGCAATGTTTAATTATTCTGGTTCGTTTTGATTGAAAAACGATAATTCGCCATCTGAATTAATAACCATGATTGATTGAAGATTCGCTTCAAAATTTTTGAGAAGATGTCAAGTCTTAACAGATGTTTTAGGATTGCAGGTGGATTCTTGAAGTTCACTTGTGGAACTACCTGGGTTTTGGGAATTCATTATGTAGTATTTTTTATTTTCTATAGGAAAAGAATTTTGTATCGATTAAAGCCACATTTTCTAAAGCCACAAATTCTTTGGGTTTTTTTTGAATTTTTCAATAAAGTATAGTGACTACTGCCAATTTTTGAAAAATCTTTTCAAACTAAAAACAAAAAATACCAGAAGCTAGTGGATGAAAATAAGAATTCTGAATAATTGCAATCGAGCTTATACTGATAAAGTAGTAAATACGCAAATAAAAGCCAAATTTAGAAAAATTCCCTTAAATTCAAAGCGAAAAACGTCAGAAGCTAGAGGATACAAATTAGAACTCAGAAAACCAAGAATCACTGCAATCGAGTTGATAGTTTACGAGAAAAGTCAAATTATGTTTGGGTATTTTTCGAAATTTTCAATAAAGAAGTGAATACTGCAACTATAGCCAATTTTGAAAAACTCCTTTAAATTCAAAATAGCCGTGTTTCTTTGGATGTGGAGAACAACACTCATGAGTAGATACAAACGATAATCTAGAAGGTACTACCAACTACTCGTGCTTTCATGTGCGAGTAGATGTGATTTGTAGGAAAATCAATTCTTTTTGAGTTCCATTGAAAATGGCTAGCTAAGAACTCATGAGTACTTCCCCACCTCCAAGAAAACACAGCTGATGTAATCAAGTCGAACTTTTCACAAAATATATAGATAAATGTATATAATTTCTTTTAAAATTGTCAAAAAGTAGTGATAATATAATACATAACAATAACTATTTATCTGTGGGTGATAGGTATACCTAATGAAAATATACTATAAGGAGCTGATGAACAAAAGCGGCAGGTGCTGTACCATAAATTTCTTGGGCAAATTTGCTAAATTTCGGAATACATCCATTTCTGTATAAAACGTCAGCTTTTTGTGTGCTTTGTATAATTATATTATACCCGGTTTTGATTGATAATCCTTAAAAAATCAAAGGAATCGAACTTAAAGACGGCAAAAAGTAAAAGAAAAACCTATACATATTTACAGGACAGCTTCACTTTTGTTAATAAGATTTTCTATTATAAAAACATATACTTACTTTGAAATGCTCCAAAACGCTTTGTTTTATTTAAAAGTTTATGTTTTTCCTTTTGATTTTCAAGTTTTTAATATATTTTTTTATTATTATATTATGCTTACAATGCTTTTTTAACTTTTTGTTTTCTATCACTTAAAATTTCAACTGCTTGCCATGAAAACTACGAACCAAGTGATGTAAATCCACGAAAATCACTCAAAATAACGGAACTCGAAGGAAATTACCTTAGGACTATGCTAAATCACCTTAGAACTAAGCTAATTTAACACATCTAATGCATTTTGAAGGGAAAATCACCTTATGCCCTAGGTAAATTTACCTTAGGACTAGGTAAAAGTTTCATTAGTATAGACGGTTGGCGGTAACTTTGCCCTAGTGCTAAGGTAAAATCACCCTATCCCTAAGGTAATATTACATATATAAAGAAGATTGGAGGGAAAATTACCTAAGGCCCTAGGTAAATTTAGCTTAGGACTTGGTAAAACTACGCTAGTAGCGATGATGGTTGGCGTTGGCGTTGGCGGGAATATTGCCCGATTGGGCTTTTCCAAAAACTATATATCTATAACTATATTATATTTGGCGATTCTAGTTGGGGAGAAAACAATGCAATACAAACAATTATACATACGCATACAAACACTTTTCCAAAGGCGCGAATAGTGTGCACATTGTGATTTATCGTTGTGTATGTAAGTATATTTGTTTGTATTGCATTGTTTACTCCCCAACTAGGCAATTTTTGTTGTTGATTGTTTCACATTGTCACATTGACGTATGAAGGAACTTCCCAATTGCTAAGGTAAAATGATGCGTTCTTTTTTAAAAAATTTAACTTTCTTAACAATAGTAAATTTTCCTCGTTCTTTTATTCCATAAAAGTAACATTAATAAGTAAGAAAAAAGGAACGATAAAAGTTAAGAGACACGAGACTTTTTTGCGGTCGTTTTGTCTTTCGTCCTTTTGACAGCTTGGGTGAAGGGTGTAGAAGTCGGTCGAACCATTTGCACCGTGTGCATGGGTTCAACCGAGCCATTTGGATTATCATCAAGTTGGAAATCAGCAAGCGAAATTGGTCACTTTCTGTTCATGTTTGGATTGCTTTCTAAGTCCCCTTTCACACGAGGAAAGAAGTTGTTTTTTTTACGTTTTCTTATAATTTCCTTAAAAATCTCTTATATCTTTCACACGAGGAAACAAAATCGTAGACATTTTCTGTAGTTTCCTTTTAAACAGGGGGTGTAAAAATGTAAGTCGAATGAAGTACTTTCAACCCTACATTTCTACATCCCTCACCCAAGCTGTATAAACAACGAAAAACGAAACGAATGAAAAAACGAGTCGTGTAATCAGCGCCTAAAAGTATACCATGCCTACGTTCTGTAACTCGCGCATCGATAAGATTAAGCGAGAAACGATGAAAATTGTAACAAATCGTTTGAGGTTTGCTCCACTTTTCAACGTTTCACGACCAATTTTATCAATGACTGCTTTTACACGACTGCAATTTTTAACGGGGTTTCTCTTTTGAGTTTCTTTTGGATTGCGACATCCATTTAAACGCTGAAAATTTGAATAGCTGCAATTTTTGTTAAATGAGAAGGAAACACCTCTTCACACTTTTTACTCCGCTTATGTCTCAAACAATACGAAAAAGCACAAAAAAACGCAAATGACAGAACATCAATAGTGTTTTCTTTTGCCACTTGTTATTTTCTTTTCTCTTAACTTTTTTTTTACAGCAGGTTCTACATTTCACTTTCACTCGAAATAAAATTGAAATCAAATGATGAAATTAGATTGACTTCAATTTCATTTCGAGCGAAAGTGAAATGTAGAACCTGGCAGTTAATATTTTTTTTAATAAAAAAACACTTTTTCACACACCGCACTGAAAGCAAACAAAACGATTGAATGCTGTAAAAAAACTGGTCGCATATTGAATTGGGGAACGATTTTATAACGAGAAAAAGATGACAGCGATTCATGTCACGCTCTCGTCTCGTTTCTTCGTCACATTTACATTACGTCTGTTTGGTAGAGTGAAATTTCTTGCAAATTTGCAAAAATTTTTCAGAATTTTCTGTCAATTTTTTTTGAAAAAAGTTACCATTACACGAGGAAACAAGTTGCAAATTTGTTGACGTTTTCTTTTAATTTCCACCAATCGTCGACCACTTCTCTTACTTGGTGCCTTCTCATCTTAAAACTTAAAGTTGGTGGAAACTCAGTTATCCATGTCCAAGACACAGAATAAAACAAACACAGAAAATAACAAGCCGGTTTGATTTATTTTTTTAAGAAACATGTGTAAAACATGTCAAACTTTGAAAGAAGAAGAAATACACCTAGAAAGGGAACATTTTTCAAAAAGTTAACAAATGCGCTGAACCACTTTTTGTATAAAATTTGGACAGATTTTAAATTACCGATTGCGACACGTCGAGTTCGGCCTAAGGTGATTTGGAATTAACATTGCGAATACCGAAATGATTTTTTTGTATATTCTTAGCCAACGTCACGTGACAGACATTTACAGCTGTGTATTTATCAGTTTTCATACTCCTTGCACACAGAAATTTGTAAGTTATCCAATGGAGGAGCAATTATTTGCTATCTCATTGTGCTCTCTCGTTGCAACTTTTTTGAGTTAACAAACAGGAATTTTAGACAGTTTGTGAAACGTTGGCAAACAGCTAACAAACAAGCACAAAAGAGACATGTAGTGGAAATTTGACGAACATTCCGATTTTGTGTGTCCGCAATCTTCGGTATTGTAACGTGAAAAACTGAATGTCCAAATGACGATTTTGTTAATTTGAGATACATTTTATTTTTAAATAAAAATTTAAGTTAAGTGAGAAGTTCAGTAATGAGATTTTCCCTTCAAGTCGGAATATTGCCTACGCCCTTGTCTAGGTGATTAAAGTAATGCGAATGTCCTCCCTGACGAAAATATTGCGACGCCGCTGTCAGCTAATCAAGATTTTTGGCGGCAATATTGCCCTAGTGCTTGGTAAAATCACCTAAGATCTAAGACAAAATTGCACATTTAAAAAAAATTGGAGGGAAAATTACATAAGGTCCTAAGTAAAGTTACGTTAGTTCTAGGCAAAGTTATGTTAGTCAAATAACATTTCAAGAAAAAAAATTAGCTTAGTTTCCTAAGGCAAATTAGCCTATTTGACTTTACCTAGGGCGTGCATAAATCACCTTAGTTCTAGGCAAAGTTATGTTAGTCAAATAACATTTCAAGAAAAAAAATTAGCTTAGTTTCCTAAGGCAAATTAGCCTATTTGACTTTACCTAGGGCGTGCATAAATTACCTTAGTTCTAGGCAAAGTTATGCTCGTACACTAACATTCCTACACAAAAAATGTTAACTAAGTTTCCTAAGGTAAGTTAGCCTATTTTACATTACCTAGGGCGTACTTAAATTGCCTTAGCACTTGGCTATGCTATGCTCGAAAGATAACATCCATACAAAATAATTTAACTAAGTTTTCTAAGGCAAATTAGACTATTTCACGTTACTTAGGGCGTACATAACTTGCCTTAGAACTAGGCTATGTTATGCTCGAAAGATAACATCCATACAAAATAATTCACCTAAGGCAACTAAGGCAATTTTACACAGATTTTTTCTCTGAGTGAAGTATATGATAATCATATAAATTGTGTAAAAAAAGAAAAGATATTTATCACGGATTTTATACATGTATTTGGTTAATGAGTGGGTTATCAGAACTTATTCCAAACGCGAAAATAGTTAGATTTTATATACAGTAACCTGCAAAAGTTTGGAAACACTTTATCAAAAAATTATCATTTTCTGTCGGTTTTTATGAGTTTTTGTAAATTTTTTTCATAAATGAACTTTTTTCAAAAATGTTTCAATTTTAATTGATTTAAGTGAAAGGAATGCAATCAAATATTTTTGTTCGTGAATTTGCTTGACTTCTTACTTTGTTGATAAGTGTGCAAAATTTATTGAAAATTCAAAAGAATTATAGAATAGAATTATAGAATATTTTATAAGATGTAAAAAAAAAAAAATAAATCAAAATGAGTAGTATTTCAGAATAAGAAGACGGAACATTTTGACAGGTCATTACAATGAAAAAATTTGATCGCACCAACTGATGTCATCAATACCTAATTTTTCTTTTAAAGAAATAAATTGACTAAAACTGCCTGAGTAATTATGCAACAATTACTACAAAATGCACTTTCAAAGTGTGTTCAATCATTTGCATCGTAGTGTATGAGTATGTGGCTAAAACCTCGAAAAACGGGGCGAAAAAAATATGAACATAACCCGAAAAATTGCGGAATAACTATACCCTTTGTATGCCGAAGAAGCAAAAAAATTTTCGCGCTGGATTTAGATTTTTCAAAATTAATTAAAGTATGTACTTACATAAGGTGTGAGGTGGTGTATGTGGAACATTTTTTTTAACATGACGCTTTAATTTTTTTATTTAATATTTTTGTTGTAAGGGCATTTTGTTGGAATTTTGAATAAAAAAAAAACTCAAAATCTTGAAAAATTGCTCATGGGATTAAAAACAACTGAGTTCTGATACAAAATAGGATCCAAATGGTTTATATCAAAAGTTAGGCGTTTCAGTAAAAATCAATTCAATTCTTATATAGCATTCTTAGTTTAAAAGATTTGCAAAATTTTCAGATCTCTGGTGGCAGCCTTTGACACACACGTTATTTTCCGTGGAGATTTTTCTAAATATGTACTATAAAAAAATTTTGAACGTACCTATCAGTCCTATCAGTCGTACCTTTATTTTGAACCGTTTTTAAAAAGAGCACAACAAATTTTTGAGCTTATTTCAAATATTAGGATGTTTTCGAAAACGTAATTTGCTTTAAAAATGCAATTGTATGATTACAGAAAAAGTTAACTTTCCGAAAACACCAAACGATGTTTTTATGCAAACGGAATTATTTTCGATAAAGCAGTTTGCTAAAGACATATCTTTGATTCAATACCATCATTTGCTGCGATATTTTGAGGTAAAAAAATCGACGACAAAATTATTGAAAAGCCACATCAGAGAGTGTCTTCGTAAACGTCAAGAAAATTAACTGGAATCAATCAGATTTTGTGTAAGCAGGAAGATTACATATTTGACGATAGCTATATCTGCGTCAAAAAATGACGATCATTTAACGATGACAAATTGACGTTGATTTGACGTTTTCGAAAACTGTCTTATTTTCTAGGTTAGTTGTTTTTAATGTATTTATGTTTGAAAATTTATTTATGATAAAATAACCTTTAAGCAGGTAAATAAAGATTAGTTTTGATTATAATATCATAATAATAATAGCATAGAAATAACAAAAAATGATGATTAAAAAGTCATAAAGTGTGGCACTTCTAACCTCACATTTTTCTTTAAACCTAATAAGGGTTGTTAAAAAAACTGATATTTTGAAAATTACTTCTGAAATGCTACAAAGTCCATTTTAAATGTCATAAAAACACAACTGTTCAGTAAAAGCCTTTTTATATCTTTGAGAAAAAAGATCTAAAATACATATTAAAAAAAATTAAACTTGATCTATTTTTTTTTTACTTCAATCAAGGCGATCAAGAATTTATTCGTTTTCTTTTATTATCAACCTGAAATAACTAAGCCATTACTTGTTCTTGCCAATTAAACATTTTTGATTATCTTTTCGCTTAATTCCATCACCGAATCGACTCTAAAAACACTTAAAACTTAAGACAAAAAAACTTTAGATTGTTTAAATGAAATAAAGCTAAAATTTAATCGTTTTTATTTTATTTCCTTCGACACAAATAAAATTCATGTGAATCAACATTTGTCAATTCCTTTGAAATATTCAGCCAATGGCTCATCAACTCTGTGTCGACACGACCGACGAGCCGGTCATCGTTGTCGTCATCATCATATAATTCAATTTCGACACATTGTTAAACGAATGTCTTTTCTCTTGTGAATAAATCACAATTTAAACCACCCAGTTGACATTTGTTATTGCTTTTTTTGTCACCAGATCAATTAAGAAAAATATATAAACATATTTTTTTTTCAGTGCTGCTATGTAGGTGAAATTAAAATAAATTTTCATTAAAAATAGATTAAATCGTTTATTTTGCACCTTAAATTGAAATTAATCAAATAAAAATTGTACCTAGGGTTGGTTGCAATTGCAGTTGCAGTTTCAGTTATTGCAGTATGCAGTTATAACCTTTTAATGAATACACCTCACGCAATGTGCCTGTGCCCTGCTATAAGTCAAATTGTGGGTAGGACGTACATATGTGAGTAGGTTTAGGACGACGACGGCGGCGTTTGCTCGATCTTGTGCGAACCCGGAACTCTCCCATCAACCATCATCCAGCTACCTCACACTAAATGCAAGCATGCAAGCTGAACTGGCATACCGCAACCGCATGCACAAACACAACCTATTTATCATCATCTTTCGCTTCACCTTTCCTAATTCGCTTCGTTAAAATATTCATCATAATGCACTGCTTTTCGCCCCGACCAGCCCGGCATGCACTTCGTTGATATTTTTGTGGAACGTTTATGCGTTTTTGTCATCAGAGTTCCATAGATCAATCCATTCCCTGCACACAAAGTGTCCAAAATGTCATTTTACTTATTTTTCTATTTTTTTTTGTGTGAACTTTTTCTGCGACCTATTCTTTACAGTTTATTTTTCTGAAAACGAAAAAGAAAGCTACATGAGAAAAGCATAACAACAACAAAAATGATGGTGAGGAGATGAAAAGAATTGCCGACCATGTTTTGCATCTCACAATTGTATTGTTTGACAGATTGACAAGCGTTTATACTTTATTGCCTGCCTGAGTCGAGGCAGTATGCTTAGCGGCTTTGATTCGCTAGAATTTGAATAGCTTTCAAACTATGAATCTTCTAGGAGAGAAAGATGCGGGAATAATTTTGTTTCGTGGATGACGAATGTGTTTTTGTGTTTGGCTAAGTGATAATGTTGCCACCTTTTTTTTTATATAAATAGCTTTAAGACGTAAAGAGTATATTTACTTTTTGGAGAACTATAAAAAACTTAACGAACGGTTTTCAAACTATTTCAGTATATATACATACATTAGGTATAAAATAAAAAAAACTCGATTAAAAAAGGCTGTTTGATATGTTGCAGCAAACGTATAATTATTGAAAACCTTATATTAAAAATTTATATTTATTTAGAAAATGTAGAATTTATTTATTTATTCAATTTTAGTTTAATTTGTTTTTTATTTCAATTTTAATTTGTATTTATTTGATTTGATTTTTAATTTCAATTTTATCTTTATTTTTATTTTTTATTTTAAGATTTATATTAATTTTTTTTTTTAAATGTATATAGTTTTATTTATTTTAAACAAACCTGCTATAATTTCTTTGTATACAACTATGAAGTTCATTTTTGAACACAGTTGGCAACCAGTGCATGGAATATAAAAAACCAAAGATCTTATTCTTGTCTGATGTTGCTGCGCTGATGATGGTGATATGTTAGCCTGCCAATTATGGAATAGGGCCCCAAAAACGCTCAGCGTCAACACACCATCATCAGCAGTACTTAACCTCTATACTAATACACCCAGCACATACACAGAGTACCTATTGCCAACGCAGTATATTTTCCATACAGTTGTCTGCTTTTTAAGCGAAAACCATACCACGACGACGATGATCCATTCATTTGTCAATCAAAGTCGACAAGTACACTCGGTGGAAAGGTGTAACTCTCATGCTAATTTTGCCTGGGCCCAAAACAAATATAACAAACCTTAGGAAAACATGTTTTCTCCATCATCTTCCTCTCCGTTCACGTCCGTCGTCATCGGCGTTGTCGTTGTCGTCCGGAGCTGGATCGATGTGTTTGCTTTTCGTCATTATAACAGCATTAATGCGCTTCTTTAGGGCTCGACTGCATTGATGTTAAGTCACCACATTCTCTCCGCCCTTCTCTTATAGTGAGAGTGCGTGTGACAGACTTTTATAACGTAACTAAATATAGCCCCAAAGTTGGGTGCAGTGTTCTGGCAACATAAGCGAGGCACCACGACAACAACTTCGGAAAATGGATTGCAGGTGAGTGTCTTCTTCAGGTTTTTGATTCTTTCTATTTAGAAAAAGAGCAACAAACTGGAGCTGTAATTCGTTGATGTTGTGTTGATTGTTAAACAAATAGTTAAGTTTATATGGGAAACTGAATTTGACAGATGTAATAAGAAAGTGGAAAAGTCGAAGACATCTGATGGGGATTAAGGGTCATATGCGAGGTGGGTATAGATATGATTTTGTTTATAACCAGCAAATGTCCATATACTATAATGCGATAGGAAACTATTTCAATATAAATTTTCCTTTGATGCAAACGAAACAAAAAAAAAACTCTACAAAAGGTCATTGCCCTCAGAATGCAGCATTGCACCGAATGCACATGTATACTTTTACCACCATTTTTACAACTTTCTGCAACAGCTTGCCGCCGTTGTTGTCCCGAATTGTTGGGCGCCACTCTCTATATTCAGTCAGCTAAACTCACATATCAATCAACTTTGCCACGCCATTTGGTCATAACAAAGCCCAATCAAGCGTGTGCCTATTGATTGCCTTCATCTACATCCAAAACACAATAATGAAGAGGTCAATCATCCCGCATTAGGTTACATAACTTTATTTTGCCAAACTCATGCGTCCATCTTGATTCCGATTAAAAAAAAAAAATATTTGCTCAAACACACAAAATCCCGCTTCACCGATTAACTAACAGTAAATAATCGAAATGCCATAATTGCATCGCAATTACTTTCTGCACTTGATCCCTTTACTTGACTTGACCCCTTTTCTGAAATGAAAAACCAACTATAACAAATTTCGATGTTGGGCTTGCTCAATGAGACCAAAAAGAAAAAGAAAGGGGTCCGGATACGTACTGATGTATACTAACTACACGCCCTGATGCCCAGTTGCGATAAAAATGTGCGAAATTAAAAAATAACTTAATAAAAGGGCGAAAGTTACAACGGTAAACTGCAATTTTCGCCAAATTTTTTTCACTGCACCCGACCGACATGCACCCTTACCTCATATACATATACATATAAATATTATTTGGTTTTCTTTTTAAACAAGAAAGGTGCGATCAATGATCGGTTCACCTAATTTACATGGCATCAGATCATCATCGTTTTTTTTTTTTTTGCGCGCGGCGAAAGGGCGAACCGACATTTCTCAAAAACTTACCACCGATGAGCATCCGCATTGGATGCCAACCCTTCCTGCAAATGTAGCACTTAAATTTGCCGGCTTATTGCGGTGATGACTTGTGAGTGATAACAAGCCAACACACATGCCAACCAAAAACAAACAACTAAAATAAGTACGTTCCTTTTTTTTTTGTATCCATATCTTTTTCTATTTTTTTTTTTATTTTTTTTATATATATTCCCAACTTTCTTCGGTGCCAGTTTCTTTGGCTTTTTATTGTTATTACAGAAGAAAGGCAGATAAGCCCAGATAATATGGCTATTGACCCTTGTATATGCGAACCAGCCAAGCCACGAGACCTATAATATGTAAACATGGAAACCCTAATCTGTAATGATTTGTTGTTGTGGTAATGAGGAGTTAGTATAATATCATCCCGATTTGTTGTTCTTATATAAACATGTATTAATAGTATACTCTTAATAGCGAAGAGTGTAATAACTTTAATAGCTCTAACGGAATTATTAAGATGTGTGTGGAAGATGTTTAATGGATGTCATGTTATTGGTTTGTTTTTGGACGTTTTTTTTTTTATTTTTATTTTCTTATCGATCGTATGGGCTTGTCATATCACTATATGTACCTATAGGTCTTTCTTATAAACAATATAATAGAAGAGGAAAAGGTGTGGTCAAGCTGAGATCATGTAGATATTTATTTAAGAAATTGTATAGCTCAGTTGACAGGCATACGAAAAAAAATAAATATTTCAAAATGCAAAATATGCCGATGAAATTTTAAGATTGCAGTTAATAAGAAGCTCGTAATTGCGAGTGTTTTGAAAAAAATGGTCAAGTTGTAGATGAGTGTTGTGCTTTTTTATAGGAAACTAGCTACATAAAACCAGCCATACTTCGCAGCGCCAACTATTGATTATTTATGTAAGGAAAAAATTAAAATATAAAAAAAGTGGGTGTGGCAAGATTAAAAAAAATACGGAATATCATTCTTTAGGATCAAAAGAATCAATTTACAAAATTTGAACTTTTAAGCAATTGAAAGTAAGACGAAATCTAGGATACCTATAAGTAGGAGTGGGCGTGTTAAAAGGCGGATTTTTGTTTGGCTCAAGTGAGATTTATTTTTAAATTTCTGAAATTTTCGAATATGATGCTGCCAAATTTTCATTATTTTTTAAATAAGTATGGTTTAACACTGAAAACGCATTTTCCTCTAGTCCTACTGTCAGCTGTCAAATTGCATTTTTTAATGGTTGCCAACACTTTACAGCAAAAGTGGACGAGGTAGTGCTTTAGGTTAAAGAGAATTCGTAAATGTAGGCACTGCAATGGACCGATTTCTAAGCTCTAACAGTTTTATAAATAATCAAGGTAATAGATAAAGTTTACTCCATCCAAAGTAAGCTGACATAATTTAAAAAATAAAATTGAAAAATAGAAAAAAATCGCCGTAACTTGAAACTTCTTCAAAAAAGATTTATTTCACCAACCCTGATTTTGTATTGGTTTTATTATTTTATTATTGGTGGATATTAAAAAAAAATCGCGGTTTCAAAAACAAACTTAACATTAAGCTACGATAAGACCAGTCAAAGCGATGACTATCTGATATCAACAAAACGTCAAATTCTGTCCCATAATTGTCAAAATGTGTGATCTTCAACGCAAAATACTGTCAAGTCGTTGACAGCTGAATTAACACTTGCTTTAACACTTGCGTTAACACGTACGCGTTGATTATTTTGTGTGACCGTGTAATAACCTTGACAACGCAGTAAGGAAACATTGACAGACTACTCGCTAGCGCCTTAACTGTATTTCAATGTTGGTATAGCTTAACTTTTTTTTGTGTCAACGTACCCTGCGTCCAAGTTCAAAATTTTCCGATTTTAATCTACCGACATACTACCCTTCAACTTTACAGTTTATACCTTCGCAGATAGGCAAAACATTATATTTTGACGTATAAAGAATATTTTAATCCAAATGTCATTCATAAGCACTAAAAGATTTGTTTTCCCGAGCAAAAAATTGAATCTAAATATTTCGGAATTTTTATAGAGGATTTTTTATTCCATCAACATCGTAGACATCCTTTAACAGAATTTGACAGTCGAACAGTCATGCGCTGACACATGTCAATGTTACCAGTATATTGATGATATATTTTATGGCGTCAAGGAGCCAACGCATAGACCATTTATACGCTGACCGTATATAATCCTAACTTTAAGATGATTCAGAATTTAAAAAAAGTGGCCTTTGCAATACTGTCTTTGCGTCAGTGCGTCAGTATAGCTACCGGTGCTAGATGATGTAAAACAAAAACTATAATTTCTCCCGCAGTGAATTAAAATAAAAAAAAAAAATGCTAAGTTAGAATTTTCCGTCTTTCAGGCTCATTACCTTGGTCGATGTACACCTGGACCCACGGACCAACAAATCGGACGACGCGAAAACAACTTCTTTGGAATTCTCCATCATTGTAACGCTGATGAATTTGATTAAAACCTCAACATTTTTTCCTTACAAACCAATACTTACCCTATTAAAGCAAGTGAAAATGGAGTTGTTTATTTAGTAAACAGTCCTCTCACATCTTTAGCGACGAGACTTAAAGCTTGTGTGAATTTTTATTCATCTACCCGTGCAAAAAATACTAACCGCATTGTGAGCACCTGACATATGTATTTCTTCAAGGCCTCAAAAGACACAATCATTATCATATAAAACAGTAGATATCAGATGCTCCCTATTTGTAGGTATAATGCTTTTAAGAAAAGGGAATAATTGATTGAATTTGTCTAGGCATATACATATGATCTGGGATCTGAAATAATGTCCAACCCAGAATCATGTAACAACACTTTATATACCCATCATCATCAGCCAACGCCAAACTAGCTCTATACAGAACCGCATCAATGCTAAAGCGACGAGCCATCACCTATATCATAATATCATGGCCATGGTCGTCGTCGGGTCAGATCTTGTTTCCTTTGCAAAAGTTGTCCTCATGATGTGTGAGGATGTGGATGTTGATGTGGAATCCAGAAGAAGATACGATTTCCAATTTGACCATGTTTACGCATTAAATTTGCATGAAAATCTGTCTCCATTTGCCTATCAGTCCAGTTCAATAGGCAGCAATCTGTCGGCCAAACAGATTGCTCTCTCGGACCAGTCATGCCAGTCAGAATAGGTAAAAAAAATATAAAACAGGGACAAACAAACTCAAACTCCTCTTCGTTCCTTTGGTAATGTACCTATATAAATGTGTGTACGAATAACTCTCGTCGCTCACATGACAGACAGACATCGGGTAAACAATTTGAATTTTTAATTTCTTGCTTTTCGATTGGGGCTCCTCTATACCTATTTTTTTTTTGTGAGTGGAGTTTTTTATATTTCATTCCACGGTTCCACTTTTCTTTATTTGCCATAGTGGTGTATCCCTTTAGAGAGGCAAGCAGTTGGGATTGGGATAGCCTCTGGAAATGGTAATCCAAAGCGGCCAGCAAGGAGATAAATTGCTTCGGGTTCGAATAGTCGATGTCTATACGCTCCTTATGTGGCTTCACATACACTCACGAGCACAAATAGGTATAACGACTGACAACTCACCTGGGTTCTGTTCTGGGATTGTTGCGGAGAAGCGTTGAAATTAATTAACTTCTGATCGAATTAAAAGCGGAAGCCCAAAAGTCAATTGCACACATGGGGCCAATGTCTGTGCTGATAAATGTGTATAGCCCAACATACCTACTAGCGCCCTCTCCCCGTCATCGGCTTAGAGATGAGGAGCAAAGTGTCCAACTCACCGACTCGAAATGACTGACAGGTGAAATCAATTTTTTTTTTTTACAACTTTCTTTAACCATGTACTCCCACACCCCCCGTCCTAACCAAATCCGAATTCGACTATACGAATACGAATTGTACGACCCGGTGCAATTGCAACAAGGGATGATTTTGTATGTGCGAGGCACCCTGATGATGATGATGGCCGGTGCCATGTTGTTCATACAACGGTACAGTGCTATATTATTTATTGACTTTGCAATGTCAGACTTTTCATTATCTTGTTAAGTACATATTTGGATTACCGCTGCAAGGTATTGTAAATATGCAGACACCCGAGACCCGAGCCTTGCCTTAGCTATGATGGCTTGGTACGGTCGGTTTGGTTTGGCTTGCAATGGCTTGGAATGGCGTGGCTTGGGGGTTGGGAATTAAGTTTACATTGTTAAATGCGCCATGGATATGTGTGTGTACCACTTGCAACTATTTGTAATCCCAAAAGGCAGACATGGGAGCTATACCTATACTTACAATATATGATGGGGTTATGGTGACCATCAGAAACAGAAGCTATACCACCTTCCTATCCGTTTGCAATCCGCCCCCCCCTCCCCCCATTACCATCTGCCTCTGGCCCATATGATGAGCCTGGGCTGATGTGCAATATGCGTGTCGTCTGTGCTGATGGTAAAGGTGTGTGTACAAATACTCTGTATACTTATATGGAAAAGTCAAACCGGAGACGATGCATTCGAATTGGAACCGTAATTGAATGTTCGTATAGCTCGTATAATGTTTTAATGATTTAACGATTCCTTTTGGGTTTGTTTTATATGGTGCGGTTGAGCTGTAACTTTACTCAGAGTGCTCCGTTTGCGGAAGTAATTCGTTTGCAATAAAAATATATAGATATGTACATTGTACATACATACTTAATTTACCTTATATACCTATAAATTTATATAAAGGTATGTAATATCTAGATATAGGTACCTTCCCTTAGATACATTAAACGGATTGATGAAAAAGAAACCTTTAGGTTGAATTCTGACAAGTTCAACGAGTTTGTCAATCCCAATAAAAAAACACCATTTTTTTTTTAAATCGACAAAATGTCATTGACTTTTAAGCCTGAATTATGTGTCGACTGGTAAGGGTAGATCAAATTCAAATATTTTAAGACTTAATAAGATTGTTTAATTTTTTAAACGAAATAAATGAATATATTTTGAATTTCTCAAAAATATAAAAATGTTTTTGTGTGAACCATTTTTTTTTTTTTGAAAATGAATACCTACTTTAGCAGACCGTTAAAATAAATAGAATTAAAAGAAAACAACACAATTAGGACTTTATTCAAATAAATTAAGAAGCAAATGGTCCCCATTATTATCTTCTATTCTCATTGGGCAAATGGTCACTAATTAAAAGGCATATTATATATTGAACAAATTATAATAAATTTGAACTGTCAAACTTAAATTCTCTTTATATACCTATGTTTTTTTTTTTTTTAAATAAAGGTATCTACCCACTTATAGAGCTCTCTGTCCAGTCCATAGTCTTGTATAAAAGCAATAAAAATTAAATCCATTTCTCTCAGCAAGCCCTTTAACACTTTATAAATATTTATAATAAAACCCATTATGCCAATAAATTAGACGAGGAGAGAAAATTTCAATTTTATATTCTTGAATCTTGATTATAAAAAGGTGTGGCTAATTACCTGAAACGGAAGTGATGAAATCTTTAATTTATGTTAATTTTTATATTATTTTATTTTTTTTTTTTATAAGAAACTTGAGCTAAAATCAAGAGATGGATTCATTTAATATTTGTACGTATTTATATGTGAACTAAGTCTCTGTAATTGATGTAAAGAAGACAAATAGGTGCATGATTAAGCAGCGAGAAAAATTTGTGATGTGCGTATAGGGAAACTTAAAGAAATACTCACAGTTCAGAAGCAACTTGAATAAATATTATAGGATAAACAATTTTAGAAAGAATATATAGAATTGGACATTAAATGTGACCGTGGCAAGACAAGTTTAACCTTGCTTAAAAAAATTAATATAATTTAATTAGCACCTATACTATACACAAAAATTAAACAAGCGTCTTGTTAAATTTACAAGACATGCATTTTCTCTCATACAAAGATGTAGAAAACTTACACGTTTTAAATAACATTATATTTTATTTTAATAAAATTATAGTTGATTTAAGAAGATATCATGATGTTTCAACATGAAATTCTGTTAAATAACAATTTTTTACAATTTTTACATAATCGCAGTGTGTAAGTTTTAACCATGTTCATGCTATTTTAACACTTTATATTGCAAATTTTAATTCTACTACATTCTAATGTTGACTTAAAGTTTCATAGAATTATTTTTAGAACAGCTTACCTATTGAGCTTAACCTGGGTTTTAATTTAGCGCAGTGCCTGTTCTTTTAAACATTAAATGAAAAAGTGTATAAAATCTTACTTCATATATAATCTAAAAATAGTGTTGATTTCACATGACGCATTTTTATTACCCTGTTAGGTAATAAAATTGAATGTTGTTTTAATGTTCATTCTTATTGAGTGGAGTGACGTTTTAACAATACCTACATCGATTTATATCAAGTTTAATAACTCTAATAAATCATCTTTTGTTGGTGTATTACAATGTTCAAATTTGTTTGCCTGTATTTAGTTTGAGCGCAGTATTTATGCTAAGACTCATTTTTGTTTTTAACACTGCTTTCTGAAAGTGTTAGCCTAAGCCCAACTCAGTTTAGTTAATCGGTAGTCTTGCTTCAAAATAAACATTAAAAATTAACGCCGCTATTTGTTTATTAAAGTATTGGCAACCCTAAAATGAAAACAATTTGACAGCTGACAGTTAATAAAAATGGAGCATGGAGCACGATAGAAAAATAATCATTATGGAATCCGCAATACTGGGTCCGCAGTAATTCGCAGTGTAGTGCTCTCTTTTCTATTTACCCATTTATCGTGAAAAGGAAAGAGAATTACTGCGGATCCAGTATTGCGGATTCCATAATCGACTTGAATATTGCAGAAATAATAAAAATAAAAATAGAGATTGAGAAAAACAAGTCATACGTTCAACTGGGATTTCATAACAAATAATGGAGGTAATTTTGTTCTAATTTTTATTTCTTTAAATTTCTTAAATTAATTTTGTTTCTAAGCAACATAAAATATCAGTCTTTCATTTCAACGAAAACTGTAAAAGTCAACTGTTCGTAAACCCAAAATATTTTTTTTATGTAAATGCACTAGTTTTCGATAACGCAGTTTGCTAAAGTCATTGTTGTTGTTGAAAAGCCAGAGAAAGTGTTCGTAAACGTCAAATGTATTTGCAAGAAAATTGACTGAAGTTGATAAAACAGATTCTATTCAAGCAGGATAGCTATGTATATATACGTCAAAGACCACGATCCTTTGACGATCGAATTGACATTGATATGTTTTGGAAAAAGTTCAAAGTAAACATTACAAACATTTCATCAACTTTCTGAAAAATGCGTTAACCCAACTATACTGAAAACCAACCCAATATATTTAAAAAAAAAAAAATTTGAATATGGAACAATAAAAATGTGTCTCCAATTACACGTCATGTCACCGAAATAAAACTGTCAATAATACAACCTGGCAACCTTTTTCCAAAAAAAAAAAAAAAACATTGTATTCGCCGCAATTCAAAGTACAATAACACAGTTCTTTGTAGTAATAAGCGGGCCAATAAAATCATCAACATATACTGTCTCCACATCTCCAGAGCAAATCATCAAGGATATTATAATACTATACTACCTTACCTATACCGAAACGATCGAGACTTGTCATCAAGATTTTATTTCATTAAAATATTTTTCCTTAAAAGAGCATTATCGGTAGGTACGCATTTTTGTTGGTTGTGGTATTACAAATTCTTGGAACTGCCATCATACATTATGCTGGTCTATGTTGGGCAGGGTATATTCCACCATCAGTAGATATCTAAAGATAACGAGGAGGTGGGGCAAAAGCACAGGAGCTTGCTTCTTCTTTTCTTGCTAAAAATATATTTTTTTCGACTATATACACGTATCATATTTTTACGGACCACAAAAACTATACTGCCATCTAAAGCAGTAAATAAAAATTAAAAAAAAAAAAAAAATGTATGACAAACAATGAAAAACATGAGCAGAACTAAAATAAAGTTGAATAATGACGAACCCTACCGCCACGCTGCTGCTGCCGAACCGAACGTTGGCTGTTGCTGTATGCTGTTAGCTGATGTTTTCTGTGCCTCCATGCCACCCGTGTTCGCTCTTCTGTAAACCACATGAAATTCAATTCAAGCATTCAAGGTCTCCTGGGGTACTTTATTGTCAGCTTTGTGGCTATGGAGATATATAGTGTCTCTTTCGTTCGCATATAAGGAGTTGGGCTTCTTGCCAAGAGTGTAAAGTTAGGTATAAAATATAAAGACAGCATTTGCGTGATATGATGGCTTCTCTTATATTATACAAGAACGTTCCGATGGATGCGTTTCCTCCTTTAGAGTTTAGTTTGTTATATAGATGCCATACTCCAAATCGATATGATGATGATAATGATGGCTGATGAGAATACAGTCACCGCCCCCTTTATTCATAATAGATGAGGGAATTTCGACGAGATGAAAGTGAGATTAGACAAATTCTTGAGAATTTGGTAACAGCGCGGCGAGATGATGATGTGATGTGTTGGTTCTTCATAAAGATTCCACAACCGCACACGAGGTGTAAAATGAACTAGAAATATGATATAGGTAAAATCTTTAACTAAACACCAGTAGCTTGGGTTTTGAGCCTTCTATATGTGTTCTTTAGGTGAAAGCTGAAAGATATTTCATATGCGATTTGACACCTTGACGAAGAATTTTATGATAATTCATGCGGGTGTTTCTATATAAAAAAAAATAAAAAATGTTTCTACCTGTTTTACAAACAGTTTTTGATGATATCAAGTTTAGTTTAAAAGATTAAAAAGCGATGGTTTATGTAAATGTATGAAAGTAGCTCGAGGCGTAATCGTTAGCGCGTAGGACCTGTTATGACGAAGGCCTTGGATACGATTCCCAGCCTACGCAGGCTAAAGACAAAAGAAAAATATGTTTCTCACCGAAGCCAGTCGGATTTGGCAGAAAATTGTAGGTCCCCTCTATTACTGGTATTCCTGATAAGACGTTTACCTCTCAGACGGGTATAACATTAGCTTGTATAAACATGTCCCCCTTTAAAGTTCTCACAAGGTTTTCTTAATTGACATTCAAAATTGCCGCAAAATCAGAAATTTCTTAAAAGCTTAAAAAAGCACAAAACTAGGAAGCTCATTTACGAAAATCATCACGGCAAACCCCTAACGAATTGATATTTTATTTGGATTTTTCAGCAATGAAAACATGTTGTTCTCTCGTGAAATGATACACCCTAAATTGTCAGCTGTCAAATTGTTTTTATTTTAGGGTTGCCAACACAAATGTCAACAAATTAAAATATCACGTTAATTTTGAGACACCCTTTACCTTTTAAAAAAAAAAATTCAGCAAACAGGCTCCCATGACGTCCATGGAGTAATACAAAGTTGCGGGAATAAATTCCCATCTGGGTCCTCATAGCCTAAAGGTATATTTCAGAAAATGTATAAAAGATTTGTATATTTGGGAAGAAAACAAAAATATTCTGTCTTGATAAACAGCATCTAATCTGTTCATATCAATTTAATTATTTATACGAACACATTTAAAAGGTTAAATCCCATCAGCAGCGGAATATAATGACACAAAAATTACACCTTGAGCTTTATAACAAATGAAGTGTCCAATACAAATGACCATGCATTAAACCACGAGTAGGTAGATAATACTAATGACCCATCTGTAAGTTAGTTTAAAGATTACCTATATAACGTGCGGTAAAATTGACTCATCTTTTTCCCTTAAATACAAAATAAAAAAAAAAAATAAAACCAAAGTACATTATCATTATTATACCCAACCCAACATAAGGCAGAGAGATCTTATTGCATTTCTTGGATTGTTTTAACACGCCAGGCCACATAGTCTAGCCTCGAATTAAGGCTCAATCAGACTAAATGACACCATGATGTGCTGTTGCGTGGTATGAAATTCACTGTCATGATACTAATTTGCCTGATGCAAGCATATATAGCGAACACGAATCGCGATCATTTAACGACCCAAACACTCTTTATAGCATCGCAGCAGTAATTCCTGATCCATCCCTTAAGCGGCAGCGGCTGGGAGAAGATTGTATATACGTATGGCTAGTCGTCGTCGTCATCATCATTATATCAGCCAAAGTGACTGGGATCGAATGTAATAACTTTGCTGACTTGCAACATAAATTCATCTGCTACTCAGTCTGACCTCAAAAACCCATAACCTTGTTCAGCTTTACAGCGAGCCATTGGCCACCCTCGGTTCATCAGTGACCACTGTAGCACTGTCCCTATAGAGTGACTCCCTGATGCGACTTCTTGATTTACGTCCATAAGAAAAAGTTCAGCACCAAAATTGTATCATCTCGGAATCGTGACGTGATGGTGGGTATATGGTGGGTATATATCCATTTTCTGGGCATCTGGTCACTGGTCATTGGGAAAAATAAAAGGGGACCTTCTATCATTAATTTCATTTAATTTTTTCAAACTGAGTTAAGTTTTGTTTTTTTTTTTGCTGTCAGTTCATCAATTTCTGGATCTTGAGGTTCCGCGTTTGGTTCATTTGAGTTGCACTTAACGCTTCGCTTTCGTAATCTTTCACATGACGCGAAGCAACATCACGCACGTTTGTCTTCGACTCCGACTCGTACGTCGCGTTGTTCGTCAGTCAGTCGTATCGTCTCAGTTTCGGTTCCCGGTTCTCGCGCTGGTATCATAAATTTTCGTAATGACCCTTGATAATGAAGCGCAGACGATTAATTGGGGACACTGTGCAGTGCATTCTGGATGTGGTATAGTTTCCTCGCTGACTCCTTCACCATCATGATGCAGAAATTGAAGTGACGTACATGTGAAGAGAGTGCTTTGATGGCATCCAAACATACAAAAAAAAAAAAAAAACTTAAAAGAAATAGGCTTGCTTTTTTCGGGCGAAATGAGGAGCAGATTCCTTACCACATTGCGCACTAAGCGTTCCGTGTTGTTAAGTTATGTTTTTTTTTTCTGTTTTTTTTTTTTTTTTTTTTTTTTGGAATTGTACATCTTTGGATGTTAAGTATGGAGAGAGATCTTTTGAGTAATGCGGTTGTTAATTAGGTTCTGGGTTTTTAAATAGGGTGCAAAATAAAATTCTGCAGCTTTTGACGAAGTTGATTGATAATTTCCAACAAACATTGCTTGACATGTGTGTATGATTGCGGTTATGCGGTACATATTTGGAGGAAACAAGCTGCTCTCATTACGAATAAGATAAATTTGTTTCAGGTATTTTTATTTTATTTTTTTTTCCTAAAAGCCCGATACTTTAATTAATCAAAATTGCATTAACACTTTGATCAGAAGCTTGGATTTAAAAAAAAAAAAGACAAGCAGCTGCTGCAGGGACAAATGCGGTAAGTCATTTACTATAGGTGCACTGTTATAATGAGAATTCTTTCCAAGCGTAGTTTACTTTAAAGAATTTGGTTTAAAAAAAAATAACTGCTTTGATAGTAATCGAAATGTCAGGAATTTCCTATGTTTAACTTGAATAACTAAGAAAAATATATAATTAATGATGGTAAAGGTCTGGAAAAAAACAGAAGTGTGATCAGGAACTTAATTATCTTAAGTTATGAAAATATTTTTTTTTAAGAAATTTTGTAGCATTTTTCGCTGTCTTATAAATAAATAAGCGAACCCTTTTAGCAAATTTTTCCTTATGCTCTATACACCAACCGCAAGTAATATTAACTACTTTCGTGTTAAAAAAAAGGCAAAACTTAATTGAGGTTGATGGATCATTCTTGCCCATCAATATTGATGCTTGGGTTGCCCAAACCTATGGTCTGGCACCGCAAGAGAAGAAAATTTTGCGTACGTGTTTTCGAGGGTAAGATTATGATGGATTTATCTGTATTAGCGGGTTTGATTTGGTTTAAATGGACTTTTGTGAAAGGGTGCAGTTGGGAATGGGTAAGTTTCTTAGGAAACTATTGACAGATCGGCGGAACTTGGAATAATTATCAATAACTTCACGAAAAAAATACTCTCCCGACTTTTGCCATAATAAGGTATATTAAAAATTACCCGAGTGTAAAATCGCCTAAATTAATTATTGTCTTGTTTCAAATATTTCTTTAGAAAATATTGGATCCCGAAAACCAAAATTACAAAAACATTACATCCCGAAATCGAACAATCCACAAAACTCAAAATTCTGGAATCAAATCTTGGTGGTGATGTTTGTTAAAAGGCCATAAGCCCAAAAAGAAAATCCCAAAATCCCCAAAAAAGGTAAAGACAAAATCCCCAATATAAAATCTCTTGAAGCTAAAATCCCCGCGATAGAATGGGTTTTCGAGATACCTATGTTGGGTTTTCCGGATTTTAGGTTTTTGGGATTTTGGATTTTCTGAGTTTTGAATTTTATATTTTGTCGTGGAACAAAAATGGTCGTGATGTTTGTTAAAAGGCCATAATCCCAAAAAGAAAATCCCCAATATAAAATCTCCTGAAGACAAAATCCCCAACATAAAATCCCAAAAAGAAGATATGCAAGTAGTGAATCAAGCAATTAAATCGTGCGATTTGTTTTGGATTAAGAATTAGATTTTTTATATAGGCGCCTTCCCCCGTGTGGATTTTGTCTTATTGGAATGCTTTGTTTGGGGATTTCATCCAATTAAGATCTTGGTTCTTGGGTATTATGTACATATATCTACAAAGCCTTCTTGTGAGTCGGACAGAATCCCAAAATCCAGAAATCGCAAAATACCTACCAAAATACCGATAACCCAAAATCCATAAAACCCAAAATCTATAAAGCCCCAAATCCCCAAAAACCCATACTTAAAGTTTTTAACGAAATCGAACTCCCGAAAAATAGCATAAAATGAAAAATTATGCCTGAGTTTTCAATTTTCTGATTTATGGGTTTTCTAGATTTAGGGTTTTCGAGATAATGGGCTTTAAACACATTATCATGTTTTCTGGATTTCGGGTTTTCGGGATTTTAAATTGTCTGGATTTTAGGATACTGTCTGGCTTCCAAAAAGCCTTTAGATAGAAATAGTTAAATAGGTAAGTATACCAAACGGAAATGTCATTTATCTTAACAAAACCTAAACAAGTACTAAGTTTAATAAAAAAATGAGTCGTTTTCGAGAAAGTTTGAACCAAATTTGAAGCAAATCGATAAACCCGTTTTATGATATTAAACTATAAAGACTTATGTTCGAAATTTTATCTCTCTTGTTTCTTAAAATTGGTCACGTCAATGAAATTTCAACAAAAAAATATGCATTCGATTGAAAGTCCAAAATTATAATAAGATACTTATATTTGTCGGATGATCACAAGGACGATGCATTCGTATTCGGTATCAACTTAAAAGAGACTAAAACCGACTTCATCTTATACTTCAAGATGTTGTTGCATCAAAAAAAAAAATATAATATTAAATTTCATCGAAACATTTTTGACAACAAAACATCGATTATGTATTGTAAGCCCTGTCATATGATAAGAAACCCAAAACCAAAATGCATTTTCAAAATGCACACATGCAATATGCATCATGCACTTAACCACGCTCGCTCCGGTGCGTCACCATCCTGAATTCATCAGGAACTATATCTCGGTGTCCAATTATTCCATCACATATACTTTTTTACATACCTACACACAAACACACAGTGCAGTGTCGAAGATAAATAAAAAGGGTTGGGTCATTGGTCCCTGCAAAGTGAATGGCCTGTCCGCCAGGCAACTAAGCAGCTACTGCAAAGGAAATCCACTCTTACGTATACGTTGGGAGCAATTAATTCAGAATGTTATTTCCTTTCATTAAAATTCCATAACTCGCTTTTGGGCGATAAACTAAACGGCCGTCGACAGCGTTTGACAGTGCACTACCGCTGCCAGGCGGTAGCTGAACAGACGACGACGACGGCTATGGCGCGATGGCGATGGCGACGTTTAGCCCATTGGAATGCTGCCGGTGTTGTATTCTGTCCCGATACAGTACCGCACTTACGCCCAAAGATATTGGGTTACACGCAACCTGGATAATAACAAGTCCAAAACAGTTTCAGCCTGCGCTGCTGCATTGGGGTTGGGGTCTGTCGCGTCCGTGGGCTGTTTACAGTGTAGGTATATTTGGAGACCAAAAAAATATATGGACAAAAGGTTAACATGACATTTGTATAAGGCTCCCATGGATAGGATATATGGTGCAGCTGTGACTACTAGGAATGTAAATACCCTATATATGGCAGCTCTCTACGTCTACACTGCGGTTCGTTTTATTTTAGGTTCATTAGAATGGGTCTGCATATGAACTTATTTTCTTCATTCGCCCCTCTCCCGTTTTCAAAACTATTAATAAATTTAAACACCTTTTGGTGTAAGCGCCAATTATCCACACCCGTTCGGTCGCAACACCATCGCATCAGGATGAGTAATGACAAAAATAAGGACGAAATAAATTCACAAAAAAAAAAACGACTTACAAAAGGGTTAGGTACATATATAACTACATGCTGCCGAAGCAACCATCATAATCGTCGTCCTTAAAAAAAAGTGCATTATTATTTCATTTCTTTCAATCCTTTTTCTCAAAAAAAAAAAGTTATGTCATTGGAGTCCTTTTGTTCGCGGTTGCGCCTTGGCTGGTGTTCACATTTCAATTAATTTGAATTACAGGACGTAATTTTAAATAAAAGTACATATATTAAACAAAAAAAACTCATAATACGAAATGCATTTTTGTATACGTGTGCACTTCAATTTAATGATATGACGCGACATATGCGTTAGATTGTGATGCAATTGTAAAGAAGGACGACAATTGAGAACCAACACCAATTTGAAGGACAAAATTAAAAATATTTATAAAAAAAAAAAAAAAAAAAAAAAAAAAAAAAAAAAAAAACGGATTCCATGTAAAACAAGAAAAATTCATATTTGGAATGTATTTTTTTTTTGTAATTTTTATGAACCACCATCAAGCTACGAAAAAAATAATCCTTTGTTAGAAGTTATTGCGTTTTTTTTGTTTAAGGATCTCTTCTGTATCCCAAACTTGAACAAGATTTCATGATTCAATTTTTTGTTCTTTCTTTTTCCGAAATTCAAATTTAACCCTTGCGCACATCATTGTTTGATGGTTAGGTTAAGCTGATGATGTGAACGCGTTGTGATATTCTTATGTAAATGCAGGAGGGTAGATTTATAATTTTTTTGATAAAAAGAGGGATAAGTGCACGAACGATTCATATTTTTTTCTTAAGGTTTTTTTTTGTCTCTATAAACTATTGTCCTGGATTTGCTTTTATACCTACGAGAAAAAAAAAAAATTTCATAAGAGGGATTTTTTTTTATTAATATATATTTTTTTTTAAGTTTTGCCCGTATTTTTTGATATCACGATGAACCATTTGGCAGGACTCAATTGCGCGTGTGCGCATTTACATATTGTTTTAAAAGATTTTTTTTTTTTTGCATCAGATTTATCCCGTTCAAAGAGAGATGTAGATTTTTAGAGAGATAAGGTGAACGATCGAGTAGGTAGGTATAAGTAATGAAAAATTACTCCCGACAGCCGGAACCAATATTTTTTTTACCTTAAAAAAATTTTAAAGAGTTTTTTGTACCTTTAGTTTTTTCTTTCCCTCAACATAATAAATACATTATTTTAAATTTAAAAAAATATCAAAAAGTGTGTTCTCTAAAAATTAAAGGACATTTTTTTTTTGGAAAGATGAGTTAACCTTTTTTGAAAACTGACATCTGGGTAATGATGCTGAAATAATCCAATCTGGTATATTAATGCCACTCTTGTGCATTTGCATTTGCATAGGGCAAGTATTGGTTTCGGGTAAAATCGTGGTTGTAGACAAAATTAAGACTACGAGGATGGAGAATTCCGAAAAAGTGTTGCCAAAGTGGCACCATAGTGTTTTTTTGACAAGATAAAAAAAAAAAATTCTCCAGATTGCCTTAAAATTGCTAGAAATTGTAAATTTTGTACAATACACGAATAAATCCGTGAATTAAAGTTTTTTTTTTACAATGGCCTGATAAAGGTGCTGTGTTTAAAAAAATGTGGGCGGCAAGGCAGGCATTCACTGTTATTTAATCTGAAGCAAAAATGGTTTACCCGATTTAATTAAAATTTTGTTAAGACCATTTTTCTGTAATTTATGTAATAGAAGAAAAATTCGAATTTTTAATTCATCAAGAATATCGATTTAGATTTTTTCTAATTTTCTCAAAAACGGCTTCAACGATTTTGATTAAACTTCTTACCTGTAATGACAAAAGTGATTGTAAAATATAAATGCATTGTAGGTTGTGTTCCAAAAAACTCTCATTACGGAAATAGGGTTTTGACTTTTTTTTGTGGAAATTGACTTAATTTTACGTTTTTTTTTTTAAATTCTAATAGCTACATCGTTTTTGTTTTTATTTTGCAATCTGATGCTTTTAAACAGTTGAAAAAATAACAATGCATTTAAAAATATTTAACAAAAAAAACCATTCATTTAGTTTTCTGATTTTTTTAATCATAAGACCAAGTTCGTTTGATTCAGTCATTCATGGTTCCAAAAAAAATGTGTTCGTCTGAAAACTAAACCGAAAAAATCATAGACATAAGCAGGGAATCTCTAAAAAGTTGTCAGTGTTTGCCGGACCAAAAAAAAAAAAATTTTAAAATTAAGATTAGAATATCCCTAAAACTAGACTTATTTATGGGCCTTTCCCAGACTACTGATAACCAAAAGTCTCTTGGAATGCACAAAAAAAAAAAACATAAACACAAAGGTTTTCGTTTTTTTTCAAGTCCAACGCATAATCCATATCAGATGAACTGATCTCCTGGCCAAGAAGCCAAAAAGAATCTCAGCATCTATCAAAACACACTTTTATTCAAAGTAGAATGTAACAAAATAAACTCCAGTAACTACACGGGCTAACACAAAGAATTTGTTTATGCTTGCGTTGTGTAAACGGTGAAGTATGTTACAGATGCGATGTATTTTTTGACACCGTCAAAAAGTGAGCAAACGCATCCAATATCTTTACCTCAGTATTTGACAGCAAAACAACATTTCTATGACCTGACCTTCTTCGCATATTAAAATAAATACTCATACATTCATACATCTTTTTACAAAAAAGAGCAATAATTATCCTTCTCAGATTTTTTTAATACTTATAAATAAAATAAACTTCCCAACATAACCTAACTACATAATTTAAGCACAAAAAATTATGTGGAACCTCCCAAGTGGCAATAATAACTAACGACGATAACTACTCATTACATATACCTCTTTCTCATTAACTGCAAAAATAAAATAAAATAAAAAAAAAATATCATATTCCACGATCATTAAGATCTACCTACAGGGAAGATCGGCATATAAACGTCCAAGTGATCTTATTGATGCATATGGACTTTTTTTTCCCCATCTTGATCTACGCAGGGGACTGAAGCTCTTTTAATTCGAATGCATTATGGAATCATCAATATTGCACAAAGGAAAGACCTCCATAATAAAAATCTAATAAATTCCCATCGCATTTATGTCAACCATCATCATATCATAGTTCCACACAACAATACTGTCCAACTGAACTGTCCATCATATAATGTACCTATCTATATATAGTTAATTGGATTTAATCACTTTTCCGAAGAAGAAATCCATATGTGAATCCTGATGGAAGAATTCTAGAATCTCAAGTGGAATTTCGTTTGTTTTGCAAGGATCTATCCGGATAATCAATCTTGCAACAGTGGTGGTTCTTTTTTTTTTGGGACAAAATTCCCGCGATATGAATCCATTCCATATATAGCATCAACTGGACAATCCTGGGAATCTGAGTTCGATATTTATGTAAGTAAGTATATCTTAACCATACATTGCAAGCCTCCCATCATGTGTGTGTGAGTGTGTGCAGCAACCGATAATTGCAGCTATTAAAACGAAATCAACATCCTTCGCGTGCAGAGAAGATTTGTGCGATGTGACTTCTTCGAGTGGTCGGTCGTAAACTGAAACGAATGACACATAAAAAACACCTCTCCATCAGATTCTCATCCGGAAATGAGGTTCATCTTGGCATGGCTTTAGGAACGATAACGCAACCAACAAGCGTCTCTTCTGCCAGGCACAAAACGTCCACAATTATTTAAAGTCAATAAAAACGAAACAAAGAAGGAAATGGATCTTCAACCTCACCTTTTCTTGGCCTGGCCTGGTGATTTGTAAACGTTGCGTTGTAACTTGCCGTCGTTGTTGTCTTCGTCGTCGTCATCGTTGGTCACCTTGGTCACCGCTGCTTCTATACTGTTGCTGTTGCTGCACTGCTTCTATGCAGTGTGTGTGTGGAGTTTTTATTGTAAGATCTATAAAAAGTGACTTCCGTCTTTTGTGCACCGCTGTGAGTGTTTATTGTCGAATTTTTATAGCGTAATAGATAGGCTCATAAAAATATCCTTTTTTTATAGCTTGATTAAAAGATACCGCACTCAGAACTAGTCGAGAATTATAATGATTTGTTTGAAATAGGTATTTTAAGCGGGGTTCATGTAATTTCATAAGTGTATGTATGTACCTACATAGTTTCCTCTGCAATTGACTTACTAATTTTTACTTTGTACAATAATTTTTGAGCGCTAGCAGTGGGCGATGAACTATATATAGATATTTAAATCAATGAGCATATCCTAATGATGCCTTACGGCCTGACTTCAGTACTCTAAAGATTCTGGTGATTGATTAAGGAATACAAATAAGATTATAACAATTCGATAAAGATCAGTTTCTATCCACATTACAATTTATTCAAATTTAAGGAATTACATATAACGGGTGATTTTTAAGCTGGTTTGGTTTTGGCAACACTGGTTTTGACAGCTGACGTGTGTTTAGTACCTTGTGTCACTGTCAAACAGCTTCAGTTTGGTTTGCAATTTAACCATGGATCGTCTTACAAATGAACAACGCTTGCAAATTATTGAATTTTACTATCAAAATTCGTGCTCGGTTCGAAATGTTGTTTATCGAAAAATTGTGTTCAGCGATGAGGCTCATTTTTGGTTGAATGGGTACGTAAATAAGCAAAATTGCCGCATTTGGAGTGAAGATCAGCCAAGAGCATTGCAACAGCTACCAATGCATCCCGAAAAAGCCACTGTTTGGTGCGGTTTATGGGCCGGCGGCATTATTGGGCCATATTTCTTCAAAGATGATGCGAATCGCAGCGTTACTGTCAATGGTGAACGCTACCGAGCGATGATAACAAACTTTTTTTTGCCCGAAATGGAAGTTCTTGACTTGCATGATATGTGGTTTCAACAAGACGGTGCCACATGCCACACAGCACGCGAAACAATGGCGCAATTGCGAGGCGAGTTTGGTGAACAGTTAATTTCACGTTTCGGGCCGGTCAATTGGCCGCCTAGATCGTGCGATTTGACACCATTAGATTATTTTTTGTGGGGGTATGTCAAGGCTAATGTCTATAGGGACAAGCCCGCTTCGATTGACGCACTGGAAGCCAACATCCATGCATTCATTCGTGAGATACCGGCCGATATGTGTGAAAGAGTATGCCAAAATTGGACTCAGCGGATGGGCTACCTGAGACGCAGCCGCGGTCAACATTTGCATGAAATTATCTTTAAACATTAAATTGCAAGGATCAAACTATCGATTCAAATAAATATTTCATTCATTTTTTCGAATTTTTTGTGTTTTTTTTTTAAAAAAAGTTCTAAACCTCTTAAAAAATCACCCGTTAGATATAGTCAAATTCAATTTAAATGTCAGAATCCTTAATTCGCTCAATATATTATATAATATTAATTAGATGGTTTTTCGTTTGTGCTGGATTTACACGATTGTTTTTAAATTTATTTCACTGCAATAAACTGGCAAAGTATTGATTGCAAAAACTGTCAATTTGTCAGATAACGTCGGCTTTTAACCAGATAATTTTTGTCTAACGGCGAATCCGATGCATCGCAAAAATCGTCTCATAAAAAGCCGGCATAAAAATGAGCAAGATTATTCATTCTTAATTAAAACATGCATATGTAATTAAAAATATTTACACAACGCCATCGTAATGTCAAGATTAAACGTCAGTTGTACTTGTCATCTTCTTATGATGGTAAGCCGTTGCAGATTTTAAAGCATTTAAACGACCACTTGTGTATCCGTCGGGAATGAAATTTTTGTTGAAGTGTCGATTTGTCAAATTTTTTTTTAAACCAAAATGCTGTCAATTCTCTTTCTTATTTTAAAAAATAATAGAAAATATTTATTGTAACCATGTTTCGACAGAATTTGTCAGTTTAGAGCTTGAATATATTTTTGATATGGAAACATCTATGCCGGCGGCGGTTCAAGCTAAACTAAAAACGTGGACATTTCTGTAGCACATTACGTTGCGCTGTTACACGTTACGATACGTTGATGTATATTGGATACGTTCAATATTGCGGTACGTTCTTTCGTAGCTGTGCTCAAACTAAATAGAAAGGTCGAGTTGAGTTTAGGTTGAAATTTAGTTGACAGTTAGAACTCGCTGCGTTCTATAATGTAAAACCAGCACTTGAATATTTAATTTGATGTTTACACATCTTAACCGTGAGTCCCGTAACTCACACTTTTTTTTACGTCTATACAGGGTGTCCCAAATTCATGCAAGAAGAAATTTTAATGTTAAAAATTGACTACTTACCTTTCCAACTTAATTTTGTAAAAATTTTGTTGAAATTATCACAGAATAATGCATTTCTATAGAACTTCCGAATGACTGTCCTGTCCGGATAACAACCTTCAAACACACATAAATTATTATTCAAATTGTTACACAGCTAAGCTAAGCTAAGATAAGCTATGCATAAGTATACCTATACGCTGCAAAACAGTGTTGTCAAAAAAAAAATTATTAAAAATGTGAATTAATTTTATGAAGAATAATTTCAAATCACCGGAAATTATGTATACAATAAAATATAATATTTGGATTTTATTTATTCAAATAAATAAGAGTATAATTGCAATTAGCATAAAACTATAAAAAAAATTTTCCACTAAATTAAAGACCTGCCGCACAATATAATTAATAGTTTTTCACTTCTCTTCCTTCAACCTCTCTTTGCATAAAATTATCATTCCCAGCATTGATTCCTGGGCTCTCATAACCACTTTCAGAATTAATTTTTAATTAGTCTTATTAGGTTCTTACCAATGGTTCAATTAAATCAACTAAATTGTGTGTGTGTTTTTTTTCTTCTTCTAAAGATGTTTAAGATAGTCTATAAGCGATAAAGTTGTTTATTTAGATATTTCGTGTTGCACGTCAAATAAAATAAACTAATTCCTTGTGCTGCAACTTCTCGAGTTAGATTCTGATGCAACATACATACATACATATGCCTTATCGGCTCAAAAAAAAATAAAAAAAAAAGGAAGAAGAACTCACAGACTCAATTAACTAGACAACCCGTTATTAATAGCTTGTGTCCTAAATCATGTTCTTATCAATTAATTTATGCTCGAAAGCCATTAGGCGAGCATCGGCTGCAATTAACTCTGGAAGGTTTGTTGATATTTTTGTTAGTATAGTATCACATTGACGCAGCACCGCTAATTTTAAAACAATTTTTCTTAAGTAAAAGATTAGATTATTATAGATACAAAAAAAATGATCGAATTGTGGAAAAAAATATATAATGAAGAGCCTATTGACTTTAGAAGTTCTAATTATAATAAAATGCATCATACATGGGTCGCGTGAACTTGTTCTTATAGCTCAAGTGATGGCTAAGAATATTGAATTTTTTAAATATATCTACATACACACATACGTAGATAACATTCTACATAATTAAATAGGTATTCCAAAATGAATGCAAAATTTGATTTCGTAGAAGTATTGGCAACCCTGAAAATTTGAAATGTAGGATTACACGAGAGATGTTTTCAATGTTGAACAATATTTTAAGAATAATGAAAAGTTTTCCGGCTGCAGTTCGAAAATTTCGATGCAAAAATTATGATGAAATACTAGTTAAGCGTTGGCAACCCTAAAAATTTGACAGCTGACAGATATAAGATACGAAAAAATGGTGGATTACACGAGAGATGTTTTTAATGTTGAACAATAGGCGTGTTTTTTTTACAATCCCAGTGGGAATTGCAGGAAAAAAACGACCACAGGGATTAGTGACAGCAACACATAAACAAAATAGAGTTTTCATACAAACTATCGATAACAAGTATATAATTTATGCCGGTAACACAGTTTTTCTGTGTGCTTAAGTTAAGCCCGGAGAATTATCTGGGTTTAGCTTAGCCCGTAGGGGATTAGTTGTTGTTGTATTTAACATGGTGATTGTTTAGCACCGACGTTGTTTTTTTCATTGTCGTCTTATTCGTCAAGACTCAAAAAAGGTTGGAAAGCCTTTGACCAAATATAGAGAAGAAAATATTTGTATATTGTAGTTTTTTAAGGGAATTAATAATTGGAGGGGAAGCTGTAAAAGAGAGAAGTCCAGCACCAAAAATAGTTCACAAAAATTCTTTAGGTCACAGTAAATTGAAAGTTAATTTAATGTTTAATATTATTCCATCATCCTATATTGAAACAAGTTTCTCAATTCAGGAATTTACCCAGTAGCAGATTTTTATAGGGGTTTTATTTAAACAAAGATGAAAACTGGAAAGTTATGACGGGTTAGTTACTGGTTCTCATAAAATTATATATAAGTAATTAAAATAAAATGTTAATACAAAATATTTACGTTTTAATCGAAATGATAAAGTTTCAAAAAGTAAAATGTGACAGTATGTTTTGATGATTTTATTAAAAAAAATAAAAACGAGTAGTTATGGGATTTTAAAATCTTTCAGGGTTTTTTTTTTAAGATTCTGATTAATTATCTAGAAATTCTGGGTAATTTTCTTTTCTTTAACTACCTTTAGTGAAGTCCGTAGTGCGCAATAGGTAGATAGTACCAAGTGCGTAGTACGTATTAAGAACGAATGGTCATGATACATTGTGTAGCCAGAGGGTCACATGACTAGATTGAATAATGATCCTGAACTGTCTTATCAGTCTATTTTTAATGTATCTACATAGAAACCTATATATCTATAACTTATAAGTACAAAACAAATACATTCATTCATAATCTCATTTGAATTTTATTTCTGCAATTTTTAGAGTGCGTTTTCTGTAAATTTATGTGAATAAATAAATCCATAAGAAACACATTTTTTATCGCCTGATTTCATTTCAAAATTATTTTGTTCTCACATTTTAAATGGAAAATAAAACTAACAAAAAAAAAATACTAAAAACTGTCGACAGAGACATAAAACATTTTCCAATTAACCCGGTTAATAGAATACCATTTCATGCCTCGAGGCATTATATACCTAACTCCTTAAAAACTGGGACTTGACTTAACAGCTGTTTTCAACGCACCCAAAACCGAAAATCTGACTTAAGAATGAAACAAAAATTATAAAGAAAAAAAAAAAAAACAAAAACAACAAATCATAATTTTCCATCATCCACGCAAGTCTACATGACGTTTATTAATTTCTTTGGGTGGGAAAATTGATTAATGTACACACCCACCCACTATATATACATATTCGAACCCCGCGAGGATAGAAATAAACGGTTCACCTCCAATGAACCAGAGTGCGACACAACGGTTCAATAAATACAAATTAAATGAAACGAAAAAAAAAACTATATTTTACAGTACACCCAGATACTATATCCAGGTGGGCTTCATCTATGGCAAATCAAATCAAAATAATAATAAAGTTAAAAAAAAAAAACCAACAGAATCAACAAATACAACAACAACAACGACAATAAAGAACCACACTTGGTGATAACTCAAAAGCCGAAGTAGTAATTCTAATAAATGTGTCTAAACTAACAACTCCACTATAGATCTTGCCATCGGAGCTGGAGCTGTGTTGGCGGTATTCCGTTTATATAGCTTTTTTATTAAATGCGGAGTGTCCACGTCCCCGTTTAGATATTCGTTCCAGGGGTGGTGGTTGAGATTGGGGATTTGGTCTTTAGAATTTTTTTTTTTTTTTTTTATAATAAAATCAAAATCAGTAAAAAAGAATCAAAGATATAAAATAACCTTTATGACTTTTCGTGGGTTGTTTTAATAGGTGATTTACGCAATTACAAGCATTTTAAAACTGATCGTTGCAAATTAAATGGACATAAGGTCAGATAAGCTCGCTATATTGCGATGTTTAATGATGACAGCCGACAGGGGGCGACGATGACGTATACTAGACCACAGTGATGATAGAAGTTATTACAATTTTGACATTTTAAGGTGTGATGGATTGATTGGATTCGGGCAATAATTTTTCGACGTCTCAGTAATAAATTTTAGCAATATTTAGGAGAATTCTTTGAGTGTCAAGAAAACTATAAATTTGATTTGTGTCAGAATAATTTTTTTATACGCAAAGTTGGTTATAAATAAAAACCCACGAAATCAGGTTCACAAAATCAGGTCGACTCGATATCGACTAATGAGCATTTAACTTTGTGAGTATTAATGAAATAATTTTAAAATTGACTGCCTATACGCCACAAATGTCAAAAAATGATTTTTGATGCTTGATGTTTAAAATCATGTTATTATAATGAACTGTAGATGAAAATATATTTGCACATATTTTTTTTTTCCTCAATCTATGATTACTGCCTGAACACAATAGAATGCTGCAGCTGGAACTTGAGCTGGAGATGCAACAGCTGTGAAAAAGTGTCGTACGTGCCAATTTTTATGTGCCCCCAATGTAGCTGTACAGAATTTGGTACATTTTAAAGAAAAAAAATCAATCACGGTCACTTGTTTTTATTTCCGATAATTTTAATTAATATTTACTTTTAATTAATAATATTTTTCGCGTAACAAATAATCACAAAAAGATTCAAAATTTTGTTCCGGCTCTTTTTTTCTTCATACAAATTGAAACGTCAAAATTGCTGCACGTGAAAAGTTAAAAGTTGGTGAACTATTGCAGCACCGTCTGCAACACCGATTGCAGTTGTATGTATTGAATTATTTGAACCTATTCCAGCTGCAGTTCCAGTTACAGCTCCGTATCCATTGTGTTCAGCATTGAATATTTTGTGTGACTGTATAATCAAATCACGCTGTCAACGCAGTTAGGACACATTGACAGACTGCTGGTCAGTGCGTTGACAGCTGTCAACGTAGGATAGGCTGCGTTGAAATTCGTCTCGATTTTAAATTTTTTTCATTTTGAAGAGTTTTTTTTTAAATCCATCGACTTCGTAGCGATGCTTCAAAGGAATTTGACTGTTTAGAGATAAAGATAGTCAAAAAGCTATGTTTTTTGTATATACAATATTTCGTTCCAAATGTCACCCGAAAGCCCTAAAAAATAAAATTCCATAAATTTTATATTTTTTAGAGGTTTTTTAATCCATCAACTTCGTAGACATCCTTCAACGGAATTTGACAGTTCTTATTCAAAGGTGGTAGTCTATATTAGTAGCGAAAAAGCCACATTAATTTAAAGTGGTCGAATGTGGCCAAGTCGTGTGATCGTCATATTTTAACATTTTAAGGTGTTGAAACCAAAAGGTAAAAAATGCGACCCACTGGCGTCACTCGAGTGAACTTCAACGTTTCATACGTTTACACAGTCTTGTCAAGAACTCAACGCCTACTCATACCTACTTATTGACTATAGTTACGTTGACCATCTAATCTTAGCTTTATATATAAGCTCTGATTCGTTTTGGGTTTCGTCATACTGTCCTTCGGTCTACATCCATTGTAATTTAAGACTGGAAAAGTCTTCTTGTTGCTTTTAAAATAAATAGGCCCAAAATTTTATTCAAATAATTTGATGTTTAAGCTTTTTTAATACGAAACCAAGTTTAAAAGAGTAATTTCTTTTTGACATTCGATAGGTATCATACCTACTTATTTAAATTTCATGTCACTTTGACAGTTACAAATATGAAAAAGGTATGTAGGTATGTTTGCCTAATTTTTTGCATGATTAATCAAAATTTTAAAATTTTATTAATAAAGTAAGAAAGAAAAACTTAGAACATTCTATAGTAAAGGGTTTTACAGTAAGAACATTTTTAAGCATCATATTTAATTTTTTGCGCCAATATTTTTAAAGTTTTCATCTCTGACCTCAAAATCATACAACTTCATAATTGAATGGTTCGCCTTCAGAACCTTAACAAATTATCATCAGATTGATTGTCACTGATTTTCTAGAATACAAATCGGTATCTTTTTTTTCTGAAGTGACTCATCGCTCGTTGCATCATTATTAATACGTAGAATTGATTCATTAAAAATACAAAATAAAACCAACCTTCTGTTTCATGTTAATCGTCCGCCCAAACCAAACCATCTGTGATCCGTTTTCTAAGAAATCGAAGAAACTTCCCATTAGATCCCGACAAAAGCTTAAATGCATTTAGTAGGTATATCTATGTATATGGTATTATACGATACGATATACAGAAGGTATATTTAATTACGCCTTAAATAATGTAAAACAATGAGCATTACTAAAAGTCTTGTTATTTGTAGGTACATACCTACTATGACTATGGGCGGGATGCATTGTTTTAACATCAAACGCATTTGCCGCCCAATTCAATTCGTGTCGGTCGGTGTTCAATGTTCACTGAGTGCAATTCAAATTCACGCTTGCAATTTTATATTTCGAAACACAAACTGTCAGTATAAAGTACACATATGTATGACTGACTGACTGACTGTGACTGACTTGACTAACTGACTGCATTCAGTAGCACACACTGACACACACACAAAATGTGAATTGTGCATCTGTGGGTTTTTATTTCGAAAAAAAAAGAGCTAATTGGAACACAAAACAATCCCAAATGAATCGCTCTATTCGCAAATCGCCAACTCTGTGATTATTTTAATTAATTAATTATATCCCGATAGCTGTGCTTTTGATGAGAAACGGCTTGGAAGGGAAGGAGGGTTGTGATGGCGGACTACCGGGTACCATTAGAGATAATGAATCTAGAATACATGGCCATCGGCCTGACCGCAAGATATAGATTGTGAAGTTGCTGCGATGAAATGCAACCGATTCCAATGAAAAATTGCAATCAATTTGGTTGCAATGTGTGTTGACACAAAGTCACAAAGAGCATCCATAAAGTTGAAAGTGTCTCGTATATCTGATCCAGTACTGCCCATCATATTACCCCTTATTTGTGTATCTAACTTGTATATAGTTAGAATTTTCGTTTGAAAATTGTTTGATGGGGGTTATCCCCATGACGTCCACCAATATGTCATCATCATCATCATGCATATGCAATCAAGATGACTCTGTGATTTTGGTTGTGACAGCTACAGCAGCTCACCACTGGGGGTGTTTTGGATTCGATTTGCAATTAAATTCAGAAGCAGCTGCAGTGCGATGTTTATGTTTTGACAAATCCATTATTGTTTTTTTTTTATTTATTTTTTTAAAGCATTGTAAAAAGCAAATTAGTCAGTTTAGACCTTGGGGTGTGCGTTTTTGTTGATTTGTAAATTACAACGAGTCATCTAAGAGGATTTAGTTGTTATTAGAGAGTTAAAGAGAGAGAGTAAACAAAAATGGATAATATTATCGTCATTGTTCAATGATTAAGATTTTTTTTTGTTTTGTTAAAATTGAAACTAAAGAGTGTCCCAAAATTTAAACAAGATTTGAATTCGCCGCAATTTGTGTAGTAAATTGTTGGCAACCTTTAAAAAAAAACAATTTGACAGCTGACAGTTTTGTCTTCAGTACTTTTGTCAATTGAAGATTGAACTTTGTGAGCATGGAGACGTAGATCTTTGTTCTACGCTGTAAAGAGCTTTTTGAAATCTACAATTTTTGTCCACACCAAGTTGGTTGATTTCTTCTTTTACTTCCTGGAGCCATTTGAGTCGCGGTCTTCCTCCATACTGCGTCATCCCTAGGATGTGGATTCGAAGGCTTTTCGAACCGAAGCATTAGTATTTTCCATTTGTTCTTAAGACTCAGCCATTGACAATCACCATACTTGAAATAGAGGACCCAAAGAGATAGTTAATATCTTTAGAACCCGCGAAGGCACTAAAGTTACTGTTGTACAAAAATACTTTACTTTTAGGAGTTTTCACATTTTCAATGTTTGTTTGGGACATAAGCCCTACAATTTGTTGGGACTCATTTCCCATGTGGGTGGGATAAAAGCCCCGAAATAAATTTGGAACTTATGTCCCATCGGGTCTTATGGCCTGTACGGACTTATGTACCTGTGTCGAATAGTCAAATATAGAAATCGTTGCTGAATCTTCTTCTATCTTCTGCCGCACTACATTTAAACACACAAAGTGGATCGAATATCACCCAAATAATCTTCCTCTGATTGACTGATATCATTTCATCAGTTGCTACTAAAAGGACTTCTGAAAAACTTATACTTACCTATGTTTTTGATCAGCAAATTTCATTTATTCAAAAATGATGTTAAAAATGTTGCATGATAAAGAATTTATTTTTCATTTAAAATAGCTTTTAACAGCCTTTAGTCCACAAAAATTTAGGCGTTTCGTCCCGGCGATCTCACTTGGACTCATCAGTTGACTAGTGAGGACCTTGTCAATACGCAATTTTTGTTCAGTTCAGTTCATCTTACATAGATCCATTTTTATTTATTTTTTTTTGATAATCTACAATCAAATATAAAATTAACAAATCAAAATTGTAAATTGTTTACAACAATAAAAACTCTAAATGTCTTATTTATAAATATCATCACAGAGATTAAAATATTTTATTTTTATTTTAAATGAATAACCCACATATGGTTTCGCAGATAACGGCATCGTGGGATTATATGTTATAGTGAATAAATTCTCCCACAATTAAAATAACAAAATAGAATCTTTGTCTTGTACCTAAATTTTTTTTTTTGTATAGCCACTGTGTGTACATTTAACTCATTATTCCCAATTCATTGGCTATAAATTAAACATTTAATTATTATAACGATGTCGGTGCTATAGATGCATTGCGTAGGCGACTTAAAGTCGTCACATCAAGCAATAACACCACTATCATTTTTATTTTATTTACTCAAACATCAAACAAAAAATAATCGTTAAGTGCTTTAGATTTGTCCACCACGACTAATATGTGACTCCCGTTAACCGCCAGCAGAAATGAAAAAAAAAAAAAAAAAACAAAGAAAATGACTCAACTCATATAATACAAGATTAACAAAAAAAAAAACTTCCTAGGGGCACATTCACATCATAGTAATACTAAAAAGCACTTTACCGTTAAGAAGCCGAAAAACTGGAACAAATTAATATAAATGTGATTTCGGCGACAGTATTCTCTCTGCCCACCACATTTAGTTTGCCTCACTGTTTAATTTTTATGACCTCATGGTTGAAGCTGGGTGTAGATAGGTCCATCTGTAAATTTCTCGGAACATACAAAAATTGAGATCAAAGCCCCCCAACCAAAAAAAAAAAAAAAATGTCACCCAGTCTTGAAAATTGTAAACAAATAATACGTGACGCTGAATGGGAAACTGATTGTTTCGTCACACCGAAGACGATGACGACGACCGGTCAAGCCAGGTAAAGTGCCCCTGCGGTTGTGCCATGCCCCGCTCAAGCTTTGAACATATAGATAGTCAAGTCACCCATCGGAGTTATCACAGCCGCAAAAGTGGACGTATCGCAGAGAGAAGCATTACCATGAGTTCGAATTGTAGTTGGTAGGTAGGTATATACAACACTAAGGTGTAGCTTCTACTATACGTGGGAAATGTGAACGAACTCGATGTAAACAATTTTTCCAGTTCCAATGGAAAGCGATGCGTTGCCCTATGGAGTATAGGTTCTCCCTGTTGTGTGTGCCCACTGTGCGCCCAGACATTAATACCGCTGCCCTGACAACTCTTCGGCGGCGGCGGCGCAAGGCACACATGATGGTGCATCGCGCAAAGAAAAGATACTTCTGAAGGTAGAGGTAAGGTAGGTAGGTACCTATATATAATATCGCGACAAAGTCCATGATGGCTGCAGCCTGCAGTTTCGATGATGTCGTGTTTGCGATACGAACATGAATACAATAAAAACAGTTTGAAGAAGAAGAGTATCTAAACCTTACCTACCTACTTCGACAGGACCGGTCCTCATCACGTTGTTGTTTTGTTTTTTTCTTTTTTTTTTTTGGGACTTTGAGTAAAAGGTTATTTGCCATTAAAAGGGTTAATCGACTGAGTTCGACTGCGAGATGTCAATGTACTCCTTTTGGTTAGCATTAAGACCATTAGGTAGTAAATACATGGTGGGAGGAAGAAGTCTTCATGTTTCGCGCACTGAGAGCTCTGGAAGTTGTAAAAGATAAAACGATTATGAAGGTATCGGAGTTAAAACTTACGGTTGTCAATTCCAACAAAATAAAATTTATAAATTGCGTCTGAGAAATAATTGAAGTATGACAGAATCCAAAATTTGATAATCTATTTGTCCGAAAATGGTTTGGGTAAAAAGCATTAGATGTTGTTACATGTCTTGGGAAGACTATTTTTAGGGTAGTGAAAAGAAAACACTATAAATTTTTGAAGTCACTGTTTTTGTAATTTCCAAAAGCTAAGATTAAGTTTGACTGCTAGAGACCTTTTAAAAAATTACACATTCCGCGATTAGTTCTATTTTTTCCCGCTTAAGACTGATGATTCGAATTTAAAGCTGATTCGAAGATTACCTACAATATTATTTTTATAGGAAATTCACAATTTGTTCGGTTCACTATATAAGTAGTTAAGACCTTCTCTAGATTGTAGATCTCCCACTGCTTGACAGCATGTTTCTGTTGTCTAACCATTGTCCTTCTAGAAAAGGAATTGTCGTATTGCCCGAAGCTGATGATCGCACCTGCATCTAAATGATCCAGCAAAAGAAGAAGGAACTTAATATATGTACGTTCGTCAGGCTTTTTATTCGTGGGAACAGATGAGGAAACATTTTGTTACTCTTTTTTATACTCTTAGTACCTACATATATAACTATTATACCTTCACTAATAGTAACAACATCAAGTAAGGTGAAAACCTTGTAGTCATATCTGTTGACGTGCGACGTGCGTGGATATGTGTAGGTAGGTATATAGGTATCTAATAGGTATACTTTCGCAACTTTGTTGCAACATTTTACTAATCGCGTGAGGTGGATTTGTCCACTTTGTTGTCAAAGTTGACAGATAGATTTATGATTTCCCTATATAGGGTATGCTGATCGAGGTTGGGCTGATTGTCTTATTAAAAAAAAAATTATAATAATAATGGTAGGTAATATCAGTTCAATAAAAAAAAAAGAGACTAAAAGGCGTTCAAAGTCGGGACTTGTCTTCGGCGGAAATGTAAAATTCACATGAAATAATACACGACATCATTTGACAAATGAGTGCAGATTAATTGATAAATAGGAATGCTTAGTTAGGTTCGAAACATGAAATATAAACCAAACATAGGCTTTCTTATTCACATCCAGTGACAGGTATTTTAAGTGTATATATAGATAGGTACACCTAGTTTGTAACTTCATAGATAAGTTTAAATATTAGTATCGATTAAATCTCCTCAGACACAGCATGCATGGAGACTTTTAAAGACAGACGGTCACTTACTACGACAAGATATTCAAACAAAACAGTGTGAGACATTGCTACCATTTAATCTAGATTAAATATCTTTTAGACTAAGAAGCGTTTTAATAAAATATTGATGAAATTTTCGATTAAAACTGACACGCATATAAAATAGTAGGTATGGCTGAATTCCAAAACACATCAGATGCGTATTTGATGCAAAGTCATTAGTTCCGACAGCCAAAAGAGAAAATAATGACAAAATCATGAGTTCAATTTGTTAAATGAAAGCATCCAAACAAAATTGGATGTGTTTGTTATGTTTATTTGATGTGCATCGCTGACGTTTGGGATGCGTTTAGAAATTCAGGACTTTGTCACAATATTTTTTTATAAAGTATATGACACGTTTTTGAACTCAGCCATAATACTAGTATTTGGGGCTTTGGTTTTTAAATTTAAATAGATTGTAAAAAAGTATGAGTGCCGGAACTCACGGTTAAGATGTGTAAACATCAAATTAAATATTCACAGAACGCGACGAGTTCAAACTGTCAACCAAATTTCACCCAAAACTCAACTCGATCTTTCGATTTAGTTTGAAGTACGAACGAACGTACCCAATATTGAACGTATCATCAACGTATCGTAACGTGTAAGATCATAATGCAATGTGTCACAGAAATTTCCACGTTTTTAGTTTACCCTACCGCCGCCGCTGGCATAGATGTTTACGCATCATCAAATATTAAAAAAAAAAAAAAAAAAAAAAACAACTAAAATTTAAAACTAAGTTACCTTTGTAACTTTCCATTTTGGGAAAGTATATACCAAGTTGATGGTTGTGGAACTTTTAGACGTAGGACTAACTAACTAAAACATCGCTTTTTAATATTTACATAATTTTTAAAGGTTTACATACAGGGATACGACGCCAGTAATCGGAGGTGCCCCGCTGTTGAAGTGAGTTGTGTAAGTAACTCCAACCTCAATCCTATATTCATAATTCTATACCGGATGTCACTGTATATGTATGTATATACTAGAGTAGGTTTTAAAACAAACACAATGCCCATTAGATCCCCTTTTTCAGCGCTTCATGCGGCTAAGGCCATAACGCCAAATGAGTATATGAAAGGGCGCGTTTTACACGAACCTCCAACGCATGATAACGGCTCATTATATTTCCAATAATCACACTTTCCTGTCATACACACTTACATAACGCAAATTTTTAATACCTATGTAAGTACATAGGTACGTTAAAAAATGTATGGTAAAATGAGAACTTTTTGTTGATTTAACAAAGTTTTATAAAAAAATCATACAACCCACCACATTGCATTCCGGAAGCCACAGGTCGATACGAATGTATACCTATGCGAATACAACTCACTTTTGTATAATCCTGGTTATTGGTAGGCTTGGTTGGTTTGGTTGGATATAAGTTAGTTGGGTGGTTTGCCGTTGTGGTATAATTACTATCATCCCATCACATCAGCAAATATGTAGTGAGAGGAGATTGTTGCCAGTTAGTTACCTTCCAACCCCACTTCACCAAGTATCAGGAGAGAAAAAAAAAACCCTCTCACTGTAGAGGCTCTAATTAGTTGCACAATTCTATGGTTATACAGCCACGGCCTTCCGCCAAAGACCTATACACTATACACACGTTTCGCATCCACGACAACGACGACCGACGACCAACGACCAACGACGACGAACAAACGTTGAGCCTATACCTAATGTTGCAATACTGAAATTCGTATAATTAGCAGGATTTATATTTTATGACTTTATCGTGCGCTGGAGTGTATACTGGTATATATAGTTGCTCCCGTCACTTGGCCGCTTGGTCTGTCCAAGATTAGAATCTAACCATGTGGATATGGATATACCTTTGTATTGTACATATATAACTTCTTCTCCCCTTGTCATCTGCGTGGAGGAACTGTTACTGTAAGCTTAGCTAGTGTAACATGGTGTTTCCTAACGTCATGGGCTGCAATGCGTAAATGACTCTCTAACCACTTATATATAGTTACTTTGTGTTTCATCATATAGAGCCGTTGACGTGATATCAGATCCTCCCAGCAGATGAGAGAGAGACCTCCAGCACTGTTCACGTTCTGTTGCGTTATGGTAATTTAGTGGCCAACAGTAGCAGTAAAATGTGACGACTCCTTCAGGTGCCACTTATATCTATTATTCCTTGAGTTGTTGAAGGTGTTAAAGAAGTAAATTTCACCAGCAATGTTTTCCAAAGTCTATTAATATCACACAGTTTAATCACAATCATGTCAAAAATGTATGAAACAAATCTTGTAACATAAAAAGTGTCAACTATTATCAACATCGAACACACATACAAAAATCAACCAACAGCAAAAGGCCATCGACATTCAACCAAATACGAAACGCATTAAACTATGAATTCAACAAAGTCAACGTCATCACTCAAAATAAATAAAAAAATAAAATTATAATTATTTTGTCGCCTTTATAGTTCACACTATGTTATGTTTGCTAGAGCAAAAAAAATCAACAACTATTCATTGTTTATCGACTCATGATTTTCTTGCTATCGAATTAGAATTTTCCAGCAGATTTTCAGATTGGTGCAAAATTGAAAATTTCAGAAATTAAGAATTTTTTAAAACCACAACAATAGGTATATTGATTCAGTGAAGACTGAAGACACTGAATCCGGCATTTTCTTCGATTTTCACAGATGCACAGAACTCAAAATGAATACACTAATGATCAGTGCCGTCGTTTCACAAATTCCGAGAGTAGCACTTTTCATAAAATTAGGCGAGCATTTTCAGAAGATGAGGAGCCCCGTTAAAATTCGAAATATTTCACCAAATAATATTAGGATCACAAATGAAAATAAAAATAAATATAATATAATATGATAAATGTCTGATAAAGACACAAGAACGTAACGTCCCATTGGACTAAACAAAACCAAAGCATTCATATCTGAAGTAATATTTATATCTACATGAATATAGCCTCATAAGAAGCCTTTTTTTAAATAGAAAAATTAATAACTTAAAACCGATAATTAATATGACATTATTTAATATTAAAAGTATTTTAAAAAGAAATAACTTATTTAATATAAAAATAAATATACATTATTATTTCTTTGAGTCTAGACTTCTTTTTTTGTACTTTTCAATCAAACTTTTAGACGGTTAATATTTTAATAAAGAAACTATGCATATTCATAAATTATGATCTTACTTTTCCATGTTTAGTTTTTTTTCCTTTTCTTTAAAACCTTAAACTATCAATGTTTATTAAAAAGTAACTGAGAATGTTTTATTGAATTGTATGAATAAGATATATGATTTATGCAGATAAAAATATCGCTACCTTATTCTCTCACGAACCCTTTTGCATTCAACTGCAAAACTGTTGCATACTTTCATTTGAAAATACGACGTTTTGAAGTTTAACAGAGATGTTTAATTTTTAATAAGAGCACAGATGTGAGAAATCAAGATTTAAAAATATTTTCAAACTGCAAGATACTTTTTTATTTAAAATTTCCGTGTAGAGACTTGAGGAGCCTTTTTGAGACATGGGGAGCACAGTAGCCCTTTCCGCAGTAAAGGAGCCAAATGTTACTATGGTAGCCATTCCGACGGCACTGCTAATGATATAGAATATTTTATCACCGCATTTTTTCATGGCGATAATTACCCATGAGGCACTGTGGTCCCTTTTTTTGAATTTTGTTGACAAAAATACTTTTGTGGACTAAAGGCCGTTAAAAGCTATTTTGAATCAATAATTCAACAAGTCCAATTAAATAGTCTTCTACTTGGCTGATGTATTTCAGTAGTATATAGAATCTGTATTATTAAAACAAAAACCTTCAAAAATACTTTTTGATTCTTGAAGAACATTTATGAAATTGTTACATTAAATAATTTGATGTCTGAAATATCTTGAAATCAAAACCAGGCATTGAGTAGAGTCACTGGATTCAGAGCACCAAAATCAATAATTGTTCCAAATTTCCTTAATTTTTATCAAGAATTTGTGTGGTAAATATTTTTTGATGTCAATATTTTCCAAATTGAGACAAGAATTTTGAAAGGTTTTTAAATATTCAAGTCACAAATGCAAATTAAAAAATATTTGGTGAAATTCACCCAATAAAATAGAATTTATCTATACTGCTTGTTGCTAATTCTAAAATATGGGGTTTGGGTCAGCTGCGACGCCCACAAAAAAAATATACCAACCATTTTTCGAACTCTATACCTACCTTAATACGAGGATATAATGTAGGTATCTGAAATGCGTTGCGTATATATTATGTAAAGTAAGCACGCACAATGGAAATAGAAAAATTACGTGGAAATTACTCCCGGGGTGATTATACAGGAACGGAAATAGAAATTTATTAAGTTTTCCCCACTTCTTATGTTCAAATTGGACATTTGATTAGGGAAAGAGAGAAAAAATTAAGGTTTCAACCATCACCTGACAAAAAAAAAAATAATGTATACAAACATATAATCGTGCTATGAAAATGTAAGAGGTCTTACTCTACATATAAATAGAGAGCCGTTAGTTTGAATAAATGTCAAAATATATATGGCAAAAATGTGTCAACTTTTTAATCTGATCTGGACACGCTGGAAGTTTGTTCGTATTTATTTTTTTAACTTGTCACGACAAATAGTTTATTCAACTTTCTCTATTGGGACTAATGTAAGAAAGGACAAAAAAGGGAAGAAGCTTTATTTTTGTATAGCTATTGGGAAATGGGATTATATCAAATCGCTTCTAAAGGCGAATGGATTTTGGAAGTTTTTATAACAGACATCTAGGCTTGTCTTTTGCAGTAATTATTTCGCGAAAATATAAATGGGTTGGTTCATCAACGGTGATGATTGATTATACTGAACTGAAACTACCATATTTTCCATTTATATATAAGAACAAACTTTCAAAGTTAACCAAACTCAAAACCAATTAATTTTACTTCCTGTCTATACTAAGTCCACTAACTGCATAAATAAAAATATCCGATGCTCCAATATTTAGAACACCTTACGGCAATAGTTGTCGATCGTCGCGTCGTTCGTCGGTCGGTCAATGCATCAGAACATCAATTTGCCATCCTATCAAATTTTGATTTATTTGGATTTGCATTCCTATTTTTTTTTCCAGAAGTTGCCCAGTATGAAATTAGCTTACACTGCGAAATGTGTCGTAAATCTAATGCTGCCATTTGCAATACAGTGGACATGATGCGGGAACAGGCTGAAATTAGCGCATGGTAATGTGTCAAGCCAGCGGCTAAATCGAACCGGAATATATATCTCAAGTGTGTTTCCTTAATAGAACAAGCAACGAAGAAGGAGCAAGCGAGTGTGTATGTATCGTCAACTCAGGAACTCAGACTATGGGCGTGTAGTCAGTCTCTTTCTTCAGGACATGCGTGTGCTAAATTTGAAATTCATGGACTTCGTCCATGGAGAGGCTCCTCTTTGATTAGCATTCAATGATCTACCAATCGCCTGATTGTGGTCTGGCAATGGCTTCTGCCGATCGCAGTTGATCGTTTCCTGTCTACAACCATCAGTGGCGGCGATCTGCTGCTGTTGCTGCTGATGCAAGCCGCAGCTATAGTTATCGGATTCACCATGCACCGGAGCCAAGTGACTTCTGTCAAAGCTTGGGTTAGATATTGTTTTGTGATACGACGACCATCATAGTATATGTATGTACAACGTACCTGTGATGCACTTGGATACGGATCGTGGTTTGAAAGAAAACAGATCGATCGATGTCCATCTCCGGTGTTGGCTGTGGCAGACATTGAGCAGTTCGTCCCGCAGGAGACGTGGCAGCAGAGACATCATCAATCGCAAAGCAACCAGAGACCAACATCGGATGCATCTAATGCCATTCAACCTTTTTTCGCCATGCATAATGGATCGAATGTTGTCTGCTTCCTGGCAGCACACACGACACACAGCACAGCACACAGGAATTGCAATTGGAGAAAGAGACCGATCGACGACCGATCGACATCTCATACATTCATGCATTGATCGATCTTGATTTTGTTTGTTTTGCTGATTTGTTCAGTTTCGGATAGCAGCATCATACTACATATATAGGTATTGCTACCAAACTGAATCTGAAATGAGATACGACAGCATGGCACTATATCGGATATGAGATGATGCCACTGATCAGTGATCATTGACCGAACGACAACAAACAACGACGACGACGATGGGAACATTACTGAAAGTTGAATAACAATCATCTGCAAGTTTACGAGGAAGCAATTCGTTTTGGGGGTATTTCCAAATATATTTTCCCATGGGAATAAGTTAAAAGGGCTTTTTGTTGTTGTTATTGCAATTTGCAAGCATGGCAGAACGTATAAATTAGTGATCGATCTCGGATTCGGATATAAAGAAGTTGTTAAAACTTTTTTTTTGTATTTTGGGACTGAGTTTCAAATTTATGAGGAACTGGTTGGAAATAAAGGACACATACATATGTGCAAATATAAGCGAATATAATTTTTAGGATGAAATCGATATTATGGTGGTAATATTTAATTTTAACAGAAAATGGTGTAAAACAGTGTTTATAGAATATATAATTTAACTGTGCATTCCTTAGATGACAAACAATTGTTCATGCACATTTCCTGACATCTCCTATATTTTTTCGATAAGATCTGGTCTTTTTGCCAGATCTAAAATTCAAATTACCCAGTAGTTTAGTTTACTACACACTGGCTTCAAATAACATGTCAATCAAATGGCGCCCTCCAGATTTTATTTACTGCCAAATTTTCGTGCACTTTTTCGAGCCCTTAGACCGTCGATTTCGGTCCGGATGTTGTCTTTATCTGATGTCTTTGGCGCAAAATTTTAAACGATTTAGTAAAATGTTAAAGCCATTTTAGTAAGTTACTAAGTTAAAAAGAAGATTTAGCTAATTTTAAACGATTTTAGCAATTTACTATCTCTTAACATTTTACTAAAGTTAAAATCACAAAATGGCTACTTTAACTTTTAGTAACTTGCTAAATCCATATGAAATCTGTCATTTTCCTCGAAAAAAAATTGTTGGCAAAGAGTTAAATTGTGTTTTTTGTTAATGATTCGTGTGCTATTGTTTTTTAAAGTAAATAAAATAAAATAAAATGTTTTCGGAAGACATCAAGAGTTACTGAAGCTAATGGAGGTGCTGATTCCAAAAAGGTATCAACCATCCCTGCACGGTTTATGGTTGGTCAGGTACACTCCAAAATGTTTTAAATTTTTCTTCATGATGGCAAAAATTAAGAAAATTGAAAAAGGTTTTGGAGTGTATCTGGCCAACGATAAATCAAATTATTAGGTCCGTTCCCTAGGTTTAGGTTTGTTTACTTTGTTTTTCTTTCACGAACTGTCATTATTTGGACGTGTTTAGATGCACCATTTTTAATAAAAGGGAGTTAGTATTTTACTAGTTAGTAAAACGAAAAAAAAGGGTTAAAATTTCCGAAGAGCTAGTAAATTACTAAATGTTTAGCAAATTGCTAACTAGTAATATGCTAAGCCCTTAACAATAGGTTGTTTAAAATTTTGCGCCTTTATCTTTTGGTGCTTGCAGGGTTCTGAGGATGATTATTAAGAACAATGGATAGAAGATAGCATCACAGGCAATAATTCCACGAGGTCAAATCAGAAGAGAGAGGAAGAGAAAAAGAGAGAGGCAGATAGAGACAGAGATATATCTTCATAATCACGAGGCAACAGTTCCTCGCCGATTGTTATTTTGTGAGGATGTACATACATATATAGATGAAGATATTCATGCACGATCCGATGAATGGAAAGTCTCAAACTAACAAGAACCTGCTTGTTGCCAAAAATAGCGCACGGGATATTATTGTTCAATTGCAGCTCGAACTCGCTTGAAGTTTTCTTCGGGAGTCGGAGACAATCCCGAAATTCATAATATGCATCAGATGCAAAGGGGCAGTGGGTGAAGTGTGCGTTTGAGTCCCACTTTTGGGGAGCATTCTTTTCTATATATTATGTATTATGTACATATGTACCTCCAATTTCCACACCTCACGGGAGCTAAAGACCGTCAATAATTTAAATCCAATCTGTTTGCAGTTAAATCCAATCTGTTTGAAGTTGTTTCTCTCTGTAATCTCAAAAGAAACTCAAAATTTATTAACGGTGCGCGGCAGCCATGAAAACTATCACTCTATATGATTTGCAGCATCTTTAACTTCTGGTAGCGTTTATCAATTATTTTATCCCTCAGCTCAAACCGCCCTGAATACCATCATAAGGAACCACAAAAATTCACATCATCTATAGGCGGCTAGTGTGTGCCTTCACTGGTGCAATCTCAATAAATTAGCTCGACGACAATAAATTAAAATGTTCGAGTAATTTTCTGACATCTTTTTTGAAATACGAGTATTCTTTGGCATTGTTCCAGAGGATCTTTTGCTATATACGTGTGAAGCATCATCTTCTGAGCCTCTGTGAGCATTGAAAGCATCATTGCAGTGCAGATATAAAAGCTAAACAAGATTCACGTCAGAATTTCCCAGCTGCATGATTATCATTCTTGGTTGTCGATCGAATTAGGTTGAGTGTGTTTATGGGAGTGTGCGGATAATCACATTTTGACAGGATCACTGGAGATCAGTCAATTGGGAAATGAAGTATTTTTCTCTTATCCAAGTGCAGTTTGACAAGAGCTAAAACAACAACAACACGACAACCACCACCAACAACAACAACAACAACATTAACAAAAATAAAAAATAAATAAATGGAGAAAATGAAGAAAAATCAAAGAAAGAATACAAAAAAAAGAAGAAAACGTTTACGATTCAATTGGATATGCAACTCACGAGGAACACGATCTCTCCAAGAACACAAAGCCAGAACATGGCCCGAGTGCAAGAGGCTAAGTGGCTGTGTCCATCAATACCGCATCGAGTCAATTGGCGAAATGTCATTGTATGCTAATTAGTTAGCTATGAGCGTCAATCAAAAGCGTTGAAACATTTCTATGGCTTAGCCAGCCAACTCTGCAGCCCCAGCAGTTGAAACTATTAGGTATGGGTTAGGTTTTGATATTGCGGTCTATAGCGGGGGTATGGAGATGAAGCTGGACTAAAGAACGGGCTCGTCGTGACTGCATGCGGTTCGGTTGCTGTCGGGACGGGACAGTCTGGCGCAGAGACGGTTACGGCTAGCTTATATTGTCCCAATACCAGCAATTGTGCGTGTGCAATGGAATTCAGTTGTCAGTTGTCCAAGTCGCGGTACCTGATATTTTGTGCCACTTGGCGCTCCCGTCGCACGCCTGCCACCGCTATATACGTATATACCAACTTCTTCCGCTATAATATAACTACTCTTAGACTAAGAACAATCGCTTCACCTTAATTCGTAAGCGCGAGTACTGGTTGTCTACTTCTATGCTGCTGCTACGCTACAGGCTCGATTGGCACATGGAATTCAAATAAAAAAGAAAAAAAACTGACGGAGACAATGACGGTCTTTACGTCAGAGCCTGTTGTACCTTCCTATAGTTTGCCTATAGATATCTTGCGAACCATGATGATTGGCGATGATTCGGTCTTTTAGCTATGTCATCATATAAACGGCACAGCAGGGTGGGGAACTCTTTATAGATGATGTCAATTGGAAGAAAAAGTTTAGAGTTTTGGCGTTTTTCTTTTGACGTGCCTCTGACTTTTCCTGTTCGTTTGAGTTTATAAGATTTGCATGGAAAATCGTGACTTAGTAACATTGTCACAGTCTTTATTACTGCAGCATGATTCCAATGTAAGGCGGTAACATATTTTCATAATATTATTGAAAAGCGAATTAAACGTGTTGGACGATTGAACAACTATCCAGACAAAATGATAAATTTCCTATGAAGGATTACGAAAATTATTAAGGTTGGTACCTGGCACCTTTCTACTCCAGATGTAGAAGATGATGAAATGATCTTTGAATATTCTTTAAAAGTCATCTTAAGACTTTCTCTTATTTATTACTGTTAGATCTGTTTCCTTTAAACTGAATTTTGTAGCATTTAATTATAAGGTGAGGTCAGGAGCGAATTAAAATTGTGTGTCCCCAGAATTTTGAACAGCATCAACGTGACTTTTGGTTTATAAACGAATTTTCAGTAAAACCAAATCTTTTGGTGTATTTAATTAAAACAACGAATTCGAACAGTCTTCTATTTTTTATTTTAGGAGATTCCAAAAATTTTCTTGATAGTTTGTGCCTTTCTTTCAAATGGCTATCAAGAATTTTGAAATATTTCTCATCACATAGCACATTGCTTCTATTTTAATTCTGTTCCCTTCCTATAAATTGTTATTTCCAAATGGTTTTCTATCCCCCTCTATATCCTCTACGTTTGCATTAAATATATTTTAATAATCTGATCAAATCAACACCCGGAATGCAATTTACGTTATTATGTTCAATTAAGTTCCTTTTATATTTTGGTACTCCTCTCAAAACATTCAAACCTTCTAACAATCTGAATGGTTTTCCTTATTTCGTTCAAGTGGTTGAATTTAAGTATTAAGAGTGCAAAGATTTCTTCAAATGGTGATTGTTTCGGTTTGTTATATAAGTTTAAGGGTTGGGTACGACTTTTCGAATGCATTCAAATCCTTCTTTCCTAATAATACCAATACCTACACGTATTTTGCCATTATATATGAAAGAAGAAGTGTTTGTATTAAGGTTTTATTACTTGGATGAGGTGCTGGGGCAAGCATTCGGAATATGAATTTCTATATGCAAATTTGATTGTTACAAATCATTGAATTCCAAAATCATATTCAATAATCATAATCATCAATTTTGATGCAGTTCGAGTGTAGGTATAAAGAAATAATAAGTTTTATAAGATTTTTGAAAAGTCAATTTAGCAGATGTTCGAAATTGCAATAGAAAGAATAAACAGTTTAAAGGAGATGCTATTTAAATCTGTTGTAAAGGACTTTATTATGCAAATTTTGTGATTACGTTGGATATAGAGAATTTCTAAGAATGAAAACATCAGTACTAGGTGGGAGGGGATAGTTCAGTTTATAGCTATATCATTTAAAAGCGGCATTGAAGTTTTTCGTACGTTTTAGAAGCAAAATCTGTGAATGTTTTGATACCAAAACATTAGATTTTGAGTTAAGTTGTCATTTTAGTAAACAATGTCCATTTTGGTCCAATCATCTATATATAATGAGCCGTATTCATATTTTTAAGATGTGGGTGATAGTTAAAGTACTTGGACGAAAAAACCCTCGTTCTCATTTCTTAGATCGTCGGAACTCTTGGATCAGAGCCTTGTCCATCAAGCTTCTTCAAGATGGGCCCCAAAGAAACGAAACCGGTGAAAATCTTTATAAATTTCACTTGTCCCTAGCACACAACCTAGGGAACAAAACGAATGAAGGAGAACATTGTCCAGTTATCTTTTTGAAAAGGAGCTCAAATGAGAAACTAAACGGGCCAAGAATCATTATCGGAAACGCTATTTCTCTAGCAACCAACCTCTAAGGAACAAAAGGGGTCGGAACTAAAAAGTCTCAGAGAAGAACTTTGTCTTAAAGAAAAGTCCAGAGAAACGAAACTGTGGCGAATTCTTATGAAAATCCCTTTATAAAATAAATTGAGTGGCGCGACAGCTCGTATATAACCAGGGGCTAGAGACTTAAAACTCTCAACCATTGTGTGCATGTTATTGGCAGGAATTGAGGGTACCTACAATTTTCTGCTGAATCGAACGGCTATAGGGTGAGAAGCACTTTTTCATGACAAGAGATAGGTACACTTGGAAGATTTGACAATCCCTCGCAAAATGCAGTAACCTGTGAAAATATTTTTTTTTTAGATGGCATAGGCTAGGAATCGAACCCAAAACTTTCGGCGTAACAGTCCAATGCACTAACCATTACGCCACGGCCTACTACTTAAAAATATATTCATTTTCCCTTCCTCCTCTTATAAAATCTGTGGCCAGTGTTAACTTAGAAAAACAAAGTACAAAATTGTATGGAATTTTTTTAAATTTAAATTCTATTCGATTGAAATGACTACAAGTTGGTTCCTACACAGCGATTTGAGAATATTTCAACTTTCTTTACACAAGCTTACCTAATTTTCCTTAAAAATTGACGAAACCACACAGTTAATCACTGCATCATGTTATTGGTGATTTGATTTTTTTTTTTTTCAAAACCTTACCAATCAAACACTTGTTTTATTATTACTCATATAAAAATATATACTTACTTTTCGTCTCACTTCATGCTCATGGCTTTATACAACCTTTCTCTATTTATATACATTTAAATCAATAAAAGGTATCTCTGATGTATCTGCAGCTTATATATATTTAGGTTCAACGTTCTATTTACAAAAATAAATCACCTAACATTTTATAACCTTCTAAACTAACCCCATCATCATCATCCAATCCAGCTAGCTCCAACTCAAGTTATAACCCTAAAGGCAAAACTTGCAATATATAAAAGCATCTATATATAAGATAGCTGTCTGGTGTGCACTCAATTGACCCGAAAATCGCACCTTTCTCTCGGTTTAACCTCAACCAAAAGTGTTTATTAGATTTTTCACACCTCAGTGCCCACAAAAAGGCATACCTTTACACCTATTCTATCACATTGTACACAGAAGCCATATACTTATAATACCTCACCTCCATCCGTACCTACATTTATACATAGGTACATACATATATGCCTTCCCCCTTTTCAGATACAAAACTGATAGAAATTTTATTACCAGAGAAGACCATCATCAACATACCTCTCTATACACTAAGCAATCGAATTTAATTGGAAAAAAGGCCTCCGCAACCCCAAGCCCAACTATCCAGAACAAATAAATGGAAAATAAATTTCCACAGATTGTGTAGTATCCTTTGGAACGAACTCCTACCAACTGAAGAACCCAAAACTATAGATAGAGAGGGAGAGAGTGATGCAATGAATATAAGAATACAAGAGGAGCCAGGATCTAAGCCTTTACGACGTGTTAAATTATCCCTTTGCCGAGATGCATTTGATTTATGGTATAATTGGTTCCTTGGCTGATCTGCGCCCAAGATGAACTTCACCCACCCCTCTCCATCCCTCCACAAAAAAAAAGAACGAGTCATAGTTTACTTTTAAAAGCTCGGTAGGTTGGTGCAGGTGCGCAGGAGTCCAAGTTACAATCGTGGCTTGAATCCAAAGTGAGAAAATTACTAGCCTCAAGCTGTTCGACCCACCTCCGGGTCCGGTCGATTGAATCGATCAATTGAGGCTGATGGTGCTGCTGCTGCTTATTCTGCAGCTATTATACACTGACCGGGCAGTACACACATCCGCATCGCGCAGTATCTTCAACTTCGTCCATTTAGAATTGCTGAACAATTGATTCTGAGAAGAATCTTCCATCACATCCAAACCGTGATGAATGAAGCTGAATATTTCCACTAATGGTGGCCGCCACCACCACTGCCTGCCATCCACCGATAAACCAGAGAGGAGGTATTTCTAGATATTCTCCGAGGAATTCATGTTGATGTGGAACTGAACCAACTATATGGGGGCAATCGATCGCCGCCGCAGCGCGGAAGAAGGATCCACAGCGATTCCATGAAAAATTGCTCTGTCCTCCATCCATGTTGTGCGGTGTTCTGGCCATTGTCGGTTTGGCCAATTTTGGTGTTTCGCTAAGTGATGTGTGTGGCCAAAATGAGCAACACTCGCTGCATGCTTAACCGAGAACGGTACACTTGTTGCACTCGTGCCAAGCTGCCAAGTTGACATATTTTCTGTGATGGCTGAAAATATTCGCAGTGGGTCGCCGACGCGCTGGCCAGCCGTTAGCTTCGTCCGTTGTGGTTCGTGTTGTCGTGTTGTATAGTGGCAGTCATCGTCACTGTGCTGCCGCCATCGTCGCCGCTGTTGTTGTTGTCAGTCGTCCAAGATGGCGCGCGAGAAATATATAAAGAGGAAGGATAGTTGACGTTCCTTTGAGTGGCATTTCCCTGACGTTTCGCGCACGTACTACAACTACTTTGTCGATATCTATATGTATGTACATCTCTCTCTCTCTCTCTCTCTGCCAATACGAAAAGCAGCAGCAGCACGATCGTGACATCTACTGGAACATGGTGTAAATTAATAAAAGCAATTTGTCCGGTAATTAAAATGCAGTTTTGGTATGCGATACGAACTTGAACGCATCCGCATGTGATCGTTCGTTCATCGATCGATGATTTTTCCATTGCAAAGATGGTGCATTGAAATGTACAAGTCTCTCTCTCTATATAGCGAGAGCGACATACAACTTGCATACTAAGCTTAAAAAGAATTTCTAAATTTTTTTCGAAAGGAAACCAGGTTTTTTTTTTTGTTGGTTGTGAATTGAATTTATTAAGGTGGAAATACTTCTGACATCTTAAGATTTTTTTTTCACTTTTTCGCGTTTAAAATTTTAACTACTTACATAGGTTAGGTAGGTATCTATCTTCTTATTGATATTCTACCTTTTTTAGAAGTGAACATTTGTTTAATTGGTATTTAAGTTTTTTTTAATTATGCAAAAATGTTAACTGTCAACTTTGATGAGTCTGAAAATTGTGAGAGCATATAAATACTGCCTATAGCATAGGTTAGATTTAAATTCAGATTTATTATCGTTCAATTGATTGAAAATAGAACCGAAAAAACCTACATAATGTACTTGTTTATTTTTCAAGTGAACTGTGTTTCACATTATTCATCATAATTCGATTCACTTGGTCTTTCTTGAAATGTTCATTTCCAGATCTGGTTTTTTCTTCTATTTTTTTGCTAAGCCTTTTCATTTTTTTAAAGCAGAACGATTATTTGATGAATGCAATATTTGCGTCAAAAAATTAAAATCATTTGTCTATCAAACTGACGTTACGCGTTTCCAAAAACGTCAAATTAACGTCAATTTAGTCATCAATTTGGCGCATTCAGAAAAATAAGGTCTCAGAGATTTTTCTCACTGAAAAAAGGTAGGCAAGCGAATCAAAGTTTTTTTTTCCTCAGAGTTTTGGCAGCAAAACTGAGTAATTTTAAGGAGGAATTCTGTTCATGTAATGCTGAGATCTCCGGGATCTCATTTTCCTGAGCACGACTAATGATCGTCATTTGACGAACATATTTACATATATCGTCAAATATGCAAACGTCCTGCTTGCACAAAATCTGTTTGATCAATGTCAATTAATTTTCTTGCAAACCCATTTGACAGTTTACGAACACGCTCAATATTTTTGTCGTCAACCCGATTTATTTTTAACTGCTTTGGCATGAAATTTCATTCTTGGTTGTCAAACAATTAACTTTTGCAGTTTGGGATTGAATTTTTGACGAAAGCAGCGTTTTCGAAAATTTGTGCAAGCAGGACAATTGTATATTTGATGATAATAGCAATATCTGCGTCAAAAAATGACGTTGGCCGTTTCCGAAAACGTCAAATTAATGTCACTTTTTAACGCAGATATTACAATCGTCAAAATGTGGTGTTTCTTAACTTTGAAGCTTTGTGATTTTATGTCAAAAACTATACATTTTATTTGTTGTATAGGTATTAACTTTGACAGACTTTTGTGTAGCTTTTTGGCAGAAAATCACAGAATTTCAAATTATATGAACGCACCTAAAATCTGTTTGACTGACGTCAGTCAATATTCTTACAAACGCATTTGACATAGGTATACGAATACGCTCTATTTTCTTTTTGTTAGTTAAAGGTTATCTTCAAAATTTCTTAATGCAATTTTGAGTTCTTTTTCCTTAAAAATGGCACAAATAACATCTGAATTTATGTTCTTAAAGTTTCAAAATCAGTACATCCATATGGTTGGTTATTTTGGCTTGGCGCTGCTGGCTAAAGATTACAAAACTATACAATATAAACAAGAAACTATGTTGGCACGATCTGTATATTCAAGTAATCTGAACCCACATGCAATAGAGCACACACACCGAGTGCTAATCAAGCCCTCTACATATATGGTCATGCCTGCCATCTGGCTGTCATAGCTAAATGCCAACCGAAACAGACGAATCATAGATATATATTTATATAGAGATATATAGAGATACTTATTGCCCAGAACAACAACTAACTGCTGCCATTCATTACCTTGTGAGTGGGTCTCCAAATTGGGAAATGTCAGTTCTTAATATCTTGACCGTGTATATCACTCATTTCTGGGAAGACACAACATTATTCCAGACGTCCGCGCAATAATATGGAAGTCTTTATATAGTATAGGTACTTTACCTAGAGATACCGATACTGCCATAACTATCATCTGTGCACAACAACTGCGCATCTTCTGGACCTGAAAGAACAAAAACAAAAAACAAACAAACTATTGCGGGCGATTTAGTGACGATTATGGTCTAAGAGGCGAATCCACTATATAGATGATTTGAGAGATTCGATTTCCCAGAATTTGCGGTGCCACTGTGCGAGTTGGGATTAGCCCCAGTAGTATGCCAAGAACCAAAAAAAAAAAAACAGAAGTTGGACTCTAAACCACAAATGGATGCAGGAAAACCGCCAAGCCAACCATTATAGTCGTCGTCGTCAGGTTCATGTGGCCGCCACTACATTGCATCAGCATCAGCATCAGCTTTATGCTATGGCCTTCATCTTCTTCATCATCTTCATCTTTAAAAAGCCAGAAGTCTGACTCGAATCTCGAGCCCATAATGGTCGGCGCGTTGTTTCCTTTTAACGTTAATTAAATCAATGGAAGGCATCTTGACAAATAGATACAAATGGTCTGGGGGTTTTGATATAAATTTCTCGCTGCGGGCATGTTGTCCGGATGACATTCCGCGTTATGGAAAATTCATTAGCGTTTCACAAAACACTAGAGCGCTGTTCGGAATTCGCAAACAGATGGCGACACACACATACACACATACACACACACATTGGCACTGACTCGACTTAGAGGAGCATTTATTTTTCATCTTGCAGGTGGTTAGTTAGTTCTTGGTTAAAGACTTGAAGCTGAATTTAAAGAGAGAGAGGTTCGACTTCAAATCAGAGGCGAGGCGTGTAGTCTCCTCCATCATCATTGCAAAGATGGAAATGGATATTCATCCAACTGGATGCGAGATGCGTTGACGACGATCATAAATCAAAAATCCCTTGTTGGACATCAAGCATAATGGCATGGCGGCTTAACATTGCACATGTGTATAGTCTATACGCAACCGCCACCGCTTGCGCCGGTCGGCTGGCAAGGCGGCCGGCCGTTGGCGATAATTATGACGTACGCTGGGCGACAGCAGGGAGATTTATTAGGTTTTGATGTTGGCTGGAATTTAGTCTGTCATGAATAAATAGAAAACAAAAATAAAAATTAAATTGTAAAACATTGCCTCGAGGTGTAGCAAAATTTTATCCCATCAGGCTTTACAAAATTCCAACTGAATTATATGTTTGCGTTTCATCATCATCATGATTACAAATCTGAATCATTTTCTTTTCTTTTTTTTTATTCCAAGAAAAATGTTAGATATATTGCGTAAGCAATTTTAGAATTAAAAAGAGTTTTAATTTAATGGGTGATTCACTTTCAGCAATTTTTTTTTTAATTCAGAAATGAAAAAAATTCAATTTTATCGCCAATGACGTCTTATACTCTCCACATTGACGCTAGGTAATGTTGCCTTCCAAATCCTCAATCGTATAACCTGTTTATCCATACGCTACAGGGTGATTCGCATAAGGTTTAGCTGGGAGGGGCAATTTTCTAAAAAATTTACTTCCAACAGAAAAAACAATATTAAAAAAAAACAACTCTACAATGCCAAGCTATAATTTTTTATAAAACCAGAAAGTTTGTTTAAGTAAACAATTTTTGAAAAATTAATTTTCAAACTCAAAATTTTGAATAAAAAATTTCAAACTTATTTTTTAAAGTTTTATGTAATGTAGTACTATGTATTTTTGTTTTCAATACTCTTATTAATTTTTAGTCAAAAATTAAAAGCCGGATGCTAAAATGTGGTCCTTTTTTTGAGGAAATTAAAAAAGGGCTAAATCTACTTAACTAGTTTTTTAGTGAAATAGGATCTTTAAAGAAATCTAAACAACGGATTGAAGTCAAATCAAGCTAAACTTATTACTTGTTATTTTTAATTTTGAAAACAAAAATAGTACTTAATGAATTTTGAGTTGGAACTGGGCCTATCGTTGAACTCAATTTAAGTCGAAAAAAAGGATCCTTAAATGACCCTATTAGCAGCAGTTAAGTTGAATATTTTATATACATTTTCTTAACAAAATTAATGCAAATAAATGGTTGATTTTTTTAAAAATGTTTTTTCCTATTTATAAAAAAGGATATATATAGGTACCTACCTAACTCTAAGTGAATCACCCATTATAATGAAGCGGATAGTAATCTTTTAATTTAGTATATATAGCTACGTATGAAATTATAATTTTTTAAACCATAAAGTTCAAGTTCGGTCAACTAGTTTCATATTTTGTGTTTATTTAGTTCAGCCCTAGCAATTGGTAGCAAAGTCAGTTTGTTTTCCTTTGATGCTTTCTTTTTTTTTCTGCAAGTTAAAAATAAATCTTATTTCTTGGTATTGTTTACATTTAATTTCGCATTTTATCAATAAAATTTTTATTTTTGGAAATTCCATGGAATTATTTTATATGCGCTATTTACTTTATATACATAGGGTGTTTTTTTTAAGCCAGTACTAACTTTGATTTTGAAAAAAAACACATGAAATTTCATTTGTGTTCAATCGAGAGAATACCTATATGTATACATATGTATACTGCAATTAGTTTTTAAATAAATACAACTTCGGGCTTTTAAGCTCAACACGGCCGAATGTGACACCATCTTTTCAAGCATCTGTGGCCTTATGTCCTCAATAACACGAATAATGTTGGCTTCCAATACGTCAATTGCTTTTGGTTTGTCAGCGTATATACTTATCCCCAAAGAAAATAAAGCAAGAGGTGTCAAAACACAAGAAGATCTTAGAGGTCTAATAACAGGCCCATTATGTGTCCTTCAATAACTTAATTGTTTCATTTGCACGTAGCGCCATTTTGCGAAATCATATCTCTTCTACAATTATGCCATTAAATTGGCCAACGAAAAATACATTAATCATGGCTCTATAACGAATACCTTTTACAGTAACGTGCTGATTAAACTGATTTTTGGAAAAAAAATATGGTCCGATGAATCCATCAGCCCACATAGGTTCCAAATAAAGCATTTTTCGGGACGTAACGGTTTGAAGTTTCAACAATCTTATGTGGAATATTTTTATTCTAAATGCGACAATTTTGAAATTATTCGGATACAATTCAAGTTGATTTTAGAGCAGAGAACCATAATTTTGGAACATAGGTTGTAAAATTTGGTAACGTTATTGAAGCCTGTTTACATGTCATTACAAAAAATGAGACTGACAGTTTGCTATCTGACAGTTGGTTTTACTGATATATAACTAGGACTGTTCGTTAATTTTCCAAAACTTCCGAATTCTTCCAACTTAACGAATAAATTATAAAATTCGTATAGTAATTCCCGCAATTTTAATTTTATATGAACTTTGACAAAACTTTGAACTTTAAAAATGGTAAAAATTGTCAGTTTTGTTAAGTAAATGTGCAGAGCAGAGGTATTGTCTGATGTTGGTACTACATTTAAAAGAAAAAAAACACCCATTAGGTTTAGGAATATTAAGCACATTAAAATATTATCAGCTAAACTGACCGCTTTTATAAATATATACTCCAACATAACGCTCCCAAAGTAATTTCTTCTTGGTGCACAAGAAAAAAAAAATAAAAAACAAGAAAACAATTAAAAAATTCGTGTGACGTGCGGTACAGGACGACGACGGAAAGCTAATTTCAATGTTATCGCATATACAAAACTTTATAAAAGTGGTCTATGCATAAAAAAGAAAAAAAAGAAAATAATTTTCATAAATTTTATAGAGATTCCAACAAAAACTATCGTACCTACCTTTTTGTAAGAAATATATAAATTCCTGTCGATTTTTTTAACTTCTGGTGTGTTTATTTTGAATTAATACTTAGGAAAGGAATAGAAATGACATGATAGAGACTCAAAGTTAACAACAGCCTGTTAAGGTATTACCCTAAAACTACATAACAATTTTCTAACTCTTAAGCTCTTCACTAATTTTTTTTTAGTTTTGAACATTTACCAGTTATCCCCTTTTCTTAATAAGCACCAATTGAACACGCCCAAAATAGGAGTGACAGTTCAAGCAAAAAAAAGGAAGCAAATATAACATTTTCAATTTTATAATTATCAAAGTGACATTTAGACTTAGTTTAATAGATACTCTCTACCTAAAAATTAAAATATAGACATTCATTTGTGGTCTTATTTATAAATGTTGTCTAACTTTGGACAACTGTCTAACTTTGGAAAATGTGTTCAAAAACCTTGTTTATTGTTGTCTTATAACTGCCTTACTTAGACACAGGAGTGGATTTTCCTAACCGTGATTAATGTGATATTTATTTTTAATTAAATAAAGCATATTTCCACCAATTTGAAAATATGTAGTTAGACAGTGTCTAAGTAGACAAAAATCTAATAAATACGACTGTTGGTGATTTAAACTTTAATAAACTGTTAAAAAGAGAGCACGATGCTTAACTCGTTTTAAATTTGGACAATCCTATTTTTAACCTAACATCATACTAAAAATGCTTTAACACCGTACTCAATCTTGAAAGTTTGAATAAAACGACAACACTTGGGTGAGCTACCACTTAATCGTTAAAAATTTTGCGCCTTTGTTTTTAAAGTTAAAATGATTTAAATATTTAAAATTGATCTTCTGCAAAATAAAATTAGTTATCCACTGTTAAATGTAATAAATATATTAATTGATTTCCCTGTTAAAACTTTTATTAAACAAAAACAACCCACCACCTTTTGCTCGTACTATTTTTTTTTTTCTAGATTGTGTTTAGATTTCCAAGTGGGTAGTTGTTTTGTAAAAATTTACCAAAACATATTTGTGTGACGAATCATCAGAAATCATCAGCAGTGAAAAATTGTGACTCACAAGTCACAAGTAAAAAAAAAAAAAACCCCAACCAAAAGTTCTAAGCCAACCACCCGTTGAGTGTGACTGAAAGGTTTCACTTCTGACAGCTTGCAACCGCACCACCGTGCCACTCTCTCTAAATTGAACACAAAGCATTATTGCGGTGCACGAAACAAAACAATAAACTTCACTAAACAACAAAAACAACAAAAATATATTAAATTCATTAAACAAATAAAAAAACAAAAAACGTGCACCGCACCAGAAAGATACCTTCAAACAAAGCGAAAACCCATTTAGACGAGCACAAAGAACCTATTTATCTGGATCGAGTCGTATAGTGGCAGTGGCAGAAGGGGTAGAGGGCTGGCGGGTGCTAGGAGGAGGACGTGGTTCAGCAAATTCAGTGTTCTCTAAGCTGCTAGCGTTTTCTATGACCAACGCTAACGCTACTAGAGCAGCAGCGCCGCGCGCCGACCGCCGCACTTTCGAATTCGTGCCTTTAAAACTAAATATATAGGTATTTCAGCTTCATCGTCAGTTGGAATCAGCATGAATCAGCGCGCAAATCAGTCCGCCGCGCCGCTGATTGGAATCCGAATCATCATTATCATCTGTCAGCACCAGCCGCCACCGTTACTGGCTGATGAGAGTGTGTTGTTGTCAAAGTGAAGGCTTGCGATTTAAAATGGCACGCGTTTGGAGTTCGTTTCAGGTGCGGGCTGCACCGAGAGTATATACCTAGTTGCTGCGCGTGCTTTATTACAATGAATCTTTGACGTCATTGTGGCTCCAGATGTCTGACTTGGATCGTGTTAATGTTGTTTTTTTTTATTTTTTATTTTTTCAACTGTAGGACTTAACGTCGAATTTCATCGGAATCACTATTGGAAGTTACACCCAGACACTTTTATGTCAGACAACTCCCTGGACATACCGATGCCAGTCGAGGAACATGAGCAGCACATTTCATATAGATACAGCTGCGGATTTGTCTTCCTGGATACGTGAACACTATGAGCAATACATAGTAAGTGTATGCCCCTCTGCATATTAAGGAAGGGCTTTAGCTTGAAAAATGGATCATGCTCTGTTGTGGAATTGTTTTGTTGGCGCCAATGATCCACTCCCTGAAGTACCTTCATATCATATCGAAACAGTAAAGGGAATGGAGAAGTATAAGGAGACTGTAAGAATAAAGTGAATGCAGCACTGCATCTTAAATGCTAAGGGTGCATCTAGTTTGTAAAAAGAAAAAAACTATTTTAAATGCCTGATGGTTGTTTTGTTTCTGTAGATGTTCAAACTTCAAAGTTAGTTAATTAATACAAAACACACATTGAGTGGCGCCGTATTAGCCATAATAAATGACTTAATCAAGCGATCAAGCGTCATCCATATGTTGCACAGATGACGTAAATTATGTGTGTATTAAGACTTGTCGATCATTAAAATTCACTTCAACTAGTATAATACCATGTAATATGATAGAATTGAACACTCGTTCCAACTCTTCAACAAAGCTGTCAAATTGCTAAGTTCTAACATTTGTTGACAAGTCGCCGTCAACGCGACTTAACTTATGGGACTTTGTGCGAAGCAGAATGGACTTAAAAGTCCTTTTAAGAGGTGCAATGACAGAAAATTGATGTGATAAGTGATAAATAGTAATAAACTTGGAGTGATAAGTGCCGAGTTTGAGAATAGGAATTTTTGTTCTTAATCTACCTTTGCTTCCCTTAAAAACCCATTAAAAGTCCTTCATCGATATTAGATCAATTTTACGGCTTCCTTCCCAAAACAGTTTTGCATGAAAAAGTTTATTTCAGAATTTTTTGGCCAGTCTGTCAAATTTCGAAGAGTTCGTATGAAATTCAATCAAGAAATAAACTGTTATAAAAGTCTGGACCAGTTTGAGGGCAAACATTTCTGCCATACTATTTAAACTTCAGAAACAAGAATAATATTTTATTCTAATTCAAATTGACATTTTTTGACAATTCTCAAACTTGCATATTTCTTACAAATTTCTTGGGCAAAAATGTTTTACCTTATATTTTATTTTCTCGGGAGTGCTTTCTTTTGGATAAAATTTTCCAATTTGTGCAATGCCAAACAGTATTTACCAAAAATATTTTACAATTTGGAGTAAACTTCTCCCTAACATTTTCTTTTAAAGAAAAACTTTTGAACTAATTATCGTGGTTTATAAAATTTCTTTTTGTAACGTCCTCCTTTTCTCAGTTTCATGATGGTTATAATGTTTTAAACGTTTGCCACAAATTGTATATTATGGGAATTATGTAATCTTTTGTTTCAAATTTTAAATTGAAGCATGCAAACAACAGTTGCATTTTTTGTAAGAATATTTCTAAGCTCCTATCAAAATTTGCCAATAATTTTTTTATTTTTAAATCAAGCAGATACTCACGGCAGTCTGTATTGAAGAACCTTTGTTCTCCCCCCCCCCCAGAAAAAAATTGTTTGATATTAGCAAAATTTAGCTTTCTCAAAATTTTGCTAAAATTATGGTTTATCATACGAAAAAGGGATCACTTTTGGCTTAATTTCTTTTCAAGAGGAAATTCGTCGTTTTTATTTCAAAGGAAGTTTTCCTTAGGATTTCATGAAATTTTATTTAAATGATGGAGATGACATCGTCTTTGTATGTATATGCATATTATCGATACACTATATCGTATGTAGTAATTTCTTGAAAAAAAAATCAGTTAATTATTATTAATTAGTTATCGCAGTCTAAAAATATTGAGATTCATACAAAATAGATTTTTACTAAAAAAATTAAATAGTGTTCGAATATTATGTGTGTATACACTGAAATTGTCTTACACCACAAATGTCAGGTATTTTCCTGTGAATAAAAATACTAAAAATGTCATTAAAGTAAAAAAAATAAATAGGAACTCATAATAAATTAAAGCATCCATAAAAAAAGTATAATTTTGTGAGAAATATTAAAACCTATACCATGTTCAGTCAAAACACACCCTTAATCACTTTAATCCCTCATTTCATTTTACAAATAGAATTCCAAACCAATTGAGTAATTTACCTAAAGATATAATAATTTTGTGCAAAACCAAACAATAAACACAAAATAAAAAAAAAAAAACATTATAATCACTAACAAAAGTATTAAACTTTCCTCACTCTATAACCACTTCTTTCAATTCGCATTCGCATATACAAGAAGGACTTATAAGGACTCAAAAATCCTTCTCCCTTTTTTTTTGTAGTAAAAAAAAATATTTAAAAAAACATACACACACATTGTGCATTGTATTTATCCGCGACTTTCTTGCTTACGAGTAGGTACATACCATTTGCAAAATTATACCTGCCACATGAACGACTGTAACTTCCGTCAGTACCGCAATTGCAATTTTCAATAATTTCAGTCCTATCGTAAGGGTTGTCCTTCTTATAGAAAAATATTCTACTTACCCCTCCTCACAAATTCCGTCTCAACCATATCTTCCAAGGCACGATACATGTTTGCGCGAGTAAGTCCATCATCGATAACTTATGACAACATAATGCACGCAATAAAAGCTTCGTAAACAAACATGGATACAATACAAATCAGCCAGCAGAGAGAGGCATAGCTGACACTATTCCTTGAGGATTTTCTGTCAGGATCGGTGGGTATTGCAAAATATACCCGCGAAAAATCACCCACATTTAAAAAAAAAAAAAAAAAAAGAAGTAGATACCTACTCCTTGGATTGAAAATAAAAAGTCTGGGTATCGCTGATGGAGGAATATACGTACCGTACATATTTGAATACAATCGGAATTAAATTGTACTGTTCATTGTTGTTCGTGTATCGTATTAGGGGATGATGATGGTATGCAAATAATATTATACACCATTAGTCGGATTGACGAAGAACAAATATAGAGTAGGTCTAGGTAGGTAGGTATGGTATATGCGGAAGGGCATACCGCCAGGATGATGACGCGGCATAGAAAATGTCTTATTTCGTGCTGTATTATAGAGACTCGCATAGTGAGGAGATTTTCCATTACAATAATAGGGCACGCTTGCGAACATTTAGCACATCATTAAAATTATGTTAACAAATAATAATAATTATATTATTTGCGAATTATATGTGTATAAGGTTTTGTCAGAAAATTGTGCTACAGGTGTAAGTTGATTTTAGAAAATCACATTGATGCTATACTTATGCAAGTATTGGTACATAGTTATTATCAACCTTGACACTGACAATAAAATACGTTTTTTGAAGGTCAAGCTTTTGAAACTCATTAAGAAGGTCACAGCAAATCTGACAATAATTTTGGATTTAAAAGCTTTGTTCAGATTTGCTTAAGAATAAAAAGATATGTTCCTGCCTTATGAGTTGGCAGTTTTACGAAAAGATAAAACTTATAAAGTTGTAACGTTTTTTTGGACATTCTTCCGAGACCCTTTTTGGTAATATTATCTTTGTACAAAAGAAAAATAAATGCAAATTGCAGGTCCCATCTATTTTCGCACACACAACTGGCTGCTATTTGGAGGTCACTACGCTCTGAATTTCCAAGAGTTGCCACGCTATTAAAAAATTCTCTTTTAGTGACACCTTAAAAAAAAAACTAGTTTTCGAACATGCAAGTATGTTGAGCAAAACTCCCTTGATATATCGCTCGAAAAATCTGTAAATAATGGTTCTATAAATAACCGTTTCTTTACTCAATTTTATGTTTTTTTCAAAAACTATAAGACATTTACAAGCATCTTGTTTTTAGAGTTGAAGTAAAGATTGATAACAGTGAGCTAGAACGGGTCCAGATAAGCTTAGACGAATTTCTTCTCTAAGCAAATTGGTCCATCTCAAATAATAGCGAACGTTCGGTCGCACAAAAAGAAAGACGAAAACCACTTTTTAACTTCACAAACGTTCGTCCATCAGCTTCCATTGATTATAGTTTTATTTTGATATAAAAACAAGGTAATAACCAGTGATACCACACGTAGGGGAAAATCTCATCACATAGTGATTTTCGGTTTGAGAATTACACCGTAGGATGGAATTTCCTAGAATTTTATTTTATTATAATGTAGGGATCTTTTGTCTATGCCCTAGGTACTTCTTTTTTTTATGTGGCATCAATTACTTACTTACTTAAAATGGCGCTACAGTCCGGGATGGACCAGGGCCTCAACAACCAACATGTCTCTTCAAACAGCTCGGTCCCTAGCTAGCTGTCTACAGTTTCGCACGCCAAGTTGGTTGAGGTCCTCTCCCACCTGCGTGCGCCACCTTAGTCGCGGTCTTCCTCTACTGCGCCGTCCCTCGGGATTGGATTCGAAGACTTTACGGGTCGGAGCGTTGGGGTCCATTCACATAACATGCCCTTGCCATCTAGTGGCATCACTGGTAATAACAATTATGATTAAAAAAATGTCTTTTCAATTCTCATTAGCATTTTGAGTTTGGTATTCTAAATAATACAAACCACACATTCTTTACCAAACTTATACATCTGTGCCTCCAAATTTACTCTCTATTCCATTTCATCATTATTAATTCAACTCCCTACCTAACCTATAAGTTATCTTTACCACCATATTAAAAAGTCACACTTGGGTATATAAAGTGAGTTATTCTGATGCAGAATCAACCTTTATGTATGAATATGAGGTTCTCGAATTGCAAATTTTCTATTTTGAGTTATATAGCCTTCCGCCTCATCATTGTCATCTTACACAATGGTTAAACCTCCTTCAACCTCAGCGTTGTATTGTTATTGTACCATCGCATGCTGCTGTAAAATAGAAAACCAGCGAGAAAACAACTGACATCGAATTGTTTTCCATGAGGAATTTTGCAATTTATCTGATTTATTATTGCAATTTCTCATGTCAATTCGCTTGCAATGCTGTGTACCAGCAGCAACAACAACAGCCCACTATTACCACTATACTACCGTTGCTCGCGTCGTCGCCACCACTGCATATCGCCACCGCCTTCACCTCAGTCATTGCCATTCAAAGATTTTCCAATTTCTCAGCCATCGAGGCTATGGCTCATAGTTTAAACCAGCACTTGCCATGCCGCCGCCGCCACCACCAGCCTAGCGCTCCAACCTGCCTCCTCTAATTTCCATCGCAGCAGGAAAAGATTCTATGCAACAACCAGCGAACCGCATATCAAGATACTGTATCTGTTGTTATTCCAAATGGTTTGCCGCTGCTGCTGATGCTGCTCCACCATAGCAACGGAATACGGGAAAGCGGGAATTAGCTCTGCAAAGGAGCCCAGGTGCTCTATGGTGTGTTTCCCAAGGCAATCCAGCCACGTCCGGGTGGTGATCATCTTTGGGGCTGTTAAGACATCGTCTCATGGTCACTTAAGCCATTGTATTCCAAGCTGCGGTGGAGAACTTCCTCTCGCTCCCCCTGACTATACTTTGCTATAACAATGATGATGATGATGATGTAGTGTGTGGATTCAATTGAGTGTGTTATCGTAGAATTTGTCGCCCACCCTGGACAATGTGCTGGACAATATATCTCATTTACCTACCGCAACTTTACCATTCACCATTTTGGCCAAGACCGGGCCCCAGCCAACATTATTTGTCAGAGAAGATGTTTTCATTTATTTTTCAGCTGATGTGGATGTGGAAGATGGTAGATGAAATGGAACACACAGCAAAGCACAGCACAGCGCGCATGGAACGCGGAAAGTGCCTTAACCAGTTAAACAATCATACTGGAACACATATTGACACCCTGAAGCTGGATGATGGGATATACGAACGCCGGAGTTCGATGCAATTTCATCATCATAACGATGCGATGACGACGAGATGCCACCACACTAGTTGCTGCCGTTTTGCTTGCGGGACTGTTGGATGGCGGAGGCAGCAGGCAGCACAAAAACTGCTCCATTGATTGGCAGAAAACCCATTATGCAGATTACCACGACACAACATCAGTAACAGCAGCAACAACAACAGCAGCGGCAGCAGTTAGCTGATCTTGCAATGGCAGTGGCTGCCTGGCTGGCTTCAATGGAGCTGGCCTTCAGCGAGCAATTTGCCTCACGTTTATGGACGAATCGTGAATATCGGACTCATTTCGCGTTATGAAATGCATGTAATTGATGTCTATTAGAGATGGAATTAGTGCGGCAGTGACGGTCAAACCAAAAGGTGGTCGATGAATTTGTTGGACTTTCTGGTTGGTATATACAAAAATATTCAAGGGATTTTGGTCATATCCTTTATGATGCTTTTAGATTTGAATATGCCATCACTTGCCTAAATGTTGCTATGTAGCTTACGAGAAGGAAGAAGGGTGGTCCTTTTTGAATTTCGATTAAATCGATATGATATAATAGTTGGTTATAAGAGTAGAGTACAATATCCGCTTCATCATGATGGTGATGGTCTTCGGTAGACCATTATGTGTGATGTACTGAATGTATGATTTGGGAAAAAATGGAAATAATTCCGTTTTTAATTCAGTAAATTCAGTGAAAATGTATTCAAAATGGAGGCATTTGTTTCGATAAGGAATTGTGGTTTCAACCATTTGTTTCTTTTTTTTTTTAAATTTAATTTGTGTTTCAGTGCAACTGGATCATTAGTATCTAAGTTTAAGCAAAAGTTTGTAGTTAATGCTATAAAACTTCAAGTACATACTCTAAGAATGAGAGTATTTACTTCACATCGCAATTACGTAGATCACAGAAGAAATGTTTCCAAACGTAGGGCCCATGCTCCACAGGGGGACAATTTAATTTTATAGGGGACAATTTAAAATTATGCTGCATTACACTTCATTCTGAAAAAATGTATGCTTCTTGTGTTTTCACCCTTGGAGATATATTTCCGAACGCATCCCGGAACGTCACTCATCAAATGCGGATTAAATGCCATAATTTAATGACTTGCTGATAAAAAAGAAATCGTCTGGATTTAAAAAGAAAGGAAATGAAACAGAAGTTTTCTAAATTTTAACCTGACATTAAATCTATTTGCAAGAGGCATCTAGCGCAAGGATTTCACTAAACTTAAATATTACATAGATATTAGTATTATTGGTTTTTTTTTTTACTTAAAGCATAAAACAAAGTTATGCCGTAGCAATTTAAGTACCTGATGCCCAACTGTGATATAAGTGTTAGATATTGTCAATTTTGAATTTGAAAATTTGTTTTTCCTTTTACTTGGTTTTTCTTTATTTATTATATATAATTGTTTTGTATGTTTAATTTTGTGTCCAGTGCCGTCTCTGGGAAGGATGCAATAGGAGTGATGAAAAATAATTATGTAGTTATATAAAAAATCAAATTGAATAAATATACCCCTGATGAAGTAAGGAAAACTTACGAAACGTTGGGAAAAATAATGGAATAAAAATTGTTTTTATTCGCATTTTATTAAATAAGAGCAAAACAGCCTAAAATACAACCGAAAAGATATACCGGAAAGAATTGGTCAAAAAATATCAAACAATGAAGTTCGGTTCTACAATGTTTTGAAATCAAACTTACTGTGTTTACTTATTTTCTATGGATTTCTTCCTAATAGGGCCGTTTACATTCAGCGACATGATCATCAACATTCGTCGTGTCATTAGATTTTTACAAATTATAGTGCACCTTTTTTGATTTTGTTATTTTTGAAAATATTCCCATTTCCCGATTTTTTCCGATTTAGACCATAAACCCGTTGCGTACCTAACCTTATTACAAAAATTAACGTTTGTGTGGCTAGTCATCGAAATGGCTAATTTTAACACCTTATATATATATACCGCCTTATAGTTGAGCTTAGGTATCTGTATTCAATGATTCTTAGCTCTATAAAAAGAACTGTCATCAAACCTCAAAGCCGCGAAAGAGAAAAAGTACCTATAGCTGTTTTGGTTTTGGTTTCGGCTTCAAATACAACCCAACCTGCCATTACTATCAAAGTGCCATCATCATCATCATCACTTTAATCTTGTTAATTAATTCTCAACCGGTACCTATCTCACATAGCCATTTTACATTGCCATGCTAATCGCAAATGCAAATCTTTATCACCTTATCGGAACATGTTAATGACAACCATATGTTCATATCAGAGAATATAATATACCAGCTTACTGCATATCCCCATTCAAATGGCTATCGATCAATCAATCAAATCTTGAATAAATAAAAAAAAAATAACGAATCCAACCTGAAACACTCTGTTCCATCACCTTGCGTTCCAGGTTTCAACACAATCGGCTAATACGTCCATTCGCCCATATGGATTGGCCATAACGACGCGACAACTAAGACGACGACGACGACGAACGGCAAAGACGAAGACGATCGCATCTATATGGTCACGGCCATAACTTTGTAATGCGGTGCGTGTTGCGCAAAGTACATTGTCCCATTAGTGATGTGCAAATTGCGACCGTCACTAATCTCTAAATAAAGATTTAAATTCAAGGAACTATAAGGACTATACCGATACCGACACCGACTTGCTTTAGCTCTTTGGCATTATATATGTAGCTTCTTAACCAAACCCCAACCGCAACAGTGCAGTGGATCGTTTTAGTTCGCTCGTGCGATCGGGCGCACTGTTCAGTTCATCATCGATCGATTTTGTATTCTTTTGTGGACTTCACTCGGTGAAAACCCGTTATACCTGGGCTGACACTATCATGGCATCTGAATCGCCTAAGTACGGTCTTTATACACGTTGTATTCCATAAATCGCGTTTTGTTCTTTTGGTTGGTGTATAGCTGCACATGGAGTTGCACTTGCACATCACACCACACAAGAGATGACATTGTCCAGCAAATTCATACTGCAACTTCGCAATGATGTAGTCACAGTTGCAATCGGTTTGAATAGCTTTATGAGACAAAAGTCTATATTAAGGGTTTGACATTTAGAAGTAATTCGAATTTAAATACAAAAATTATTCCAGTTAGCGACTTTCATCGCAGCACAAAATAAAAAAGAGATTAAGGCCGGTATTCACCGAGCAATCATAACTTATTCACCAATCAATAATAAGTGGATATTTATAAAAGTTATGAGCCCCCTTTTCGAAAAATATTCCGACATTTTCGAAACTACTTCCACAACACTGACATTCTGTCACTGTCATAGTTTTTTTTTTTTTTCTTGCTTTTTTTCATTTGCGATTCCGGCAGCTGCTACGTTATATGATATGCCCGTATGGTTCTTCGGATCGAAGCAAAAATTTAGTGAATAATTTGAGCACTATGAACAATTAAAAATATTAGTGTTATATTTTCTATTTAATTATAAAGCACCGACCAACAAAAGTATCTATCGATTTGCGTTTGAAAAACAGCTGATTAGTCAGCTGTTAATCGTTTTAGAAAAACGTTTGGGAATGCCTGGTTGACAGAGAGTGGCTCTTTTTTTTCGAAATTCGAAACATATTTATGAGTGGTCGGTGAATTCCCCCAAACCCAAAGTTATGAGCCTCATAAAGTTATGAGGCTCATATGAGTCCTCTGAGAATACAGGCCTAATTCCTAAGATTTACTTTTAAGATGCAATCAATTTGCAAATTTGCTTCACACAAAATTGTAAATAGTTGAACTTTAGATTTAATTGTACGTCAAAGTCCAAAAAATTCAATAAAAGTTGGCGATTTCCCCCAGTTCAACGCATTCCCCCAATTTTTCCTTTTGTCCGTAAGAAAAGTTGTAGGTTAATATAAACAATAATTTTCAGCTTTAAAATCTTAACTTTTTATATGCCTTAGGTCAAGCTGTATGTGTAGGTAGCTAGTGCCCAAAAAGGTATAGAAGGTAGCAAAGTTCTCATTTTTTAATTTTTATTTAAGTTGAAAACATTAACAATGCAGACCTCTACCGTTTTGAGCACTAACTAAACATTTTTGTTCAGATCAATATTTTTCGTTTAGGTATACCTATACCTACAACCCTTTTCTCTAGGACCTATATTATTTATATAAGTTGAACTTGCAATTTGTCAATTCACCAGTAAATTCTCCTTCTTTTGACACTTTTTTCATTAAAACTAGTTTGGTTTAAGAGCAGCAAAAGGGACTATAATTGCTGATGCTGAGAAAAAGGGATTATTATATTGATGCTATAATCATAACTTCATCCTTAAAAATTTCCCATTTGTTTTGCTTAAACATTTTGGAAACTCCTTTCTCACACCCTATACCTATATCAAATCAAAACATCTATAAACGAGATTCTTTATTTCAGGCATATATGGAGCCCTAAACACACATCATTTCAGGATCATTAGCTAATAGACAGCAAACACTTAAAGGACTACGTCACACACGCTGTGAGTTGTGTAAACATAAGTCCTTCAGAGTCACATATACAGAAGAAAGAGTTCTGGTCAAAATATCAACTCGGTAAACACTTCTTCAGATTTATAGCGTTTCAAGTGTAAACAAACATGAGCATCACACTAAAAAACAGGACACCCTTGCAATGATTTTGTTTGCTCTCCCAAATTTCATGTAGGCAGGACAAGCAAGCAAAGGACACTTATCGCCTGGTTCGGATGATGATGGACCCACCTCTCCTGGAAAAATAAAATAATAACAATAATTCTTCTCTTATATTCACCTTTGGTCGTCGCAGGTCGGTTGTAGCCGAAAAATAAAAAATAAAAAAAAAAAATAACTAAACTCTCAGCTTTTATATTTTGTTGGCCACTTTTGCATGAATCCGCCACTTGAATTTTCGTGCACTCGCCCAGATTCTTGAGGCTTGTCCCTTTTTAGAATATCAGTTGTGTTTTTTTTTTTGCTGCCGTTTTTTAAGTGGCCCGACAACAATTTCTCCACAAGCACTTGCGGAGGAACATTTTTGTCGTCGTCGTCCTGCAGCCAGCTCAATCAGTCCTGATGCTCCTGCCAGATTTAGCTTGAGATGGAAGCGTAATTCTCAAGAGCCATTGTTGTTATGCATACAAGCCAAGCTGAAGAGGCGACCATCTGTGGGTAGAGCGAGGTGGAGAGAATGATAGTCCTATCGCATGGCAGGGATAAACTGCAAGGACTCTCGTTGACATCTCTCATCTTTTGGGCTTGATGGCTGATGGCATGCCATGCTGACAAAAAAAATGTTTCCTTGGCATTTCTGAGCGCTGTGGAGCTGCTCGAATGCTCCTGCTCCTGCTCCTGGCCCTAAACCTTACCTATCCCACCCCCACTCCCCTCTAACATATATACACACATATATGTATATGCAAACTTAAGTAATGGATGCCATGCACTTGTCATCATTGTGTGCACGCCAAGTGGGCTCTTGACGAATACATGCGGTGCTCTGGAAAGAATGACTATAGGATAAGAGGATGTACGTGCTCAATGGGATGGATAATGTCTAGGCTTTCAATCCTGGGCTCTGAAGCATTGTGTGATTATTATTCATCGTGATGTTACCAACAACTGCGACATGGTGACGGTGAGGTGGTGTATATATATTCCAAAAGATTGCTGTGTGTTACTCAATCGAGATGACATGTAGTTGTAGGTGGTGGTGGTGGTGGGCTGTGCTTATTTTTTTTTTGTTCTTTCTTGCTAGGGCTACTTAGCGTAGATACACATCCTGAGGCTCTCCATAAGGAAGGAGATGGCTTTCTTTTCTTTTCAAAATTCTATTCGCTATATATAGTGGTGTTACTTTTCTTCTGTTATGTGATGTGTAGGGTTATTGTGCTGCTGGCGGATTGATTTCCACAACAGAGGGTATATATATTTTGTACATGTTCCTTACATGATGATGGCGGAACTGATGTATAAAACGCCTTTAATCTTGGTAGGCTTTTGTTAGAATTTTTCTATACAATTTTTCTTTGAACGATGCCATTCAGGATTTATATATAAATGTGTTGTGTATTTTGTATCGAAGCAAAAATAGAAAAGAGATCCAGATTATTTTTAATGCAACAAGTCATTAAGGATAAGTATATCATTATTACTTCCGTTTTTTTTTGTGAAGAAAATTTTCAATTAACGATTTTATTGAAAATACTTAAATTTGTAACAAATTGTGTCGTTAGCTTAGCTACATTTCTAAGACTTTTAACAATAGGTACAATAATTTTGTGAATTATATTAACTAGTTTCTAAAAGCTGAGAGATTTTGCTCTGTCAATTTGACAAAAGGAGTAGAAAGAAAGCTTAACAAAACATCACTACAAGAAGTCTAAGATAGTTCACATGTCTTTTTAAAAGATTAATTACCTGTCACAAAAAACTCAGTCTCAGCTTTTTGACATAGCAACGTAAAAATGTTTGATCCTTCTCCTACAAAAAAAACATATTATTTTTTCAGCAAAGTATAAATGTATAGATGTCTTCCTTTAATTATAATTTGGAACTTGTATCTGTTGGCTTTTCCTAATTTCTTTGGTCAAAAATGACGATGTGTTTAACTTTAATAGAATTTAGCTCAAGGCAGTCGCTTCTGTTGTAATTAAGGTTTCGAAATTTTGACATTTTTTATTCAGTAAAAAAATTACATAATTTTCATCTGCAAACAATTCTATACAAGTCGAAATTTACAACAGTCGACATTTTTTCTGTTGACTTTTTTTTAATAAATCGAAAAATTTTATAGAGAAAGAATCTAACAAGCTAAAGTCTTTCAAATTCAAATTAAGGATTGGGTTAGAAATGTATTTTTCGTTATAATTATGTTTTCCAAATTCTGTATATCAAAATTCTGACTGTACAAAATTCTGGATTTCAAAATTTTGAATTTCAAAATTCTGTTTTCTGAGTTAATAGAATTTTGAAAGCTTAAAATATTCTGAATTCCAAAATTCTGTGTTGTCTGAATTAACAGAATTTTGAACATGCTTTGAGATACAAAATGTTAAAAACAAAATTTTAAAATAGAGAATTTTGCAATACTGAATTTTGTACAACCAGAATTTTGATTCCTACATATGTAGGTAGATATGTATATGAATACGCATAGAAAATTTCGAATTTTTTGCAATTTAAAATTTCGTTAATTTTTTAATGACTTAAAAATTTTAATGACAAAAAAATATACATTTTTGATTCGGTATACAGAATTTTTACCATACAAAATTTCTACAAAAAAACACAATTTTAGTCGTACAGAATTTCGACACACTCTTTTAATTAATTGGAATTTAACAGCGTATCTGATTTTTGGTTTAAAAAGTATCACTATAAGAAACAATTATATATTCTTTGTTGATTCAATAAAAATTCGTAAATGCAATACAAAACTTCATTCAAAATATTTGTTGTTTGTTGAAGGCTTCATTAAATCAAAGAGCATTCATATACTGTTCTTCCCATTAACTTTAAAGCGACTTAAATACTTTTATGAAAGCTTTTATAAAAAGTTTCTGAACAAAATTGAATTTAATAAAATTTTTTGCTGATGAATGTCAAAAATAACAAGCTAACTCATCGAGTTAAAAATTCAATTGAATCTATGTAAAATAGCTTGCTGAAAAGGCGTTTTAAAAAGCAAGTACTGAATTGGAATTATCACTTGAGTTGTGACTTGTGAGCCTCCTTTCCTGTGAAAATTTTTAAATAATTGACACAATTATGAAAATTGGTTTGCTAGCAATTTGTAATTAGTCGCATTATAATCCAAAGTTAATATATCCATTGGTTTTGCATTTCAATTTGTTGTTTCTTTAAACGGCATCATTCTAGCCGACTTATTGTTACATGTATCGACATGATAGGTCGTAAACAGTATTATCTCAGCCAAAATTATTTATGAATCCCTCCGAATTCACAAAAGAGTCCCTTTTAAAATAAATTAATCCTTTTGAAAATCAATTTTTAAAACGACAGATTTTAAGTATTTTAAGAATTATCAAAGCTTTTTTATTTTACAAAACAAAAATTAAATACATTAGGTGAGTTCCTTTTAAAAAAAAATTTAGGTATCCCTTAATCGCACCAAAAAATAAAGAAGAATCTTCTGGGATACAACTGCATCCCAATGGTAACTCGGCTCGTAAAGATATAGCCAAAAACAAGATAGTTGTCTACGCCACAAGTGTTGCAGATAAAATACTTTTTACCAGTATACCACTTTAAAAAATGGAGTCAATTTCTACTTAATATACACGTGAATCAGATTCAATGCAATTATTTCTCTGCCCCACTGGTATAATTTGGTAGAAACTATTTAATGTTGTCAATAATTATTTCATAATTTCATAAAGCACCGATCTAGCATAAACTTTTTTTTTTTTTAAATTAAATACCTAAGTATCAATCACACAAAATGTCTGCCTTTCACATTTATTTAACTCAATGCTTTGCAAAAGAGAAAAAAAAAAAAAACAGAACAAAAATATTTGTCAGAAATTGCCATGAAACCCTTCGCTAATTGGTGCTGGTATTATAAAGAATTTTTTGGAAAGCACGCCAGCTGATGCTGGAGACTGGTATTATATATATTTTGATTGCTATCAACCTATTATAGGTTAATTGTAAATAAGTGCATTATTGCATTCCATCGATCACTTCTACGTCTTGGATTATTTTTTTTTTTTTTAATTTTTTGTTTTAGCTTAAGATCAATTAGTAGGTATAGAGGAAAGCGCACTTTACATCAAAAGCAATAAGTATTAGTTCCCATAATATACTACCTATACTTTGAAAGGCTTTTTATATATGAACTTATTATAACACTCTATAAGCATAACACTTATTAGATAAATCTTCAAACGTCATCATCAAATACCATTCCCACGTTTAATTGGCTCGAATCCTTTCACTTCTTTCCAAGTGTAATAATAAGTATACAAAAAAATAAAATCGCGCACAGAAAACATTTTTGTGTCAATTACACATTTTTGCAAGATAAATAAGTTCCCGTTGCTGGCAAGTTGCATAACATCACACATCCGGCGCAGCGCAGCTCTGCACTGGTATACAACAATCGCTTCGTCCGTCAGCGTCCGTCGGTCGCTATTTCGTCGTCGACGCGATGATGACGTTGGTCGATGTGGCCAGAAGCTGTTGCAGGCAGCCGGAACTATTTCCACTCACTGTATACCAAAAAGTTTATTGGATTCTCTATAGGTATATAAGACGGCTTTAAGGTTGTTGTTGTTTGTGTTGCTCCAGCCGTTTGGCCAACCAGCCAACTAACCAACACAATGGTCCAACCACATTTGGATTCCTGGCGGTCACAGGTAATTGCAATCAATTTATCAATATTACAGGGATAACCTCTAGGAATCATAATTGCAAGCTCATAGGTTTAATAATTGCGACAGTGCCGTTTTGCTATCTTTTCTCAATTTTTCCACTTTTTCGTGTTTGCTGAAATTTTTAATTTTTCATGAAGATATCGCCATCGGAGTCGTTAAGAGAAATAAAAAACAACAACTCTTGACCAAGAAGTGTATATACATACATAGATACGGCTTTTAAAACCTATTATATATGAGGAACTGCAAAGTGCTAGATCATTGTGTCGGTCGGTCGGTTGGTCGATCAGTCGATCGGTCCAAGGAAATTGCCAGAGTAACGACGATGATGACGACGTTTTGTCGTTGAAAAAATAATTTGCAGGTGCTGCTTCAATATGTGCACGCGCACACCACACCGGACGCATGCTACCGGCTATATAGCTAAGCTGTTAACGCGGTTGCTATTGCTAGCTATCCGATCTGTGCACATTGAAGACCTCTTGCTGCAACATGGCGGGATTAATTTTCTATGGGAAACGTCAGCTAAAATAATTGAGCAGATGTGAATGAAGACATGATGGCTTTGTTTCTTGTTCGCGGCTTATTTATATACGCTAAGCTTGTTTTGCAATAGAATAAGAGAGCTTATCTTTTTGAAAAGGCTTATAAGCAAGAAAGATGATAGATGCAAGTCGTCGACTCTGGTTAAGAAAAAAAAACCTATATATTGCCAATTTGACATGCGCTTCTTATAAGACATCGCGATAAGAAGTATTAATCAAAATTGTTATAAAACAGTTTAACATTATACAAGGTACACTGGTTACTGAAAGGAAAGTGACAAATTAAATTCATTACCTAGACATTTTTATTTAATCCCAAATGATATAGGTTAGGTATAGTAGAAAAAAATATCGATTTACGGATTTAAGTATAAAATAATTATAATTCATATCTGTCCTTCGTGTCTACTTGAAACAAGAATTTAAAGAGAAGTCATGTAAGATATTTATAGCTCCGGGATTTAAAAATCTCAAATGTGGGATATTCGCAAAAAAAAGTTAGCTATAGAAAAAGTTAGTAAGTGGTCAAAAAAGGTCAAAATCTCTCACAAATTGGTAAACTAGAATTTTTTTTTTATTTATGGTTAAAGTTTTTCAAGGCCATTGGAGATTTTAAGCACCAAATTTGTGGGATATTCGCAAAACAATTAGGTAGGTACTTATACAAAACCGCCATAAAAGGTCAACTAGCTTAAGTCCCATAGATTTTTGGAATGAATTTTTAAAGTTTTTTCTCTCAAGGTCGGAGAGATTTTTTGCACTTCAAATGTAGGATATTCGCCTAAAAAGTATAGCATTTAAAAGGCCACCAAAACAAGGATAGCTTTAGTTTCAGTAATTGTTCAACTATAGGATTTTTTTAAACAATTTTTTAAAAATTTTTTTTGAAGGTCTTAAAGATTGTAAGTACTTCATTTATGGGATATTCGAAAAAATATACTATTTCAATGATTATTTAATCATCATAAAAGCTCAGAAAAGCTAGAAAGAATTAAATGAATTTTAAAAGTTTTTTTTACAAGGTCGTAGAAATTTTTAGCACCTCATTTGTGGGATTTTCAAAAAAAAAAAATTTCATCATCTGAAAATTTACCAAATAGTCATAAAAGATTTGAGCATGCATAATGGGAGGGATACGAGTACCTAATTATTTTTTTTTTTTCAAGCAATTGTTCTTACCAATTATCTATTTAAAATTATAACCAATATTACTAACAATTTAAATGGCATCCATTTTTTGCGATTATCCCACATATGAGACCCTAAAACCCCTAATTAAACCCAGCTATGATTATATAGGCTATGGCTTTTTTTAGTTAATATTTATAAACTGTTCTGACGCTGGTAACGAATTTTCGCGATCGTGGTCTTGTGATATTCATCATGATATTCCCTAGTCATGGAATCCCGACAATTAAATCTCTAAAGAAAATATTCAGACGAACAGATTAACACTAATTAATATCAATTAAAATAACCACATAAGCTTTTGTGGTATGTGACTGCACCAGAATTAGCTTTTTATTGAGGACTGGCGGTTTTTTAATGAATAGAAACGTAAGAAAAGGGGATTTTCAATTTACTTTTGTTTGGATTCATCAGTACTCAAAATTTTGCTATAATCTGAGCGGTTATGGAGGGACTTCAAATTTTTTAAAGTCTATTTTATATCATTACTTATTAAGATAAACTAAAACTTTTGTTTAATTTTAAAGGACGGGTACTGACGGGTATTTTATTCTACAAGCTATATAATTGACTAATATATAAAATCATTAACCAAATATTCTTAACGAAACTCTTAATTAGTAAGCAATGCTTAAAATACACCTGTACTGTATATGTCTACTTAAACAATGCTTATATTGGTTTTTGATGTATTGTAATTAATTTAATTTAGCCCTTTAGCACCAATTACAATTTACAGAATAATTTTTCATTCTCACTTTTCCATATATATTAATTAACTGCGGCCTACGTCAAATAAAACCACAGGTATAGATGACTTAACTATAGGTATCACCTAAACAAACAGGCGAATGATCCATTAATGGCCTAATAAATTAAACATTTTTAATGAACAGAACTTCACCAGTCAATTGTGACTAATTGCAACAGTCCACCTAGAACAAGAAATACACATAAAACAAAGAATCATATAAAGAAGTTTTTATAAATAAATATATTTTTTTTTTTTTTTTTTTTCAAAGAACAATGATATGTAAATTAGCGCAAATAAGCGGATCGCAATTTGTAATGACAAAGCCAACTGTCTGACAGTTAGTATAATATGGCAAGATATAGATGTCAGATGGAGGAGGGAGAGGAGTTCTAGGGGTCGTTAAACAAATATATGTATGTAAGTATTTCAATTTTTATTTTTATTTTGGAAAATCATTGTTCATAGTATGAAATTAATCACCATTCGTTCCAGCCATCAGTCAGATACGAAGCCGAACTATTATTACCATCACCACACCACACCACAACGCACCGCGCACCAGCAGCTAATTAAACAATGAGTCTGAGTCAATTGGATACGATGGCTTAGCGACTCAGCTTGTAGTCAAGTCACACTTGCTTTCATTTATCATAAAATAATTACTATTGTTAATTATTTATTTTTGTTTTAAAGAAATGATGATGATAAAGACGCGATGAGTAACCTGAATTTTATTTTCGTGACTAGACTCATCACTCATCAGTCAACCACTGTTTGATTTCATTTTCTTATTAATTTTATATTTTCAATAAATATAATTATATAGAATATTTGAGAAGTGTTATTTGATTTATAAAAAAAATTGTTTTTTTTTGTTATAAAAAAGAAAGGCGAACAAAATTAAACAAATAAAAAACAGGAGATATTAAAATTCTTTCTTGAGTTTTTAGCTGTATTTTTTTTGCCGACTTGAAAAGTACCTAAATTATGAGTTAGTTTTTTTTTCTGAAAATCGTCAACTAAAATTCAGCCTGATCTATACCTACGCAAAATTATTAAATCCTGCTTTGCAAAATAAATTTCTCCGAGTTGTACAAGTAATGAGATATGAATATTTAAGGGTGCTGGTATTTTGCAAGGAAGTGTTCTTTAACAAAGATTAACTTCAACTCAATTTTACTTGGAATCATTGCAAAGCCATCGATTTGGTTGTCCGAGAAATATGTAAATATTTTTTTTTTATTTTGCACAGTTCGGCTGAAGACTAAAAGATGAGTTTTTAATTTTTGTATGTTTATTATGTCTAACAGTTGTTTATTGTGTAAATAATTTTACAAAGAAAAAAATGTTTGACGCAGGAAGTTAAATTCCCATGTTAGTGGTTTTTCATTTCGCTTTTGCAGAAATTTTCTGGCATATACCTACATTTCGCAAACACAATAACTGTTTGACAATTTCGTTTGAAATGTTTTTATTTCGCTATATTTCTTGTTTTACAAAGATATCGTTTCGCATATTTTAATCAATACTACAATTTATATTTGAAAAAGAAAAACCTTGCCAGTGTCATTTCTGCGAAATTACATAAATTGCGAAAAACCAATAACAAAAAAAAATAAAAAATATAAAAAGCACGCAATATTTACGATTTATATTATCGAATGGTATTGAAAAAGAATGGAAAATAGGTCTGTTTCTTTACTGTTTGGGAAATGTTTGGGGAATAGTTCGTGAAATATTTATGGCTCGAGCTTTTAATATTATTGCTTTAATTTTTGACTATAAATGAAAAGTAAGGAAACGCATTTGTGAAATTTCTGATTCTTTTCTGGGTAAACGTCACATTTGACAACAGAAATTACCAGTATTTGACAAGCAAGAAAAGGCAGTGATCGCGTAGATTCTTGCTGGAGGAGAAATAAAGATCTGGCAAAAAATACCTAAAGAAAAATATTTTGGGTAGATTGGGATAGGACGACGCGACGCACGGTTTCCCGCGGGCGAGTAAAGAAACATACCTATGATCAATTCAATCAATTCTTTATGTTGATTATAAAAGAAAGTTTTTCTTATATCGATTAAACCTATTGTACCTAAATTATGTAAACACTTCACCTCTAAACATTTAACGGCATAACTAATTATATTTTAAAACCCCTTTGATTCACACATACATACTTATACCTGTACAAAAAAAAAAAAAAGAAAAAAAGATTACAATCTTCAATGGTGGTCCAACCTGTCAATTTTATCTTCTTCAACTCTGCACATCACCAGATGTTAACAGACATAACTTTGAAACGATTATATTGATCTTGTTACCATCGAAAGCGGATAATGTCATGTCTGTTTTGACTTAAAGGCAAACTGCATTTCTATACATAAACATACTTACAATCTACATACATACATACAAAATTAAATCCCTCCATTCTCACAATGAATGGCCATAACATTCTGTGTGTCATTCCAACCGTATATTCATTGCCAAGAAATAAACATAAACACGCAACACGTAATCAGACCCATTTAATGCCACATATCTCATTTAGCAAAAGGAAACCCCTCGAAACTTTGCAGACTGCAAAAAAAAGTCAAACACAAAAAAAATTAACGAAGAACAGCGAGTTCAAAATTGGTTTCTTGTTATAGATATATGTGTGAATTGGGGTTTTTTTTTTGGAGGGGGGGAGGGCATGAAAACACACACTCGTGTTCTGCCACACCTCCTCATTCTTTCAACACTCTTACTTGCATAATATGTATAGTTTATTCGCTAGTTTCCGGGTGATTTATTCGACTAGACCTTCCTAATGTATAAAGCGAGTTCCTGGCACAGTCCGTGGCTAAACTTTTTTCCGCCCACCACAGCCACCGAGCCGTTAAAATTTTGGCGATTTGCCGCTCTCTGGTGGTCTTCTAGAAAGTTTTCGGCACAAAAGCCGTCTAACCCAACCTTTACTTACATATAAATGAATAATAAGGAGGTTCGAGGTGCTTTCGATTAGGAACTTCTTACTGACATGAAATCTCAGAAACACCACATATGTCCACATTCTATATATATTTTGGGTTTCGGTTATAAGTAGATATATAGAAGAAGACAAAGGTGAAGAAGAAAAAGTGGATTTAAGCCCCCCCCCCCCCCTATACCCCTGTGGCAGAAGGAAGAAACACAACAACAGGAACTGCTGAGATGCCCTTTCTCTGATAAGCCAAAAGAATTTTAACCTTTTTTTTGGCAGTGAATATCTTGTGGTTGTGGAGGCTAAAGGATTTTTGTGTCAGTTTTTGTGTCCTTTTTTTGGTGGCGTTTGCGGATTAGGTTCAACCGGTTTTATTTTTCGACTTGTCCTGGTGGCACAAACAATATTTGCATGTTAACTTGAGGAGATAGGATAGGTAGGTATATATACGGACAGGGCACTCTTCAGTTAGTAATCTGGCGGGATATGGGAGAGAGGACAGAACTACGTCAATCGCCTTCGTCTGCGGTTTTCGAGAAGACTTTTTTTCTTTTTTTTTTTGTAAACTGACTGCTTCACTTCGTCTCCCCGTTGATTAATTCGCAATGATAAAGCCTTTAAAAAAGGGATTCTCCTGTGTTTGATTACTGTAATAACAACAGGCAGACACGACCTTAGACAAATAATCTGATTAATGTTTATTTGAGTTTTATATTGTTGAATTCACCGACGCGACGCCAACAGCCAGCCACCGCGCCGCCACCACCTATAAAGGATTAGTTAAATCTGGAAATAATTCAGAATTAACTCCATACAGCAAATCACAGTAGGTATGTTTATAGTAAATTAATTATGGAAGTTGTTAAGAAAAATGTAAAATATGCAATTAAACATTTTTTTTCTGCACAAAATCCATTAATTTAAAAGACGGAAAAATCATGAAAAAATGTTTATATGTATAAAGACACTTGACTAAAGGCTTAAAGTCAAAAGTGACAAGCCGAGGCTCAAATCCTATGCAATGGATGAATGTTGATTTGATAATGTATAATATCGTATGTATATGTATTGAAAATGCACTTAACTGGTTTTCCTGGATGTTTTAAATATACATATATACAATATTGTAATATGTGGGTATGTGTATGAAGATTGATAATTGGCATCTATCGATTAGATTGATGAACGATGAGTAGATGATTGATGATGATGAATAAACTTAAGTATATGCGATAGAAATTCCGGTTAACACATCAAATGCTGAGATATGTTGCATTGCTATATAAAGTGATTAATAATTTATAACGAAAAAGAAATTTCCTTAACAGTTTTCAATTTGCAATATTTTATTAGAGAATTTTGATATACAAAGTTGTTTTGATTCTAAACGTTTATTTGGACATTAAAGCAGCTGAATTTTATTTAAGTACAAAACGTATAATTTTATTACTTCAAAATTAGTTGAAAGTTTAGTCAAAACGAAAAACAATACGCTGCTGTTTTATCGTGTCAATTAACTTCGTTTAAACTCTTTAAATTAAATAAAAATATTATGGTGTTTTGCTATGCAAGCCTCTATCGGTGTCGAAACTAGTACAACTTAAGGCGCAAAATTTTAAATGCAAAGCATTTTAATGTAACCGACTGGATTTATTATTTGAGTAAACTGTTTATATTTAACTATAATTACATATAACAATATAATTTTATATAAGCCAAAATTCATATAGTTCTTATAACTAAGTTTATATAATGCAAAAGTCTGACTGAGACAGTAGTTTCCACTAAATTAAGTCTGATAGATCAGACTCCACTACATTAAAGTCTGAGAAGCCATACGTCTAATTACAGTCTGAAATAGGAAACGCCACTAAATCACAGTCTGAGATAGTAGACGCCACTAATTTACAGTCTGAGGTAGCAGACAGCTAATTACAGTCTGAGATAGCAGACGCCACTAAATTACAGTCTGAGATAGCAAGCGCGACAAACATTAAACTTAATACTTTAACCTGGGCTTCCATTGTCACTTTTGGAGCCTAGCCTTTTAAAAATTGAGACTCACCAAGTACTCCCGATTGATATTATATTCAAACTCTAGAAGAGCTCCCTTTTCTTGTGCTCGTTCACGGTCTCTTATACATATTTTGGCACAGACTGAGTGTGAACTATAATACCACAAAAAAAATATATACGGTATCAGTCGGCCGAAGGTGGGCAGAGAAAAAGTTTAATATATCATTATAGTTGTTGCGAGTCCGTGCAAATCAGTCTTAGATTTTATTTTATTTTTTTTAACTTTTTCGCATTTCTCTCGTTCTCTATAAGGAGCTTAAAAGGGCGATATGTTTAATTATTGTTGACTGTCAATAAAACAAAATTCATTCATTTAAGAAAATGCAGTCATACATAATTTAAACGATTGCATATATTTTAGTTTTTAAAATCAAAACAAAAGTCTGGAAAGATTACCATCAAAATTTGCCTTCCAAATTTATACATATTAGGTACTCAATGAGTGTGGCGCCATAATTCTCCAAACAAATTGACTCTTTCTTAAGAAACAGATTAATACTATAACTTGATCTTTTTTTAATTTATTCATTAAAAACAAAACAAAAAAAAAACAATAAAACTCTTTGGAGAAACATTAACGATAACACGATAAGAATTAATTTTTATATAAAACTCGGAAAAAAAAATTAAAAGAGTATCATATTTCGCCAGACAATTTTATGAAATGTAATCCAAGTTCAAAGAGAAAAATTTAAATAAAAATTGGACTTGGCTTAGGTATGGGATGTCCAATGTCCAGTCCAAGGTGCTTCTGATTATATGCTTGATCTGTTTTATGGCTCCGAAAATTTGAGGAAAGCCCACTAATATATACTTAAGATATGTTACGAATTATTCCTGCTCAGCCGTGTTTATCTTTTTACTCTTAGTAAGTGTTGCCAATACATATAGTCCTTTCATACCATAGAACCTTTTTCTGTTAGGTTCTTTAGTGGAAAGTGCATCTTTTGAAATTATTGAGCAATTTTAGATAATTAAATAAAATGGGTTTTTCCATTAAAAGTTTTGATGGTATTTTAATGCTGGTTATCTTGGGATTAAAATACCAAGGAGTTCCCTGCCCCTCCTGCATCAATAGTAGTAGAAGTAGTCTCAATTACAACATCATCTTTATCAATACTGTTGAATGATTTTAATGGAAGTTTACATGGATTGGATGTTCAAACGGAGATCGTTTATCAATTCAATTCAAATTCAAAAATTTAGTGCGTTTCAGTTAAATTTACTGTACAACGACAGCACTGGTGCTGCCTTAAGATCGATTATTCCTTTTCTGTGGAAGAGAATATGTACATATATACATTTCAAATTATGTTGCTTCGATTTCTTGAGCGATATTTAGAAAATGTAAAACATGGAAAAATCCTTGTTTTGCAACAAAGTTATGTCTTAGGGAAGAAATTTGATATATGCATTGAAAAAGAATATTTATTGCTTTGTTAAGCGTGAACGCACTTAATTATTGTGAAGTTGTTGCGAAAACGAATAGAATCTTAAGCCAAGAAGCAAAGAATCAATAGATTATTAGATAGGTATATATACATACGTATATGAATTGAAACTTTGTTTAAGTCAGTGTGACACCGATTTGAACTACCCTACTTGTGTTTTTTTAGTCAGCATAATTTTAATCCTTTTTTTTTTTAAATATATTATTTTACATTTTGTGGTTAGCCTTAGCACCTACATACCTTTTGTAGTTCCATATAATGAAGACATTGTGTAGTGCTATTTAAGATTAGAAAATCATTTGTGTTCAAACAACTCACGAGTGTATATATGTACATAAATATATAGGAAGGTACTTGGTATACCTCTATGTACGTAGTCAAAAAAAGTTTGCTCCACTTCCCGGGACCGCCTACAATATTTACATTAGATTTGCTATTTTGAACTAAATACAGTGTCTGTTTACCAAATCAGTCGCAGCAGATTAAAATAGCACTGAAAGCGTTAGCTTTCAATTGCAATTAATCGCATCAAAACGGTTACCCACATTATCTGCACCACAATGTGTTATCAATTATCGTGGCTTAAGATTGTTTCCGCACCTTGGCACCTATCGGATGGTTCGACTCAACACAAAAGCAGCAAATCCGCTTCGTTGGCATACTCCAAGAACGTAATCTTATATAGAGCTTAGATTCTGCAATGGTCTGTGCTCCTGCCCGACCGACCGTTCCGTTCGTCGTCGTCATCAACATTATATTACCGCCCGTTATACTCTTTGACTTAAGCTGACACGTAAAGCGATTAATGTTTCTGCTTCGTGAACACTCTTTAGATTTCTCGCACCAGCAACAGCAGCCAGCAGCAGCAGCAGCAGCGTCAGCGGACCAAGTTGAGCCTTATTCGTCGTCATCGTGTCTTTGAATTTCTGGTTGATTCTTTTGTCGAATGTTGGAGGAGCCATAGCATGTGGCATGATATGCATAAGAGGTGCGCATTGGTACATATATAGATTGGAAATTATGTATCTATATAGCTTTTGCATAAAGCCAAAACTCAAAGCGACTTCAGTTTGATTGATACACTGTGAGAAATTATAGTAACTAATTTTTTGATAAATGCGTTTTCAGTTTTAGAGCAATTAAAATTAAGAGAGATTGATTGCGAAAATCGGAACTAAAGAAACTACTTTATTTATGTGAGCCAACTTAACCTCCACATCTTAGCCTCGCTGTAAAGAACTAACCAATATTTTGGTAACAAAAAATAAAATTAAATTAAATTAATTAAAATAAAATAAAAACAGATAATTAAAATAATTTAAATAAAATGAAATAAACTAAGCTACAATACAATACAATAAACTAAGCTAAACTTAATTAAAACAAAATAAAATATTGTATGTAGTAGCCCGTGGCGTAATGGTTAGTACGTTGGACTGTTACGCAGAAGGTCTTGGGTTCGATTCAGAGTCTAAGCCACCTCAAAACAGAAATATTTTTCACGGGTTACTGCCTCTGGTGAGGAATTGACAAATCCTACAAGAGTATCTCTTGTCATGAAAAAGTGCTTCTCACCCTAGCCGTTCGGATTCGGCAGAAAATTGTAGGTCCCCTCTATTCCTACCAACCCCCACACAGGAATGGTTGAGAGTTGTAAGTCACTAGGTCCTGGTTCTACACGAGCTGTCACGCCAGCAAATTTATTTAATTTAAAATATTGAATAAAGTAAAATAAAATTTAAAAAAAAAATATTTAAGCTCCCTTTTATTTTATTGGTTTTCTTTCAGTGTAAATTGAATTAATGTTATTCAAATATTTTATTTTTATTTTTTTTTTTTTCAAAAAGCATTAGTAACAGTTAATTGTAGAAAATGTCTTAAATTCTATTGTGACTGTCACATCTTTGTTTTTTAATTTTAATACCAATGAAACACAGTGATATTTTGATTACACTCAAACAGGTGATCTCTTTTTCAATAGTAGGTAGGTACTTTTAAGTCTGGTATTAAGGTGTTTAACGAGATTTGTCTTGTTAATAAGAGAAATCCTGAGAAATGTGCCAGAAATTAAATATCGTTTAAAAATTCAGATAAAAAAGCGAATGAAAGACAGTTGTTAGTAAGTGGCATTTAAGTGGCCAATGTGAAAGAATTAAGAAAAATTTCCAAGTGCAAACTAACATCAATAAGTGACACTTAAGTCTCACGTATTGGCAACTTAAGTGTAAGTGACTCTAATTTCAAAACTGGGCTAAAAGTGCAAAACTGGAAATCTTAAGTAGCACTTATTCTGGTAAGTGTGCACTGTGAAACTGGCCCTTACTGAAACTATTTTTGACGTAAGAATATAAAAAAAACTCCGATTTTTTTAAACTTTGGCTCACTCTTTGAAAACTAACAGCAGAGAGTCGGACTTCATGCCAAATTTCAATCCTGCTCACTTTTTCTTTCCGCCCGAAAAAATCAAAAAAAAAAATTGTGAAAGCACGGGAAAGTGGCAGAAATATTAGATTAAATCAACACTCTTCCACTTGTCATTGTCACTATTTTAATGAAAACAATAATCGTATATTTTGGCAAATTTTGACGAATAGGTCATTTAATGACAAGAAAATGGAAGAAATTACCTCGCAATTTGTCACTTTTTTTAATGTAGCGTATAAGTAAGTTTAAATAGCTATTTTGCTCATAAAGTTACAAAAGAAACAATTAAGTACACAATTTTGTGTAAAATTTTTCATTCCATAACTTTCAGAAGTTTTTATTAGTGTATATTATGTTCATAGGAGTCAATCAATAATGATCACATTTTGCGTGCTTTTTTGAGATGATTTCTTAAAGAATCAGCTAGTTTTTTTTTTCTTCATTTTGTGTGCCATTGAAAGAGGTGGGTCTTTTTGAAAATCCTTTTTCACAGTGGATTTTCGATTTATCCCAAACACCAAATGAACTGGAGCGGAAAACCAATGCCATCGTCAATAAATCTACCTATGTGTGTAGGTTTATCTTCTTCAGATGATCCTTCCCGAATAAAGAGTTTGAGTTTTGAGAATCTGAATAACCCTTAAGTCACCCAAAACACCTTAAGTGGATATTTCAAAATTTTGGAATACCAAGTCTTTATCATGCTGACAATGCAGCGCTATATATTCCATGTTCTTGCCATGGCTTTATACAATGATGAATTATGGTTCGTTATTTCACAGCGTACACCTATAGGTACCAACATCACAAATTGGGATCCATAGGTAATATATAGAATGAACGAGAGTTATTGAATTGTCATTACTAATGGTGCTGGTGTTGCTCTGCCTCCGTATGTGGAATGTGAAATGGGACACAAAAGAGGCATCTAACACATAACCAAGTATTATACGAGTATATGTATACTCGCATATACGTATTCCTGAATGATGTGGAGCATGATGGAAAAGATGCATCAGCCTAGGAATAACTCATTGCTATGATGTGTCGATGGCGGAATCCACTTAGACGTCCGTCGAAATTACGCCTATCATATAAGAGAAGTGAAGTTGGTATGGTTTCATCATCAGCCATATACAAAAAAAATGTATACCTGATGCTTGAAGGAAAGCATTATGACGTTGTTGAAGCTCAAGAGGATGATGATGATGATGATGATGGTGATGAGTGCTTATATTTGAATGAAGGGACCTGCATTACGTTCCATGTCATTATATTGCACGGGGGCATAATGGTGGGATGAAAAAGAGGAAAGCGGTCGGTGAAGGAGGAAGGTGGGGGGAGGTGGAGAAAACTTGGTAAAGAGAGAGGTTTTCAAATGGGAAGTAGAAATTTGCTGCTTCAACAAAAGGCAATGTATGCACAAATGCATTTTAAATGCATGATGGGCTATAACATAACCACACTTCCAAGCTATATTATACTATACAGATATTCTACCTTTCAAAGAGCGTTTCTAATGAAGGACATTTCTATAGTGGCAAAGGGATGTTTTAAATGTCCTGTAGATAACACGGAATTATGCAAAAGAAAAAGCAATCGTTTGGCTCATTAGGAATGGATTTTTTTTTTATCTAACTTCGCACTCTTTGGTCTAAAGTAATAATTCCGAAACATAGAATATTCCATGTTTCAGGAAGAAAATAAATATTTAACATGTCGTAACGGTCCTTCAAGCCATTCCAAATGTTCATATTTTTTTCTTTCTTTTTTTTTTAATTTGGACACATTCGAATTTAACAATTTCACTTTCAATATATATGCATAATTTTATAGCGCATATGGCTTTATTAATATTGAAATTTTGATATTTACATAAAACATAGATTTTACTTGACACATATTACATGATAGTTCTTATTTTATTGTTATGACTTTTTTGTCGATTCAAATTGAGAATAAAATTGTCGGTTTATGTCGTAAATTGAAGTTTTAATAGTTTGCCTTAAAGAAAGCGGACAAATTGAATGGCAAATGGGCATGTATTCTAACAACACCACTTTTGTAACTAATATAGAGTCCGAGTATTTTAATTATGCTTTATTTATAATCTTTTCAAATACGTAGGTATCATCTAAAAAAAAAAAAGTGTTTTTGTTTTGTTTTCTTTTTTTTCAAAACAATGTCGGATTAAATGAGTTATAGCATTAAATGCGTGTTTGCTAGTTTTTATTTTTTTTTTTTAATAAAATAATTTATAATTATTCTCTGTGGCGGCTATGGTATGGTCGACAATGGTATAAGTGGCAATATTTATGCGTGCTGCGCTGACTGTTGGTTTTGATTTTTATTGTTATTCATATAAAAATGTATAAAAATCGTTGTTTTATTGTTGGTTTTCTTAGGTCATTCAAATCGTTTTTATCGGATAGAACCATCTGTATAGAGTGTGCTCATTTTAAAATATAAACGTGTATAATATGTAAAGGAAATGGAGACTTTATGGAAATTTTTATGATTTATATGCAACTAAGGCTCATAAAATATTATAAGAAAAAAAATAATAAATATTAACCTACTATATTAAAGTGGATTTAAAATTTCTAAATGTGGAAACAGTTTTTGTTTGTTAATAATAATCTTTCACTATAGTTACCTATATATACATATTTATATGATCTCACTTAAATAGATTATAATCTTTTAAAAAAAGGAAAACAATTGAGTTCTGGGAAGGCCAAAGATTTATGAGTATAAGGGGATATTTATTACCATCTTGAGAAATGGCTTTAATTTATAGTTAAAGTTGATTGGCTATATCTTTTGATATTTCTATATAGTTTAACAAATTTAAAGTTCATCAACTCTAGATATGCTTAATTCCCCGAAAGAGTAGAATTTACTAATTTAGCAAGCAAATACTTAGGATTTCTGTTCATTTATGTTTATTCAATAATTCAATGGGACTGATCACGAGACGAGTTTAAAAAAAAAAAACGAGTTACATAAAAACTAATGTTATTCTGTATATGGGAGGCTTATAGACTTAAAAACTTACTGAACCAAGAACCAATTTGGTTGGAGTCAGAATCACGAAAACCAAAATCCCAAAAACCCAAAACCCAGAAAATTAATTCTGTGCATTCAGTCGTGTTTATATTATTATTCATTTAAATTGCACTTTCTTAATAAATATTCAATAATTCATTACACAACTTAACTGTTATCTTTTTAAATTTGAAGTTTCGTTTTCTCTTATTTGTTAAATGTTTATTTTGTTCAAGTTTAATCAAACTTTCACAAATAAAATGTTTCAATTATGGGATTTTGGACTTTTCGTATTTTGTTATTTCGGGATTTTGAGATATTGGCTTTCCTGGATTTAGGATTTTCTAGTGTTTGTGTTTTTATAGGCTTTCTAAATTTTGTGTTTTCGAGATATTGGGTTTTAGGGATGATGGGTTTTCTGGATTTCGTATTTTATGGAGTTTGTGTTTTCTGAATTGTAGGCTTTTTAAATTTTTCGATTTTCATGAGTTTTGGGGATTTTGAGTTTTGGGATTTCAGAGAATTCGTATTTCTGGATTTTGAGTTTTCTGCTTTATGGTTCATAAGTTGGAATCAAAGTTTATAAAATCAGCATATTACCACGCCCACTTTTATCATATTTTAATTTTCTCCTTATTGAACGCCCTTTAGAATGTTTATATTTTGTAATTAATTTTTTTTCAACTTTAAGTATGACATATTTTATTTGTCCCTCACACAACCACGCCCATTTTTCTTATACATATTAGAATTGTATTCATATAAAAATTCCTTAGAATGCTCAAAATTTATAATCAATCTTTCTTGAACCAAAATCTTAACGTACATTATGCGTATTTTTTGGAAATCTACCTGCTACTCTTATGCCTGAGATTCCACCATATTTTGAACGTATAAAGCATGTGTAATTTTTTTTTTTAAATCAGCGTACTGCCACACCCACTTTTAATATATATTTTGTTTTTTCTATCCATATAAAGTTTTCTTTGAAAATTTAAATTTTTTAGTTTATCAAATGTTCAATAGGTGGGGCTGAGAAGCGTTTAATAAATTAAATAAGCCGCTATGAATTGACGATTTTTTATGCCACAAAAATTTTCGAGTTTACTGTTCTTCTTTCGCAATCAAACAATTTATTTATCCCAACTATTAGTGATCAAAATTTCATTCATCGTTCAGAATTCTTGGAAAAGATAGTAAATCTTTCTGTTTGGTATTCAAATAATATTATGTCCAAGGCTAGAAAAAATATGATTTCTTCTCCAGAAATATGCTTCAAATATGTACATTGTAACAAGTAGTTTTCATCCATTTGACTTTTTTGACATTTTTTCCCTAAAATGTAGACTAAAGTTGTTAACTACAAGAGCAAGTTCGTGTTATTTAGTCGTGCATATTTTTTTATAGCAAACAAAATTTTTTCCCCCAACTATTTTAAATTGCCAAGAACAAAATGTACTTCTTTTAGCCACAAAATCAAGATAAGTCCAATTAAACAGTCCTCCCACCCATGTGTAGATTGTACGATTAAAAAAACAGTACCTAGAACATTCACTCTTTAATTATAATTTTAAATATTTTTTTACAAGGTCGATCCAATGTTGAACATTCGCTTTCGATGCACTTTTCAATTCAAAAACTATAGGTAACATTCTTTTTGACATCAGCCACTCCTCTCTTTGAGACTTCAAACAGAAAAAAATAAGTTGTTCTTGATGTCATGATCGGAAAGTCATAAATCTTAAAACAATCATAACCCAGGCGCGTCCAATCCCCCCCCCCCCCCCCCCTTGTACATATATAACATTCCGACAACAAGGCGGACGAACAATTTACCTCGTTTGACAAGCGTGTGATCTGCCAACAAGAACACAAACACACTTCAACTTCAACTTCAGCGCTCATAGTGCACCGCAACAGCTGCTATAATGGGCGATGAGTAAACTCACATAGATAATTGGAATCGGATGCAGAAATATCACTGTCAGACCATAAAAGAGAAGGCGCAGCCCACCCAAAAGCACTCTGTGTCGTCGTCGCACACCAGCAATTACAATCCAATTTATTGTACCATCACCGCACATCAAACGCGCAGAGTATATTATATGGAGGTATACCACTTCTGACAATGAGTGTACTGATCTTAGATGCCCGTTGGCGATGTGATGTGCGCCATCTATCTCAGAGTCTTTGGCAATCACTCCCAATGACATCTCCGCCACACTAATGATGACTGTTGAGACCAATTTGACATTCTCGACTCCAAAGTCGCGCACAAGACAACCACCACTCCACGGAGAAGACGCGTTCCCGTCAACTTTTCTTGCAACAGATTTATTTGAATGCCACCAGATGCTAATGTCAGATATAATAATCCCGTATAAGCTAGTGAACTGAACTGGTGAGCTGCGCTGGCTGCAAATGAGCGAACGAATTAAATTGTTTGGATCAGCATTAATCGGTCGGTTCTATATATGCTCAGCTGTGGTAAGTATATAGTGGAACCTTCATAATATCGGGACGGGACGGGTTAGCATAGCAAAAGGCAAACCAGCCCACATGTCATTTCGCCCGCTCATATATAGGAATTCCACGGACTTTTACGATGAGATTTATGGAGCCGCTGAGTGATTATCTGCAGTGTTGTATAGATACACTGTTGACAGAGAGCATGGAGACAATATTTACCGTTGATTTTTGGTTTAATTGCTTTTTGGACGACTGATGTTTTGGGCTGGGTTGGGTCGGACCGGCCGGCCGGCTGGCTGGTCTGTCTGCCTGCAGCCATATATATAGCTGCCGTTGCAAGTTGCAACTGTGGTGGCGAGTTAATTTTCCACCAGATAAGAAAGGGACCTTAATCGAGATATGGAACTGACGTGATTTAACACCCGTGTTCGAATCATGGGAATTAACGTGCTGCAGCAATTGGAGGCCAAGACAAGGCATTGATTGCCATCGAAATTGGAATTGCATTTTGGTCGAGTGGGCGGAAGGCTGTCTATGGCTCAATTGGCGAATTAGGTACCAGAAGGTCATGCCATATATATATTATTTTCTATATAATGAAGGTGGTGGTAGTGTGGCAGGGTAACGCGGCTCGGAGCGGTATGACAGCGCGGATAAGAATCTAACTTTCGGTATTTTCAAGTAAAACGATCAAACCGATCGACCGACCGACGACGGTTATTGTTTTCATACCCTTGTGAGGATATTTTATGACTCTTGCAGCTGGTGCCATATGAAAGTTAGGAACTTTTCAAACACGCTTTAAATGAAGTTGGGTTTTATTTTGTGGTTTGGTAAATTAACCTTTAATCCTGAAACAATTTATAATTGTTGTCATTTATTTTTTAAATATAAATTTTTTATTATTTAATTATTATTCATTAATTATTCACGAATCATATAATAACACTATCCATTTGATGTCCTTTCACCTAAATGTTAAGGATTAAGAAACATTGTGTTTAAAATATAGTTTCGATAATTTTCTTAATGAAGCTATTTAGAAACAAAGTTATTTTTAAGACTGTTTTGGTAAAGATTATTTAATTGTTATAAAGTCTCAAGTCATATTCTGACGAGATCTTGACCTTCTGCAAACTTAATCACATTACTTCTTAATGGAAGCTTTTTAGTGCTTTAACTGCTTTAACAAACAAGTTTATTTTGTAAATTAATGTTTTTAACTCTAATAAATAGCTATAGTTTTCTAAAACAAGCTAGAAAACAAAAAAACTGGTTAAAAAAATATAGAAATTTTGTTCCTTCTTTTAGTTTTTGGTAAAGCTTCGCTTATATGTATAAAAAAAAGGAAACAATTCCTCACCTTCTTTTGTACATGTCCTACTCTGTCACAGAGACGTAGACTCCACCTGGGAGACTTCTACTACAACGATACGAGTGATCTAGCAAATACTTCTATAAGTAATCTCGCACGCTTCATAAGAAGCTCAAATTGGTTTAATTGAGTAAGGAAAAGCTTTCCTAGATCCATGTGGTATCACAACGGGCCAACAATTGGCCTAAGTGTGTCGGTTTTTCCACCGACAGCCACTTCAACCTAACCTAACCTTCGCTTATAAAAAATATGCAAATCTTTAATTTTCTGATTCAAAATAGTACAGAAATAGCCACACTGAACAAATTAAATGTAATCAATAGAAAGTTTATAGAGCTTCCAATTTCTATTAAGTTTAACAAAAAAAAATTACCGAAGCTTATAAGAAATGCAATTTAGTTTGAAAATTATTAAATTTTTGTATTATATTATAATTTCTCCTTAAAAGAACTTTTGGCTTGGTGCGTTTAACTTAGTTAGATACTTATACGGGTCTAGTTTAAATTGATATTTTCCTCAAGGACAATTTTTTAAACTTTTTGTTTCTTTGCTTACAATTTTTTAGAAAATTCTATTAGCAATATAGAACTATTGTTGGTTAAATTACAAATTTAACAAAGATATAAAGATATTATATGACTGTCTGCAGACTTTTGTTGTTATTAAATCCAATTTCTGAGACTTTGTAGAACACTTTTTTTGATTCTCAGTTTAGCATTGTTTTAAATATTACTCTAAATGTAGAAATTGTAGGAGGAGTCTTTTAAGTTGAATGCATATGATCAACAATTCAATTCTAAACCCATTATAGTCTTCAAATGTATATGTATAGGTATGATGGGTTATTCAGCTATTCTTGAAAACTTTATTTATTCATCAGATATGTAATTCTCGTTGAATTTCACTAGAAATCTCATTTGCATACATTTGCCTTCGACTCCATCGGAAAGGCTTTATTTTTTTCTAAAAAACAAACTTCGACTGACTTTAAATCGCCCTGAAGGATACTCCACAAATATTTAATCTGTAATCATTAGTTTTCCACTTCTACAAGTTCATTCAGGCATAGTTATATACACAGCCACAACCGATTAACTTTCTCTCCAAGAAGAAGACGTATATATATATATATACGACTGCAGGCATATCATCAGACTGCTTCAAGTACATCAACCACTTTTCACTCTACCAAGTTGACATATCAATCAAGTGCACTTGTACACTTCCTGCCTTTCTTATAGAGTTCTCATTCAATCGATAACCATCTGCCCATTGGGGGCATTTTAAATATTAAAATCCAAACTCTAAAAAGCAAATAAAATAAAAAAAAAAAAAAAATCGTATATACAGACGCACTTCGTCTGCACATACAATTTATATCCATTCACCAAATAAAGTGGTTATCCTGATGTGATGCAGGTTCCGGAGCAGATTATATAGGTTATAGCTAGAGTTGCCTGGCCTGAGAACTTGGAATTGAGAGAATTGGGTTCCCAAACGCGCAATCTTCTTTCAACAGACCGATTAGTTGCTCACAGGTGTAATTGGTACATCGGAGTCGTGCGATAGCCCACGGTGACCAATGCACCAACCAACACATCAAAGCCAAAGATACAAATGGCCGATAAAAGGTGTGCAGAAGATACAAAGGCTCCGGCTTTGTATTTATAAAATATACGAAGACCCACGCACCCCGACGACTCACTTAATCCGCGCGTACTTTTGTTCCCACACATCATCGCATTGGTTGCATTCGTTCCCCTAAACCTCTACCTCTGGCCTTAACCGTTTAACTGATATAAAGAAAGTAACGATCACTTAAGGTGTGTCATTTACACACAGAGAGCTGAGCAGGTGGAAGTCATCATTGTGTGTCTCCTGAAGGACGACACATCATCGGTGCGCATGGGGCAGCTGAGCTCGAACTCAACCACACTGGAAAATATGCCAATCCAAGTGCCACTTAATAATGTCGCCCGGAGAACATGGAGAACCGAGAATATACATATAAGCTGGGTCCTTTTGTTGTCGCACCGAATTAGTGCAGCAACTCCTACACTGTAACTCCTCTTAGTGCCCCGGCGGTGGTGTCTCCAGTGTGGCTGCCATTTATAATTAAGATTCCCGCGCATTGTGCATCGCTTATCCCCGCATATACATATATGTAGCATATTCAGCGAGTCTCCCAAGCACAAAAACCAAGAGACAAAGAAAAACACCAGTTATGGTCATACAGGGTATACACAGGGAGAACACTGTCTGTGCCACACTGCAAACAAAAGTGAAAGGCTCGATATCTGGAGAGGAGATCTGCTCTGATCTTGTGTGTGTAATGTGTATCTGTATGTATATTGTCCCGACTTTACTGTGCGCGCATGTGCAGTGGCGCTGTGCTCACGGAAAATCGCATTAAAATTGATTTATCGTTTGCGATATTTGAATTCGAGAAACGATTAATGCTAAGTGCCGGAACATAACGACTCAATCGTTTCCGCTTGTTTTGAAATTTTTTATGTTTAAGATCGAAAAATGCTGATTATAACCGTATTTTGCAGTGGCTGGGTTAAGTTTTGTTTCAGTAGTTTTCATGCCCAGATATTCCTATACTGGGTCATTGGAGATCAGACGTGAGTTATAAGATTATGCGATATTATTATGGAGAGAGAGAGATAAGTGAATTATGTTCTATGGAGAGGGTCAAGAAATTACAATAATGCGGAAAAGGCTATCTGATCTGTATAAAATATATAATATATGATTTGATCCCAAATTATGTTCTTTCTAATAGATACTTCAATTTAGCTTTTATAATCGAATTTTTAAATCTTGATCAGTGATCTTGGTAAAGGAGTGGTTCTCGTGAAATTTGTTTATATATTTTTTTTAACCAATGCCAATTGGACTTGGTTAGATTTTATGGTAATGGAATTTTATAAAATGGGAAATTGGTAATTCATCATAAATCATCATAAGAGATTTTCTGAAATTAGTTGCTTTGGGTATACCTAGGTCCTAGGGCTAACATATAAACTTTTAAATCGACGCGTAAAAAATCATTTACTTGATTTTTGTTTAAATATTATTTAATGACTTAATTCAATTTAAAACAAAAGCCAGACATATCATGCATTAGATTGGACCATTTTCAGTATATTTGCATGACAAATAAATTAATAACATAGAATCTTGGAATACAAACAACAAGTATGTAAAGCAAACAAAAGAGCTGGCATGCAAACCCGATCTTTAATTTGATATATCGTCTTGGCCTTTCCTATCCAGAAATATTCAAAGACAGCCTAATAAAAAACAGAAATACTTTACAAAAGATATGCCATAACTAGTTCTGTGGAGGGGTGGGGTTGGTTAAATTTTACATGGCATGGTGTCGGGATTAAACAAATCCACACTTTGCAGTCCAACTCCAAAAAAACAAGTTATCGGTGGATTTGGACTCGAGCCCAGGCTTTTAGTAGGGGAGGGGTAATTAAATTCAAAATGAAGATGTGAAAAATTCGATACCTGTAATGCGTAATTACTATAACTGCAGTTTCCAAGCACTCCGCTAATGTTAGGTTTCTAATATTCTATGGCCCAACGCTTTATTTAAAAACCCTTACATTTTGAAAAATTAAAAAAATATCCTAGATGTGAAATCAAGATTAAAGTAAAATTAAACTTCTAGGTCTTTTAAACTATTAACGAAAAGTAAAGTGTGTTGTGATATTCTATAAAACAGCGAATAATTTTAAGAAAAATTCCAGGCCTAGAATTTAACTTTGATAGAACTAAAACCATCCTCATTACAACATAAAGACAATATTTATCTTGCCGAAATAAACATCCACTGGCAGATTAGATGTTCATATCATCTGCAAAAATAAGGTTTTCATTTTTTCGTAAACAAAACGGTAGATAAATTATTGAAAGCCAATACATTATTAAAAGAATAGGTCCTGGGTGTCTTCCCTGCGTAGTATCGAAATAAAATTATTTGATGAAGAGAAGAAGAAATTATAGTGACTATTTATTAAATACACAGAAATTCAAGTATTTAATCCTAATCAGTTATATAAAAACCTTTACAAGCTGAAATTGCTCATTCATATTTACCACAATCGTTTATTTATACAACTCAAATACCATATATTGTGACTGTACAGTTGAAAGCATTTGGCCATCAAGGCATACTCTGACTTAATTTACTGCTGTTGCGCATTTTTAAGATGCATCAGCCCTTATGTCCTAAGATGCACCTGATTAGGTAAAGAAAAAAAAAATACTTAAAGACGCATGGGAATTAAATTACACGAAAATATACCAAAAAAAAACACAAGTTAAATCCGAAACGGATGGAAAATTCACGCAGGGACTTCGATTTCAAATACTAAGCAATTCAAATCTCATCCCAGTAGAGCGGCGCATAGTCGTCGTCATCGTCATCGTCGTCATCGTTTCGTATACAGTCGCCATCAAATATATAAAGATATAGTCAACGTTCGATTCTCCTGATGTTCATGTTGGTATATAATGCTAGTGTGGTGGTAAAACATCCTAAACAGTAAGAATTGATTGAAAGGATAGTCAGCCATCGTCTCCCGGGCGGTGTCCTATACGTGATCAATTTACTAACATTGATAGTCGCGCCTGACTTGACCATAATCAGTGTGCAGGGAATGAGAAGAGCACCGCCACATATATGTAGGTAACTCTCCTTCGTGTATCTACCTACCTACCTATCCATGTACCTTCACGTTTTACCTCCACACCATCGCATACTACACCATCATTGCAGGGAATAGAAGATATCGTCTAATGAAATCTCCTGCTATGATGTGGATATATTCAAGAGAGAGGATGAAATGGTGTTGCCGGCACAATGACCCTCTCCTATAGGTATATCTACTATAAGGACTCATCATCATCATTTGAATGCATTGTTGCGCAGGGTTCTCCGGATGTATGTTTTTTTTTTTTTGTTTTTTTTTTTATCTGTGTTCCACTCGCTATTCATCGGTCCTATGTTCGATAGTTGATGGGATATTTCTGTGGAAGGAACATATAAAAAAAAATCAAAATTGTGTTATTCTTTTGATTTGAAACAAAATGATTTAGGTGCTTGACCTCACAACCTGTCACCTGATTGAACAGATAGCTATTATTGTGAAAGGATGTCCATATGTTTTTTTCTGAGTAGGGATAATCTTTTTTTAGAAGGAATAGGTAAAATACATGTGCATCAGGGGTGCATAATAATTCATATAATAAATAGCCAGATCTAACACTGTGTACACATTTAGAATCTTTTTTTTTCAATTGAAAATGAAACTTTATATTGAATTGATTGTAAAAATAGTCAATTTAATTTTCTATAAATAAATTAATTTCTTAAAACTAAAACTAAACTAAGACTAATTTTGGAAAATTTGGTTACAATATTTCGAAACATTAAGCAGTTTGTGGAAGGAAATAACTTGGAATTTAATTAAGAAGAACACAAAATTGTTCTCCGGGATTTTTTTGAATATTCATAATATAATGTAATAATATGTAAGAATATTAATTTTTTTGTGTGTACCTATACACACATAACTCGGCAGAATATCATCCAATTATGATGGAAATTTTTGTTAGACTCTTATTGGTAAACGTAGGCGTAATAGCGTAATGGTTAGTTCATTGGACTTTTACGCCGAAGGTTCGATTCCCGTCCACCTAAAGATAAAAATGTTTTCCACGGGTAACTGCCTCTTGCGAGGAATTGACAAATCCTCCATGAGTATCTCTTGTCATGAAAAAAGTGCTTCTCACCCTAGCCATTCGGGTTCGGCAAAAAATTGTAGGTCCCCTCTATTCCTGCCAATAACATGCACACAGGAATGATTGAGAGCTGTAAGTCACATGGCCCTGATTCTACACAAGATGTCGCGCTGATCAAATTGAAAATTTCTACCGGAATATTTGAAAAATCGTGAAACTCTAAATTGCATACTTATAGGGGTTGATGGTTGTGATATCTGAAAATTCCATTTTAAGTATGAGAAGGACAAAATATTGGCACTTAATGCCATGTTCTATTTTCTTTTATTTATCTCTTTTTGTATATATTTATTTTAAATTTAAATTAAGAATTGTTAAATAATAATAATAATATTGATTCTAAAGAATTAGAAACAATACGAAATTGATAATCAGATAATTTTGTCACTCACGAAAATGGGATAGCCAACAGATGGCGTTACGCTCTCACTCTTCTACATTTGTGTATACAATTTATTTGAACGTGCTAAAAAATTCATTGCTAAGGGTTGTTTGAAGATCCTGTAAATTATATTTTTTATATATATTTTTTTTTAAATTTCTCAAATTAATGAATATTTCGTGCGAAGCCAGGTGGACCAGCTAGTTTATAAAATTATTTTATTTATAAACATTTTCAATAAATATTATTTTTCGCAGTCCAGTAATTGAAAACATTTACTGAAGAAACATTCCCAGAAAGCTGAATTTTGATGTTCAAAAAAATAAACTTAAAAAAATATCGATATGATATTTTCAATTATATAAGAGCCAACATAATTGTTTTTACACGAACTTGTAAATAATGGTAATTTTTTTAGCTTAGAAAATTTGTTATAAAATATTTCTTTATTTTTTTCCTGAAAACGATTTTTTTTTTAATTTAATTGCGAAATTTGGAATAAAAAATATTGCGAACAAAGTGATCACATGCAAATATGTAACTTTATATGACCTTAATAAATAGTTTATTTCATTTGCTTTTCACTAAAACGTATACTTACAACATAATATATTCTTTAACAATATTAAACAAAATTTTTTAGCAAAGTCAAAACTCTGGGCAATTGAGCTTTGTATCCTAAAGCTTTAAGTAATTTTTCATTCAGAAAAATTGAATATTTTTTATTGTTGTATTTTTTCTATTGCCGACCTAGAATGAAATCAAAAACGAATTTATCAAACTTGTTTCCAAGTACATTTATAGTGAAAGGACAATCTTTTATGTTGTTGCGATGCTTTATTTTTTCTTATATATGTATATGTACCATGGTAACAAATGCAGCACAACTTCATCTTTGCAACCAATTGGTATACCAAACTTGATTATACAAGAACATATCGTGTTTATGTTGTCTGTCATTATCATAAGCATAATGTTACGGTCAACCAAGGTCGGCTGGCGAATGTTTTTTTGCAAAAAAAAAGTCAAATCTAAAATCTACTTCTATGTATGGGATATGCCTACTCGTATAGATACCTATACTCTAACTGAAAAATTTAGATCAAAGAAAAAACTTAAATGCCCCATAGAAACTGGAATTGCAAGCAAAGATATTTTAGTGTTTGTGATCACGCACAACAATTTCAATCTTTATAGATTAAAAAAAAAAATAAATAGAAAACTTGGTAGAAAAAAAAAAAAAAAAAACAGAAAATTATATCCAAAAATATATTTGGCATTAATTAAGTCAGACTCGAAAAGGCTCCGTGTAATTAAATTATCGTCTAGCGCCGCAGCCGCCACCGCCACTGACTATATACGACAGACGACAATGCGGGTCTAGCTGCCATCACAATTCCTGTGGTTAGATGTCAATTTGATTTTAGATAATTTTTTACAGCCAAGACGCAGTGGCACTCTAGTTTGGCAGCTAAAGTCACCACTGCATCGTCGTTGGTCGATACCACTACAATAGCATACACCAGCTTAATATAACCCGCGGTAAAAATATTCACAAATATATTGAGTGTATAAGCCATTACGAGCCGACTGGGCTCGTAGTTTTAAAGAAAAATGACTGTGAAAAAATGCAAAATTCCTTGAACGCATTTCAATATATTTATCTTTCTCGTGGTTTAAGTGACCAATTTTTTGACTCATATTTTTATTTTTATTTTTTTTTTTTTGTGCTACAACTTGCCGGATATGTCTAGTGAAGTTTAAATTTTTTTCTCTTGGTCTAAGAATTGGTTTGAACTGGATTTTAAAACTTTTTCTTTGAAAGATTGAAGCTGAAGTTAATTCAAGTCTGATACGAAACTTGATTCTACGATCGGGTATATTTTTTTTTAATTTTCCTGTACTCGATAATTTAAGAAAAGATTTCTTGTAAAGTGTCTCTAATTTCATTGTTTTAAAGATATTATTATTTAATTAAAGAATTAATTATATTATTCTTATTTATGTTCACTTCTGCTGCTGCATCATCTCGTTATGATTGTCAATTGAAATTATTTGGAAAAAAGTTTGAATTTCGTTCAAAACTCAAATTTTTGTGCCATAAGAATTATGTGGGAATGAAATCAAAAGAGTTGACATACGAACCTGATCTTTTCGGGAATTATTGTTATTGTTATTTATTTTGATTTCAAACTTTTTTCAAAATGAAAAGATACTAAAAGAAAAAAAAATCAATAATAAATTATACTTGTACATATTTATATATAATGAGTGTCCCAAAATTCAAGCAAAATTTAATTAAGTTAAAAAACAAAAAAATATTTTTTATTGATTAATAAAATAAACAGTAAATAATTATGTATACTAAAATACCGGGCAAGTGGCTTCCAAGGCTTTACTGGTACACAAATTTTCCTGAATATCGCGTTGGTACACCGCTCAATTCTCCTCCTCATTCAAGGCGTGGTTGGTTGTAGGGCTTGTTGGCACAAGCTTTAGACCCCAAAGAGACAAGTACAATTGCGTTAAATCGCACTATCTGCATTCTGCACCCACACCTTGAAGAAAAAAAAAATTTAAAACGCATGTTTTTTACCCAAATTTAATTCTTTTGTGAAATTTGGGACATCTTTTATTTTGATTTCCTACATAAAAATAAGGTAGTGTAAATGTATTTAATTGAAGAAGAGCTACAATGTTTTCGTTTCTTTCCTAATTTTCTCAAAAACAGCTCTAATGATTTTGATAAAAATTCATGCCTGAGATTTAACTTTTAGTTCTTAAAAAGTTTAATAACAAATTTATAACTTGCCAAAATAGTTTATATTTTCACAAACTAAAACTGTAATCTCCTTGTATCATATCTCTGTCGAAAATTCAACAAAAATTTAGCTCAGCAACAGAAGCTGTCTCGACAATGTTTTTTCTGAAAATAAACACAGCACATGCCTCTATATACTATACCCATTCACTTATGCGTCGTCCTCATCTTTCCGCATATATCCACTTCCATGCATCTTGTATCATGAAATAAATCGTATTTTTACATCCATTTTAATATCTCACATCATAGGATCAGTCCTTGGTAAAAGAAAAAATATTAAAAAAAAAAAAAAAAAATATTCACTTTGTAAGGATACATAAGCACAAGAAAATTTATGCACGCCAGACCCAACTAAACCCCAAATAATGTTGAACACATGTAGAAGTAGATTTGACGCCACTATATATACGGATCCTTATACATTGCACAAAATAAAAATAAAAAAAGATAGAATCCTTCAACAAAACACAATGATGATGACAACACACATACATATATAATATACATATATGTATAGAGTCGACGAGGGTCCTTTGTGTGAAGTTGCAAATTTCCAAAGGAGTGCACACATTATTATAATATTTTTTTCGCAATTTTTATGGAGCGAGATATTATGTAGGTATATATATAGAGAAATAAAAAAGTACTGAGAAAAATTGCTCCCGCTGCTGCATCATCTTGCTCCCAAAACGTAGTCGACAGCCGGATTCATCACAATGTCCTGGTTGCAACACAACAACAACAAAATATGAAAAAAAAAAAAAAAAAACATAGAAAAAAAAAAACATCTCATCATAGCAGCAAACATGATGGAGAATTATTATTATAATAACGATATCCTTCATCCTGTCTGTCGCCAATGTCTGTATGTGACATTTGTGTGATGTGTAGCTGATGGATGAACCACGTACCTATCACTTGCATTCCCTATACACATAAAAAAAGGCTTCATAACGCGCTTTAGGAGAATTCCCCCGCGTCATTTACAAGGGTTTTTCTCGTCGACTTTTTTTTTTGTTGTTGTTGTTGTTTGGTTTGGTTTTGTTTTGTTGTCCTTATATTTTCTCATGTCCTAACAATCGCTCTCCATCTCTGGGGTTTTTCTTTTGGGGATTACTCACTCTGTTTTATTATAAACATGGTCGTTTCGTTAAGGCAACATCGTAAGTTTTTCATTAATTCCAAGTCTAACCTCACCGACGGAGCTAAGATTTTTTTATTTTTTTTGTAATCCAGTGAACTGAGAACGGGACATGTTCAATGTGTTCGCGTATACCACTCTTGGCAAAGGACCCTTAGAATGTCACGTTTTTCTGTTAATTAACGAGGTGCAAAAGGTAAGTACTCCCCAACTCCTGGATTGAGGCTTCTTTTTTACCCTATAACATAGCACTCATTTTAACCCTTAGACATCATCATCGTCTCGTCCCTCGGATGGCTTACCACCGTTTTTTTTTCATCCTCGTTTCTTTTCAAGGATCACACTTAGTATTTATTTAAATAATAATAAATTGTGAAAACACCAGAGTTGGTAGATGATAAATATACAACGCGTATATAGCCAGGTAAGGATTACACGTGTACTCACACTACGGATTTAACGTCGGTCGGGGCGGCGGCGCGGCGTTATGATGTCGTTGTCTTAATAATTATGATATTGCGCGGGATTTACGTCGAGACACGATTTTCCATTCCCAAAGGGACAGAACAGGATAGGATATTGCGATTACTTAGGCATTCAAGTGTTAGTTCAACAGCAATGAGGTAAATCAATATTGACACATTCTCTTTCCAGTTTAATAAATTTTTGTTTTCATTTGAAATTGATGCTTATGTATAACGATGTTGATGTGGGGATGATCTCTATATAGAGAAGAGAAGAGGATTACAGACAATAATTAATAAGAGCGTCGCTGATAACTGACACAGAAAAATGTATTTTTGAAATATTTGAAAAGAAATGTGCACATTATCTCAGCTCTACGCTTATACATTATGTATGTGCATATTACATATTTTTTGAACTTTTCAAGTACTCAAGTGGGCCAAATGAATTGCTGAAATGGTGAATTTAATGAATAATGGAAAACAAATTAATAAATAACTTTACATATACCTAACATATGTATAATGATCATCGACTCATGCTGAATTATATATTTATTTGAAATATTTGAAAACACTGAAGCTGGTTTAATTAATACCTTAATAGTTTATCCGCCCAGCTTCGAACGGATTTTTCATCAATTTCAGGAAAAGTAAATATAAAACTTATAGGGTCTTCATACAACCCTTTGCATTGAATTTTTCGATACGCTTCAATAATTTTTATATACAAATGTAGCAGTCTGATTTCTTAACGCTATCTATTGGCGATCCAATTTTCGTGAGGGATTATAAATTAACCGATTGTCAATTCCGCAGTGTTTGTCATTTCTTGAAATCAATAATTTCTCCAAAAATTGAATTTTTAGATATCTCCACTATCGACCCCTTAAAGTATGCAATTTCGATTTTGTACGATTTTCCTACTTTTCGGATCGAATTTTACATTTTGGGCTCCGTAGTGTCTCTTATTGCTTCAATACGAATAAAACAAAAAAATTCCATGTAAATCGGATGATATTCAGCCAAGTTATGCGCATACAAAGAAAACACCAATTCATTTTTATGTATATTTTAGAAGATAACGTGCTAGTTACAGCTATTACAGAATACTAGAAATTCATAAAATTAAAATTTTTTTCAAGCAAAATCAGTGAATATTTTGATACCAAGATAATAAATTATTTATGGCCTGAACCATTAATTAAGGAATAATAAAAATCATCTATCCCAACTTTCAACCCACTACACCACTTCCAATATATCACTGATTACTTAATAGACCATATGAAAAAATGTTTAAACATTTTTTGTTGACATATAAATCCTTTAAATCCTTAGCTCTCCAAACTCCAAATGCCCCTGTTGCTTCGTTCTAAAATTAAAATATTGAAAATATAAATCAAATCACTGAATTCCACAGCTCATTTACAAATTAAATCCAATCATATCACGCCTTTGGCGAATTTCCAAATTGACATAAAGTCAAAACAAAAATCCTCATCGCACATTCAGTCTACAATAAAATACTGCACCGTTTCAATTATATTGGATTAATAATATTTTCACGTTATTCAATTAACTACCAAAAAAAAAAAAAAAAAACATTTATTTATCAAAGCCACTAAGTGATAGTTATACAGGGTGTAATGTCATTGCCGCAACATGCGGATTATCCTCATCAGTGATTGTATTTACGAATAGGATGGCGGACTATGGGCAACAGTGTTGCCTCATTTATAATCAGTTTTTGCAATAATAACTCAATATTGACCACAATAAGTACACAAAACTGAACCGCAACAACATATGCGACCACCCATAATGACCACACAATCTGATCCAGTATACAACCATCCTTCCCCCTCACTTAACTCAAAACCTTCTCATCATCATCATCATCATCATCCCTCACCGGATAAATAAACATTTAATTACAATCTGCATGCATAATTTTCAAAGCCAATATTGTTGAAATGAATTTAAATCACGTCGTCGTATAGTTGTTGTAGTCGTTTATAGTTGTATATAGCTCGTAGTCACACGAGTTGATTCGGTTTCGGACAGGAAGAATGTGCGGAGGGACAGCACAGAGAACCATCAGCGAAACATAATCTCATATTCAGCATTTAGCAAATAAAATTAACTCTCCACAACCCCCAGAGCTCTGGACTGCTATGTTCAATGGATCTACTCCACTCGAACCCACCTTTTAGGGGTCGTTCTCGGTAACGGTGCCACTGAAATGTATAACCAACAAGCGTTCCATTAAAATATTAAACCAAGCTAAGTGCAACACGTTGTTTGGATGCACATCACTAACTCGCCATATCGCCATTTATAGCAGAGAGAATCAAAATCCAGGGGTGACTGCGCAGGGAAGAGAGGTGTGAGTCTTGTTAAAATGGATAGCCAGGCCAGAATGTACAAGTACATACCTATATAGTGAAACGCAATTAACCCCCAAATTGGTGGTTATTAAATCTTTTCAAACTCAAAATAACTGGTGCGAATTTCACTAACACAGTGGTGGGTAGATATAGATACTCGTATCGTAGAAATACTTGGTAATGAAGTTAAAACTCTCGCTTGAGTCCTGGTCCCGGTCCCGGTCCCGGTGCTGGTTCCCGGAACAGTGTGTTAAGCGTGGAACTCCGCAAAAGTTTATTTTAAATATTTACACACAAAAACATTTGCAAAATGTCGTGGCTCGTCGTTCAGTCGGTCGGTCGCTCGTGGGGTATAATACGAGGCCGAACATAGAAGTTCGAGTATAGGGAACACCATGTTAACCGAATGTGGATTGTTCCCAAAGGAGCACATACTATGCAGAGGTACTATACCTGAACTATTTTCTGTTTCCTGGATGTCCACACATTAACTGGATGTTGATGCCCATCATATCCGCCCTAACCCCGACAAAGTGTGATGATGGTGCCCGGACATAGGTAAAAGTTCGAAACTTTTTGAAAATAATTCCCTAAGTTGAAAATGTTCAACTGGCTAAAAGGTTGGTCGATGACGCCGACACACGGTCGTGGTGGTGATGGTGGCCAACTTCTATATATAGGTACAGTGCTTTAGTGCGGTGGTGGCGGCGGAGCGCGGTGGCGGTGTGCCGGTCATGCCAATTGTGACTGTTAAAATGAAGTTTGAAGGATATCTTTGTCTAGTGGTGCTGTGCTTTATAGGTGTGAAAGTTGAGAGCATGATTTTATCAGGATTTTGATTGTCCGCATGTGGTGAATTAGATGTGGTTTAAGGGTTGACCTCAATTTGCAAAGCGCCCTTATACATATATTAACTATTTTAGTATGAAAATTAGATAATAATAAAGCAGTCACAAAAGCGGGTTAAAGATAGAAAATAGCAGTCAGCCTAGAGCAGACAGGCAGCTAGGATATAATCACTGTTTTTGTTGACTTTATTTGAATACATTTTTAACATAATTAGGGGATAATTACATTAATGTAAGTTTGTTGTTTATTAACTTCAAACTTTTAATTTATATAGATTTAATACTTTTTATTGTAAATAAATGGGGAAAATTAATCGCTGTTTAACTAACTTTTAAGTTATGTATTTAAATGTAGTCTCATTATAAAAACGTTTTTAGATAGATGTTAAGAAGTTTTCTTAATTTTGAGGAAATAATTTTCCAATATCGGAAGCAATTTTTTGTCAATGGCATTTACCGCTTTCAATGGTGTATATTTGAAAGCGGTAAATGCCAGAAAAACAAATATCACAGAAAACTTTAAGTTCCCAAAAATTGCTCTGAAGTTGCCCTAGTAGTTGAGAGCAATGAGAGCAAACAATTTAAGTTACCTGTTGTTTACGACAACTGCTATTACCGTTATTGAAAGACAAATTGATTATAGAAGTATAGTATTATTTGATGATGATTTAATGATGCATTCACTACTTAACTAACAAACTCTCCAGAACTAAGCTCTCGAAACCTGTAAAAAAAACTCCCATAAGACTGCTACCTGGTATATTGCTATAGGTGCTCTGTATTCATATTCAAAAACCACCACTATAATCAATTTAAAAACTTATTCTGGTTTGCCGCAAGGAAGTCACCTAGGCTCATTTCTATTCGTTTTATTCATTTATTTTATCTATTCATTTCATATGCGAAACATTATAGCAATGAAAATGAAACTATCACCTGCGATGAATAGGAGTATCTATGATCAAATTGACACGACCGAATAAAGCGCAACAAACGTTTCGCTATCGACAGCGTTTTGCTATCGTCGCGGTGTTAGCATTGCATTTCTGTCATTTTATTTAATTTTGCCACATTGAGCTGTTTTAAAAGATTTGTCGCTGACACTTTGGTGTGTATTTAAACTAGCGAATATCTTTGTCGAGTTTATATGCGATTTTTAGCTGGAATTTAGCACATCGAAGTTTACTGTCGAAGGAGCTGAAGACTACGGAATAAAATGGAATAAAGCGGAATAAAACGTACAAAACGTTCCTCCTTGTTTCGAGTGGAATAACAAAATTTAATTACAGTAAAACTCGATTAAGAGAAACGGTAAAATGTCACAGTATTTCTTTCACTTAGGCGGGTTTTTCTTTTAACCGAACCCCGCTTAAGTGAAAAAAATTTCACTCAAGCGGAGCCCCCGATAAATGAAAAAAATTCACCTAAGCGTATTTAAAAATTGAATTTATCTATAAAATTATCTAAAAAAAAAAGTATAGAAATATACATAGAAAAAATTTAAATAAAATAGATAATATGTAGATAGATTAAATAAAATGGTTGTGACATATCAGAAATTCAAATGTCATTTTTGTGATAAAAATGGTAGAGGTGAAAAATAAAAAAAGAAGTGAAAGTGTTCAGCAATATTTTTGTTCTGTTCGATTCGATTTTTTTTTTACCTATGTAAGAGAATTTTTTTCAATGAAAAATATAAAATTTAACTGAAAATATGTTTCAGGTAAGCGGGTTTTTCACTTAAGCGAGTATCGCTTAAAAGCGGAGTGTTTTATTAAATTGGTCGCAAAATGCTCGGAGATGAAAAAAGTGTTTCAGATAAGCTGGTTTTTCTCTTAAGCGGGTTTTACTGTACTAATAAAGATAAGTTATTTGTTTCTCTAGGCCAAAAAAAAAAACAATCTGTTGTCATGAGCACTTCAATTGTTAGTTTTCTAAAAGCAAAAGATTTTTTTTTTTTTTGTAGTGTCAAATTGAAAAAAAAAAATGCTCTTACTATAATGGAAGCCGTTACATGAACCCCAAAATTTCACCCAGCATTCTTTACTCCGAGCCGAGTATACCATTCAAGCTAAATTTAACCAGGGTTTAGTCTCGTACAAAATTGACCAGGATCAGTGGATGGTCCTATATTTAATATAGTGAAGTTCACTTTTTACCCAATACTTACATACATATGTATGTATGTCGAAAAGAAAATTTCTTTTTTTTTCACTCTTCATCAACATTTCGTTTTGACTGTTTAATTTAAATCCTGTCAAAAATGGATCAATTCTATATAGTACATGTTTATTTACATAAAATGTAAGTAAACTTAAAATTACAAATAGTAAATATTGTAATGGTGAAATAATATTAAGTAACTCTATATTCTAATTAACTTTAACCTTGTCTAGACCGATAGAATTTCTCTAGACCAATAAAAATATCATCCTCAAATCAACCACCACAAAATCATAAACCTTATACCTACATATGTATAACTCCTCCTTTTATTTTCCCCAAAACGTTATATTTATTTATGACTATAAAATAAAAATACACAACATATGTGTATACAATGTACATACATTATACCTGCAGCTATCCTATTTGCAATTTTGTGATTCGTGCAAAAAGAAGATATCCTGTAGCTTCTCAAAGGTATAGGCCATGTCAAACTCCAATAAAAGTTAACATAACAAATCAGAAGGCAGTAGGTACATATGAATGTATTAATGTATGTATAAAAAAAGGTCTCACTCATGCCAGAAAAATTATCTTATTTTTTTTTTCTAAAAATGGGGTGTGTGTGTATTTTTGACACCCCGAATGTTAAGAAAACAATATATAGAGTGAATCCATACATATAGTCTGATTCCAAACACATTTTGCCCTTCATATCAAGACGCCTTACAAAACATTCGGATTCGGATCAATGACCGTATAATTTTTTGTCGTCAAATGAAAGTGAAAAGGTGTATAGGTAGGTATTTGGTTCGCGTAATTCCATTAAGGACATACTGGCGAATGTGGATATTTCTTTCTTTTTTTTTAAGATTTTATTGATTTTTGTCGCGACATAGGCTTATTTTTTTTTTTTTTTTCACTTGTAGGGGTGAAAACTAACAATACATCAACATATCCTGTCGCAAGTGAAAGTTAAAATGAAAATACCTGGAATTTCAATTCACTCATCAACACTAACTTATACCTAGGTACTCGAAGTTACATCAGGAAAATTAAAACGGAAATTTCGTGTTTCCACGTACTTTGTATTTAGGTATATAGAAGCATGAAAAAACCCTTTAAGATTGAGGGTAATGATTTAAGAAAGTAAAAGGATTTAAGGTCAAATAACATGCATTTTCTTCCTGAATTTTATACTAACATTTACTTTTGACGTCTTCCAAATGTTGAAATGAATTTTTTTTAAAGTGACTCAGTTTAGATCAAAACACTATCTAACAATCCATTCCTGCTGGTTGAATGGATTGTCCGATATCTCGGACCACGAGATATCGAGCCACCAATTATGTGTGTGCTATTTTTAAAAATTTAACCAGTGTGTTTTAAAATAACAATTTAAGATAATACACATTTTATATGTATTTATAAATGTCAAATAATCAAACTCTCCCATATGTCACAAGAAGTTATCTGTAATCTGACACTTCTTTTTTTCAAAATACTGCTTTGTGATATTTTTTCTAAGCCTTGTTTAATTTTCATGGTCACGATTTATTAAACCATTTCAATCCCCCAACAGAATAGTATTAATTAACGCATTACAACTTACCATTTGGAATTAATTCCCCATTGACACAACTGACAGTAATAGTTTGGGACTGTTTCATTTATTTGACACATCTTATACCGGAATAGAGAATCAATTCGAAATGCACTCTGCTTCGGGGCGGCGATAGAGATTTCTTTAGTGTTGGTGGTTGGTGTTGGAGTCATTCTATTGGAAGTGATCTGCTGCAAATGGAGATGTAGTTGGACAATTTGATCACGATTGTTAGTTTGCGATCGTGTTGTCCTTAGGGGCATAACATTATTTGTTCGCTGTCGTGTTGCTCTTGTATATATGTATGTTTGTATGGAATGGGGAGTTAGTTTAAGGTGCAGCATTTTTTTTTATGGTGACACAGTGTCACCTTGTTACCAGAAAAGGATTTACTTTTTGATAAGTAAGTAGTTTGTTTGACAGTTATTGAGGCGAAGGTGTTACCATGTCATGGGCTTGTAAGAAGAAAAAAATATCATTCCTTATATGTAGGTATACACCAATTAGAGGTATGATATGTAACTGTATAATACAAAGAAGGCCATTAGTGAGTTGTCATTTATAATTGATAATAAGAGAGACATTTCAGGGAATAAATATAGGCAACTTCAAAACTCACAAGTCTTTTTTTTTTCTCAATATTTAAAGTAATTCTCTAACACAAATGAATTTTTTGTGAAACCAAGTATACAAGTTTAAAGTTAAAAAAGTTGTGGTCCTAGAGGACCTAGGGGAAAAATTACTTTTTAAGAGAGTGTCCCAAAATGTATGCAATATTTTAATTTACCGCCATTTTGTTTAGTTAAGTTTCGTCAGCCCTGGAAAAAACAATTTAACAGCTGAAAGTTTAGTATTCGTAAAAATGGAGAGCACAAATTATTTTCATTGTTAAACAATATTTCAAAAATAAAGAGAATTTGGCGGTAGATTCCAATCTTGTGTTATTTTTGAAACACCCTTTGCTATGTTTTAAACAAATGTAAATAAACATTCTAAAAGAATAGTATTGTATATATATTATTTAAAATTATACAGGGGTACATACCTACCTTAACCTAATTGAAATTAAAGTACAAATTTTGTTGTCAAAAACCTGAAACCTTATAATTCTTCCTTAGAAAGAAATTTTGTTCTAAGAATAAAATACAAAGCCACACAAAAACACCAAAACCAAATTAAAATCAAACTTGAATGTTTAAACGCCGTTAGATTGTTACTTAAGTATATACACAACACATCTTCAATAAAAAAAACAAAGAAAATTCTCGCATTGAAAGAAAACAAACGGAAACATGATCTCATGGCATAAAACGATTCTTCATTAGGTATACCTACCCACAAACTCTATCCATACGATACGAATCCTCGCAAATCCCTTATAATAACAACTGGTTCCAATTTAAGGATCAACGACTGATTACAACACGCCAGTCCCTAATTAATTGCTGTTAAGTGTTCACCTTGAAATTTATTGCCTCCTCTTTGGACACACAACCATTCTTAAACTCAACTTGTATTATAGGTATAGATATACATATCCTGGTAGGAACTATGTTACCTTGAAGTTCGTCATGTGAACTTAAAACACTCTCCGACGACGACGAGGAGCAAAGTCCTCCTCCAATTAGTCATAATCAAGAAATAATTCATAACTCCTTAATTGAATTAATCGCAAAAATATTCGCCAACCCACACCCCCGTGTCGGAAAAAAAAATACCTTAGCGTCCGGTTGGTGGTGCTAATTCAGCTAACCAACTCTCACAATCCCAACCGCCATCCACCGCTTCAACCGGTCAATGTGGTGTGGGTATACCTACTTTGCTTTACTATACTAAATATATATGTATAAGAAGGGGAGAAAATTTATTACATTAATAGAAGACCATGCCTTTGGTCCCTTTCGTGTCGGGAATCATTTGTCCGAGCCGTAAATACATTTGCGCTTATCCGAGTTTAGTATAAGGTGCAGTATAAGTATGATATGGGGATGTAGAGGTAACATAAAACTCTGGGTTTTATCCGCAAGAACAAAATGAGGAAAACCCGTCAGACTCTCCTGCCTTGACTGTTGCGAGGGGTATATGTATGTACCTATGCAAGAGTTTAAGCGAAGAACCTGTCAAGATGTTTTTTTGAACATGCCAGCAGCGAAGCTAAAAAGAAATAAGATGGCAATAGAAAACTTAGGGAGGCTAACACGCAATCCAGAAAAAAACAAAAAAAAACTTTACGACCAAAAGGAAATAAAAGAATGAAAAACTTTCCAAATATCGGATTTTTTTTTCTTGCAACAAAAGAATTCCTCTGTGAATATTGCTTTCGTATTTGAAAAAAAAAAGCCAAGGAAGTCAATGAATATATAAAAAGAACACTTAAGGATGCAAATTTTCGGAAAAGGAGGCCAATAAACCGTATGTGCTTGCATGAGCAAAAGAAAAATATTTTTTTATAGAATAAGAGATTTTTTTTTGTCGGCAAAAGTTTGATACTATAATTTATATATGAAGGGATTTTTAAGCGTTTTTATGGGAAAGTTTACAACCAACAAAATAATAAAAAAAAAACTGTTATAAGCTCTTTTCTTTTGTGATCATACCTTATTGAAAAGAATAAGTACCTACCTTAATAAAAATGTATACAAGTTAAGGATACCTATTAAGTCGTTTTAGTTTAAAGGTGTTTCATAAATTTTTGTGGAAGAGCTGAGTGCTCTTACTTTTTACCTTGTAAAAAAAAGTCTTCTTTTTATAACGAAACAGTCTCTTACGATTAGCTTATATCTACCAGGTGAAAGATTTAAATAAACATAGAAATTTTCATCTTGTGAAGAAGTGACAAATTCCTTAAGAGTTTTTGTATGCAGTGCTTCTTAGGAATGGTTAAGAGTGTATAATGTCACGTCACTAGGCATCAGTTCCCTAAGAACTGAATTGAATAGTGTCATTAAAGGTATGGTTAGAGCGTAGACTCTTCTGGAGTTCAGTATCTCAAAAATATTACATTTTTTTTAAATAAATCTCAAATTATAAAAAGTCTTTTTTAACAGGACCAATAGTGGGATATTCGCAAAAAATGTAATTTTTAGTCAATTTTTTCATTAAAGTAAGGTACAATTTAAAATCGCCCTTAAAGGTCAATAATTGGTCAGTCATAGATTATTTTAAATATTTTTTTTAAGGTCATAAAGATTTTTAGCACCTCAATTATGGAATTTTTGGAAATTAGGGTTATCATGAGTTGCTACGGCCGCCGGCATTTAAAATCTTAAAAAAAAATACAAAATTCATAAAAATATTCTATGGCAAGCTAATAAAAAACTTAAAAAAATATTTATTACTAGAAATAGCTTACCTTTCAAGATATGGTTTGGGAGCCTTTCAAATGGTTTACTTTTATTCCGAATATCCCAAAAATGAGGTGCTTAACATCAACAAAGAATTTAAAACCTTTAACTATTTATGAATTTTTTTAAGGGCTGACCAATTTTTGAAAGTCATCACTTAACCGAAACTCACCTTTTAGATGGCTTCTCTTTTTGCGAATATCCCACATATGAGGTTCTAAGATCCCAGAACCTAATTTAAATTTAATAGAGCTCTATAGGGAAAGTAGGTATTGATATTTTGTAAGAAATTGCGGTTTTAATAACCATAGTAATATACAAGTAAAAAAGATTAAAGATTAAGTGTTCCATTTTGTTTTTACCACCCTTTGTATAACTAGTAATTTATTAAACCTTTAATTTGGAACGAACCTATATTTAAATACTAAGCCATACCTAGAATTAAATTCTATAAATAACACAAAAGCTTACTTTGCCAAGCCAATTTTAATAAATTAATGTACTTTTACTTACAAATAAGTACAATTATTAGTATTAAAAATTACGACCACAATTCTAGCTAAAAACAAATACTAGTTGCAACAACTTTCTAAACTTCAATCTTGTGAGGGGTTTTATTTTAATTATATAGACACAACATCCCAACAAAACACATAATTTGCACAATGTTCCTTCCTCTTATAACCCCAATAACATTACTGTAAAAATTCAACCAATTACCTACATAACATCGTTAGGGAGGAATATAAAAAAAAAAAACCTACAAAACACAAGAGTGCTCCCCGTGCAATAATTATTTAAATCACCCTAATTCAACTGACCACTATACCACTTGATGTATATTGATTTTCTTCTCCCCACAATTATTACGTCATTTTTCAAGCAAGGACACCCAGATAATGATCAAAATAAATGCAGATATATAGACGAAGGCGATGACGACGTTGACACAGAAATGGCAAAAATCCCAAACAAACAAATTCAAAAAAAAAAAACCAAAGCAAAGCAAAGCAAAACAATGAGAATGAAAATGAAAAATGTTTAAAAAAAAATTAAACTGACCTTCCTTAACTAATAAAGAGGACAGATGAAAACAGACAGACAGATATAGACTAACTAACTAACCCAGACAGACGTCGTCGTCGACTCGTCGTTTATTTCATTCACATTCATGATGGTCCGGCACAAGTTCATTGGAAAGATTTCTATCTTTCAAGGATGACGATGATGATGATGGCAGCAGGACGACACAGACAAAGAGTCTGAGAATCACGAAAAGAAAAAAACCCCAAAGAATTATCGCGACTTTAAATAAAATTAAATAAAAGAGAAAAATGATGAAATCCTTGCCGGGCACAGAGAGAGTTTGTAAGGATTTTTTTTTCTTCCTTCATTCTAAAATTAATTTCATTAAAGACGACAACGATGAAGGCAACAGCGGCGCGGCGGCGACGGACGAAGAGAAAACTCGTGTTCGTGGTCGAACCATACCTCCGATGGAAAGAAAATGAAAGTTTTATATTAATCGACAAGGCACAAGGACCTTCCAAGTCCTGGCACCACCGCCACCGTTGTTTTCAATGTTGTTGTTGATGGTTCTTGGACTCCTTCTCATCATTATCCCTAGTGTTTATTGAACGCTTTAAAGTCTTTTTCATCTTGATCCTGTTGCAGGATGTGAATAGAATATTTCTTCTATGAATTTCAATTTCATTTATCCTTGAGTCGGGTCGTTCACAGGACGAATAAGACTTAAATTAAATAAAATGTAAAAAAAAACAACAACGAGGCATAACGAAGAGCAACAAATAATCAAAAAAAAATAACTCTCTCTCTCTCTCTCTCTATCTTTCTATATTGAAAATCCCCTCGAGGAATAAGAAAATTTTCTTGTTCGTTCATCTTTGGCCTTATTAATATTATCCCACCATCTTCAGCAGCTCTTGTGATTTGTGCAATCCTCGCGTTCGTTTCGTTGGTAGAACATCCGTCTATTCCAATGGCAGAAAGGTGACGCGTGTTTGAACTTCAAAGTTGGAAAATTGAACACGGAAGTGAAATCACATCTCGTTAGGATCAACGTGTTGATGGAGCGACATGAAAATGGGCTCTGGATCTGGGTAGCCGGGTCTTGTGGGTTTCAAATATAGACGTACCTATAGTAGAATGTCCTCAAAATATTCAATTCAAACGAGTTCCTTACTGGTGCGGTTGAATTAATGTGTAACGTAAATAAATGAAGTTTAAGGGTAAAGCTGTTGCAGCTAAAAACGAAAGAAAAGCTCTCTGCCTCTGATGACAAAGTTCATTGGAATTATGAACAAGATAAGCAGGCGGATTATTGATGCAGGAAGGTTGTGCAAGCAGAGAAGCTATACATACATAATCTTTATGTCTATCGATTGTGTCGGCCAAATTTGGTATAGGTTGGGTTTTGAGAGTTATCTTTTTCATTGTGAATTCTGAATCCTTGTCAATTCAAAGGAGCTGAGATAACAAGGATATGGATTTATTGCATAACTTATAGTATTTTGTGCTGTTTGTATTATGGAAGATTACATTCAATATTTTACTCACTTAAAATTTTCGATTGCCATGAAATATTATTTAAGGTTAAGGGGAAAACACTTTAGAATATATTGTTTCAATAAGTTATTGGTTTTCTATCAGAAAATTTTGAAAGTCAAATTCAATTGTTTTGAGGACAAGATTTGGTTTTTAAATTCTTTAGAATCAACTGTCCGGCTAAGGTACCTAAATACATAAAAATAATACTGTGCGATATACATTGAAAACTTTTCGTATCGCAAAGCTTTAAAAATATTCGGCACAGTCACAGTGGCTTGCGACAATATTGAAATATAAAAAAACCTAAAAATAACTGCATAGTTACAATTTTTTTCGTTTGACCAATGATCAAAAGGTGGCGCTGTGAAATGTGTTAGAGCTCAACTTGCAATAATAAAGAAATAAGCTCTTCGTTTGTGCTCTTAAAACTCAAAAACAATTACCATATTAGATTGAGCTGAATTTGTTAGGTGAAAAGTGCAAGTATCTACATAAATAAAAAGTTTCGGTAGATGGCGCTATAAAAAATCGATCTGATTTGAAATTTTAACAATTGATGGTGTTTTTCTTTTTTACCTCAGAGGAGATCAATGAGCTGTCAAAAATAAATTCTATGTTTCCTTTTTACCTCTGACAAATCAGGGCACATAAGTCGTCTTTCTTTTTTCCATCGGAGCTAGCTCGGAGCATGTTCGGTTAGCTCAGAATAAAATGACCGAGCAAATGAGAAGTGTAAATCAAAATTTCTTAAATTTTCCGATAGCTGGCGCTGAACAACAATATATCAAAAAAAGCTGTGAAAGCTCAAAAAATAATCATTTGATTAAATTGAAACTTATACAATAGCCGCGTTTTATTATCCACGAAGATCCATATGGATCATCTCATGAAAATAAAATGATACGCATCCTAATGACAACGGTGTTATATAATGCTCATCTCTTTTCTTTCTTATGTTTGTCTATTTTTCATCTATTGGTTTTCTTTTTTCTTTACACTATAGTTTACACTACCAATTTTCATAACTGAAACGCCATCTACCCATCAGAGTTAAAATTTATTTTCGGATCTTTAAAATAGATCCAAATAGAGAGGAGGGCATTATATGTACGTGTTAAAAAATGATCCTGATCCTGATCCGTAGATAATAAAACGGCTAATATATTCTTTATGAAGTGGGAATTACAACAGATGGCGCTTAACACAAAAAATCTAAAAATTTTCTCAAAACTGAAAAAATTATCGATGTAATATTGTGCTTAAACGTATATGAAATATATTTATTCAAAAAGTGTGAAGTGTTTAAACATAAATTAAAAAAAATCAAGTTTTCCGACAGATGGCGTTGAACACGAAAATTTAAAAAAAAAATCTAAAAAGTCAAAAAAAATAATCTTAATGTTTTGTCAATGTACACTTATATGTGGCATGTTGACAACTGGTTAGCAACCCATAGATTTATTCCGGATATATCCCAGGTGCCTATTTCAGTAGTTTAGCTTGACTGTAACTGTGGGATTCTCCCGCTGCTGTCTGGATAAAGGAAGATGTGTCTTAGCGGGATCACTCATCCCTTGTTCTAACATTTGCTGCTCCCAACAACCTTTTCAACAAGGATTGAAACTCCATCTCCAGTTAAAATACCTACTTATATACTAGGCACACGATATTCACCACGAGGAGGTGAGAATAGGAGTTAATAAAGACAGAGGTTCCTTAAAAAAAAAACTTGTAAACACTATAGTTCTAATTGAATGCACATGGGTACCTACTCTTTGAACATTTATTTTCTAAAAGTGTTCGAACGCAAAAAAAGACTGTTCATAAAAATTAAATAAATACAAAAAATAAAGCCTTAATTTCATTTGATGCTATAGATAGATCATAGAAATCCCTTTTTGTAATTTGTAACTTGTCGACCAACCTGAAAAAATTCGCCCAACAAGAGTTTTGTAAATGTTTGACGAGAATGTTTTTCCACAGCGGCGATGTGATATGTAATCAAACGTTCGCCTCCGTGAGTTTGAGCATTATTTAAGGTAAACACACGTTTTGTAGATATAGGTACCTACATATTTTTTTCGAAGTCAATTCTAATTACTACAAGTATGTACTTCAAAATCTCTGGTATGTGGACTTAAAAACTTTATTACTTAGGTTCTTTAAAATGTTAACTGTTAGTATTTTCTCAGCGAAATATAATAAAATTATTTTGATGTAACCATATAGTTTTTCAGTCTATAGAAGCAAATATATATTTACAAGTTGTTTCCAAGCGCATGCGATTTTTTTCAAAAATTTAATAGACCAACAAAAAAAAAATACTTCAAACGATTTACATCACATTGAAGGCAGCCTATACGAGAAAAACCATTTTACTCTATCCTTTTTTGGAGACTGTTCCCACATGTGTGTATGGTTGATTTTCTTATATGAAAATTTCGGGTTGGTTCTTTTTAACATAGTCATCTCAACTCAATCCAATCGCTATTTCTTTGAGTACACAACAATTTATTTTTTGTTGTTATATGATGTCTGCAAGAAAACCTTAAGACTTTGTAAATGTTGTATCTTCTTGATGAAAGATTTAAAGATTGGAAAACAAAATACATAGTGAAGAAATTTCAATCTTATCCCCGAAGCGAAAGGTCTGGAAAATCTAGAGTATAAGTAAGATTGGCGTAATTTGTCAGTACCTATACCTTTTGATTTGCAAATTAATTTCTACATAATGGGTAGCACGACAGCAGCTACAGAACCAGGACCTAGTGACTTACAACTCTTAACGATTCCTGTGTGCGTATTATTGTCAGAAATGGGGGGGACCCACAATTTTCTACCGAATCCGAACGACTAAGGTAAAAAACACTTTTTCATGACAAGGAAAATTCTGGGAGGATTTGTCAATTTCTGGTGAGAGACAATATCCGTAAAAACTTCTGTTTTTAGGTAGCACTGGCTGGGAATCGAACCCAAGTCTCGGAGATTAATCATTTAGTGATTGCAAACATGAAACCCATAAAAATATTGATATTTTTTGGTAAATTAAATATATTAATTATTTTTTACTTTTTTATTTTTAGAAAAATCTTAAATTTTAAAAACCCATATCTACCCTTTACAAAAATTTAAAAAGAAAAATACAAAACTTAACAAAATTGCGTCAGTCAGAAAACAATTTTTTTTTCCTTGTTTGTGGAGCTTTTTTCCTCGTCATCATGATACCAAATGTGTGTATCCTTGGAAAAAGAAGGGAGCTCACATTACCAAAACCATTATTGCACTTATCTTTTGCCTTCGAAATAAGGAAAGGCGTTTCCGGTACATTTTATTTTTTTTTTTTGTTGTTGTTGTACCTATTTCTTCCTTATTACTTTGTGAGAAGGAGTTTGATTATTATTATTTCTGTGTGTGGTACAGAAAAAAAGAAAATGGAGGGAAATATTTTTGTCCCGCAAAAGAAACTTGAGGCAGGAAATATGACTGTTGTATACGGTATACTATGGACCCTCGAAAAATCACAAAGTCCAACTCTTGAATTTAACTGTTATGAAGATGCTTTTATGTTCTTTGCAATAAAAAAAAATGTATGTATTTGAAGAAAATTGCTTTTCGAGAAGAAACATTTTTACATCGATATTTAATGGTTATACTTTTTTTTAGTATTATTTCTTGAATTTTGTATACCTGTAAAAAAAGTATATAAGTATTTGTTATAAAGGTGTGTTTGTATATATGATTTATAACAGGTTTCGATTAGTAAGGAATCGAAACTCTGAAGAGTTTGACATTAAATTTTTACATACAAATTGATTCTGTAAAGATTTTCCTTTATACTGAAGCAATTTTAATTTTAAATTCCTTTTAAAATTACATTCTTTAAGAATTGAACAGACAGGCAATACCTACAATAAAAAACAAAAGAAAAATATAAACGTGTTCCCCACTTGAGTTTAAGTAATTATTATACCTAGCACTCTATATGCCATAACGTCTAACGAGTCTTTTAAGTCTTAAATCATATAATCACTTAAATAACTAACCTCAACTGATCCGATCATCATTATCATTTTATTCATCCCACCATCGCACGTCAAGGCAAAGCGTTTTATTTTTAACAAATTACTCGCTCATAAAATTTGTTATATACTGCGATGACCAAGATAAAAGAACTTCATTGAAAAATATGGAAGCGTTATGTGAGAAAGATTCATAATTCCATCATAAAACTTAAATGGACTCCAATTACAACTCACCCATCATCACCAGCTACCATCACATCATAAGCTTTTCCAAGAGTCAAGACCTATTGTGTTAAATTCTCCAAAAATAGACAAAAGGCCAAGTGGTGTGGCACGCTTCAATTCCATCCATCTATAATAATATAATGTTCAGGGCGCGTTGCTGAAATCAGAAACCATTTTTGTGATCTCTATCAAAAAGCAGTGACTTTATGAGCTGTAAATTACACGCAACCAGTTACAATATAATATTAATGACAATGAATAAAATTAGTCTATACTTAAATACATATACATTATATAGATACATATGTATGTATATTTATATAAAATTATGATTTTATACTGTCATTTTATGATAAAATTGTTTTATAAATTAGCATTAATTTAACAAATTAAGCAGGCGCCAGGAAGTTTTTCCTTCTTTTATTAACCAGGTCATACAATATTTTAAAATGCCCCTAGCATAAAATATAAACTATGCAGTTTTTTTTTTAATGTGTATTATATTTAGTCATAATAGTTTCCTTAAGCAAATTGGCAATTAGTAGCAAATTTAAACTTCAGTGAATGTGTGTATTAAATAAATAGTGATAGTGATTATACAAACGTGGCCTCAAACAAATCTACCATGGTTTCTTATCGCGGAGGTCATATTATACTGGATAAATTATGGTGCAATATTTTTCTTTTTAATATAAGTCAAGATAAAACAATTTATTATTTGTTCAGTTAAATCCAATTATACTATAACAATTTTAATCGATTTGTCAAATAAAATTTCAAATTAAAACAACTTTTACACAAATGAAACATATATTAGATTGGCTTGTGTGGTGCAATTTGAAAGGAAATGTCTTTAAATTTATTAATTAAGGTCCAATAATATTTATATTTGATCAATTATTTAATTTTTATCTAGAGCAAATAGCCGTCGGAGGTGATTTTAAACGTAAGACGAAAAAGGTTGTATTTAAAACTTACGTAGATAAAAATCTATTATTATTTATATTTTTTGACAAACAGCGTTATCTGTAGGACGTTAAAGACATAATTCTTAAGTTTTGCTGCCAAAATATTGAGGAAAACTTTTTGGAATTGCTTTGTAAAAAAATTAAAATTCTAAAAAGTAGAATGGTGGAAAACATAAAATTCGATTTTAAAAGTTATTTTTATGTTTGAAATGTCTTACTTATATTTATGGGATGAAATGGGGCAAAAAAAAAAATACTGTAAGAGTTTAAATATTTTTTTAAGAGATATTTTAAAAATATTTTGGTATTTGTATAGGGAGAAATAGGTAAAAACTACAATATTGGCATCCGATTTTAAATTTTATTTTCAACAATTTCAGTTACATGAAGGGGATTCCAAATCAACATTTCTCAGTTCTTTTGTCGAAATACTGAGGATAAAAAGTATGACTTAAAATTTAGCTATTTAGTTACGGCGAAGCTCTTGGGTTGGATTCCCAGCCTACGCCACCGAAAAACAGAAATGTTTTTCACGGGTTACTGCCTCTTGCGAGGAATTGAAAAATCCCACAAGAGTATCTCTTGTCATGAAAAAGTGTTTCTCACACTAGCCGTTCGGATTCGGCAGAAAATTGTAGGTCCCCTCTATTCCTGCCAATAACACACACACAGGAATGAGTTGAGAGTTGTAAGTTACTAGGCGCTGGTTCTACACGAGCTGTCGCGCCGACCAATTTATTTTTTTTTATATAGGGTGAAATGGAGTAAAAATAAAAAATGATATCCCACTTTAAAAAAAACTTATTTGTGATGGGTAAAGGTTTGTGCATGTAGTTCGGGAATCACTTTAGCATTGAATATTTTCCTAAATTTAGAAACACAAAAACATAGGGTGACTTGGGGTGAATTGGGACGAAAATGAAATTAAATGTTTTAGAAAACTTCATTTTAATAATTACTTAATGAATAAATATTTCTCATTTGTGTTTGAAACTTTGTCGTTTAAGGGTTCAATATTTCTCAAAAGCTACTTGGTCTCCATAATGTTTATCCATGTACACAAAATAAAAGTTCAGTGAAATTTCATTAAAATTCCATTTCTCTTGGTAATAAGAGAAGACTTGGTTTTGTCATATTCACGTTTACCAAATTCATGAATACTCGAAAAAAGTAGATACTAGCAGCAGTAGTGGTGGCTTTAGTTTATTTCGTGAGTTATCTTCACTTAATAATTCACATTACATTTATTTAACGTGTGGCAACCGTTTTTTTATCAATAATTTGGATAATTTTATTTATATTTTAATTTATTAAGTAATTTTGTTAAAAGGCAGACTCGGTTCTTAGAAATAAGAATAAATCTTCTTTTTTCTATAAGTAGATTCGAGTTTTGATTTAAAAAGATACAAAATAATGGTAATTGCTCAGCTATATACCTAACTGTTATACGAGTATAAAAATCAAATCAAATTTGAATAAATATCTTCTCGTTATAATGACTAAACAGCTAAGATAAAAAAAAACAAGTTCAAAATAACAATTTCTTAAGGTGTGAAGTGTGAACACTGCCTTAGCAAAAACTGTAAAATAATACAACACATAAATATGCATCCCGCATCAGGTATTTGATCTTTTCATTAATAAAGTCAATCAATTCACACCAATATCTGTTGGGTTTAGAAAATGCATCTACACTCTATTACTCTATAGCACAGCAACTAAAAGCAATGCAATTTATTCAGTATATATAATAACTGGTCCTTATTACAAAAAAATAAAAAAAAAAAAATAAATACAAAACACCTGACCCGCTTTTCCAGGTGCAAATATTATTAACCACCATAAGTCTTAAATAATGATTTCTATCGAATAAAAATCTTTATTAAATTTTCCACTTACCGCTGCTGAGTTACGACCCATTCACGGTAATTCGTTTTTATTATATTTTGATTCAAATCACTTGTGAGAGAGTTTTACAGTAATTGTCAATATCACAAAACTAATTCACCATCATGGTTTGGCGGATTTTGATTTTGTGTGGCATTATTTTTGACGCCTCCGATAACAGACGTCGATTAAAAACAGGTTACATATTATATCTTATGGGATTTATAAACTTACATGTAAAGTATAAGTATGTACTAGTTTAGGACAAGGTATGGAATTGTAAAAAAAAAAATCGTATCATACTTCTTCCTGTAAGTCTTTATGAAGACTAGATTCTCGTTTAGACTCTAAAAACTAAAAAAATTATCCACCAGAATGGGCTTAAAATTAAACAATTCATTTGGTATGAAATAAATAATAAAAATTTAAATTTTTCGATAGATGGCGCTGAGCACTAAAATAAAAAAATTTGATTAAAAATAAAATAGCCGTTCGATTGAGCTGAAACTTGCATAATATAATTATTAGGTAGGTATGAGAAGTTGACATAAATCAAAAGTTTTAGTTTTTGTCTCATAGATGGCGCTGAACACCAAATTATGTTTCGCTCAAGGACAGTTATAAGTTGGATTGATCACCCATTAAGAACGTTGTATAACTAAAATTTGGTAATTTAAAAAAAAAAAAATATATATAAACAAAATTGTAGTTCCCCTCCATTCCTACAAATTAATACACACAGGGGAATAGTATAGAAAGTTGTAAGTAACGAGGCACTGTTTCTTCACGATCTGCTGAAGAAGAAGAACCAAATTTAAATTAATTCAGTTGCAAAAAACAGTGCTGTGGATAAGAAGAGTTTAGTTTTGGAATGAATCTCTTAAGAATTGTTTATTTATCATTTAATAGTTTAATTTGTATGTTTTCAATATTGGTAACCCACTGTTAAAATTCCATATGAAGAGCATCATACGTACTTATGTACATGCGACGCTGTTGCGTACTTTATTTTGTTTAACAATTTGTAAGGCCTTAAAATATACCTACTCTTTGTGAAAAATTAACCTAAAAGAGTATCTATATCTATATTAGTGGGATTGTGTTGTGTTTTTATTTCTTATATATCATATTTTTATATTTACGGTGGGCTGGGCTGGCCGGATTAAAAGATATACTCTTTTGTATAAAAGCATTTCAAGGAGACCAAAATTATGGAGATTTATGCTTACTGATAATGCGCTTTGCGGTAGCTCTCTATATAAACTCTTTATAGTGTCAGTGAGATATTTTTAAATTTTTCTACATTTAAACATCAATTAATAAGATTTTAATCATGCAGTTAGATATATCTACCGATTAAATCGCCCACAGGCTATCACATATATGTACAAGTAGGTATATACAGATAAGTTTTACTAAGTACCGAGATAAGTTCAATCAATTGATCCATCGGTAAATAACGCCTCTGGATAAAAGTTGCTTAAGATGTAGTCGCCTCTCCTCCTTGAAAAAAATATAATTCATCATTAGATAGCAATACATTGATAAGTCGTTTTAGATATTACCATCGTAATTAAATGGGATGGAAGCTGTTAATTGTTTATGATTTTTTTTTTTTACTTTTTTTTTTTTTAAATGCGGGATGATGGTAAAAAATTGTTGTCTTGAAGAAGGAACATCATAATTTAAAAGGCAGTGTGGTCAAGTCAAGGTAAGTGAGAAGTTTGAGATATGCGATACTATTTTTTCAATTAGTTATGGCCAATAAGATATTAGATTAAATTTTTTTAGATTGAACATTATAATTACAATTAATAATAGGCCTTACTGTTTATAACCATCATTCAATCGCCTTTTTTTTAGTGAATATTAATGAAACTAATAGGATGTCTGTCAAGAATTTAAACATCTTGTATATGGAGATTTCTCAAGTGATGTATTTGAGAATGTTGTTTTAAAAAAATTATAAATTCAATACATCTTCAATAATTTTTCATATATCAACACCGAATTTTTTGAAGAAGATATCGATGCTTTTGGACACTGACAAGCAGTTGCCATGATATTTCGGCGCAAGAAAAATGCCCACATGTAAATTTATTTGATCAAATAGGAAGATAGACTTTTAAAATATCGTATAGGGAAAAACTGATTCGATGTTCTTGCTTGTGATCGTCATTTAATATCAGTTAAATTGGAAGGACCCTGAACTAAAAACTGCCGAGCTATGTAGTGATTGTTCGCCAGAGTGTATAATTTTCTAAATTCTTAGCATGAGCGATGACGACAACAATTTGCTAAATATTCACTGATTCCACTATGATTTTGTTTTGTTGAGAAGAGTAACTGTGGAGCAGTGTTGGACAATCATGGGAAAATGGCTCCGAAATTTAAGAACCTCAAATGTGGGATATTCGAATTTCGAAAAAAAGTGTCGTCTTATTTCGTTAGATAATTTTATTTATTGGTCAATCAAAGGCTATTTTTTATGACTATCATTTTGTGGGATATTCAAAAAATTTTATAAATTTTTTAAGTTCAGTAATTTGTCTCAAAAATTTAGATAGTTTCAGCAGTTTTAATACACTTTAAAAGTTTCAAGATCATACAGATTTTTACCATCTCTTATGGGATATTCGAAAAAATTCATAAAAAGTCCGTTGGTTACAGTTATTTGTTAGTTATAGACGATTTGTAATACATTTTTTAAGGCCACCCATTAAAGGATGTTAACAGAAAATTTGTGGGATTTTCAAAAAAATAATAATGGTATACTTTCTGAAAATTCAGTAATTGACCACAAAAGATCAGTCGATGTCAGTAATTGGTCAGTCAAAGGCAATTTTTAATAGTTCTTTAAATTTTTTCAAGGTCATACAGATTGTTAGAACCTCATTTTTGGGATATTCGAAAAAAAACTATGCTATCTAAAAGGTCACTTATTGGTCAGTTGGTTTCACTAATTAGTTAGTCATAGGCGATTTTTCACAATTTTTTTTTGAGCTTTTCAAATTCGCCCATTAGTGGATGTCATAAACTCATTTGTGGGATATTCGAAAAAAAAAATCCATACATCTAAAAACATCACTAATTGGCCAATTGGTATTGATAATATTAGTCAGCCATAGGAGATTTGTTATAATGTTTCAATTTTATTTACACTTCATTTGTGGGATATTCAAGAAATTAGTATGTCACCCGAATGGTCAGAATATAATAAAAATCAACCTGATGTTAATTTATTAAATAAATTTTATTAGAAACTTTATTATTCATCCCATTTATTCGAGATGTTGATTTGAGAACCTGCACGGTTACTGCATACATTTGCTTTGTATATATGCACGTATTTGTTGCACTTTGCATCACAATCATCTTGACGATGCGACGATGCCAACGATGACATTTTTAAAATTAACTAAAACCATGTTTTGCAGTTAACTGTACAAAATATTTTTTTTCAACAAAATTGTCCTTTAGCTTTTGGATATGTAAGGTTTAACTATAGCAAATTTCAAGTTTACCACCCATCGACGTGACGCTACCACCCACGCATGACGACGACGACGCTACGCTATACCAAGCCCATGAAGATGACATTTTAAGTGCATCTTCTAAAGCGTCCTCTCACACCAAAACCCTGAATACTTATGTTTCTAGCTACAATCTTATACATATATATATATAGGTACATTTATTATATTTTGAAGGACAAAATGATTTTTTTTACACTTAACACATACAAATATGATACATATACATTTTAAGCCTGACAGCAACTTTTCAAGGATAATCATGAAGCTGCATTTATAAGGTGTGTGTGCCTACCTATTTTGCATTCCATTCCCATAAGTGCATATAGACTTGGCACATTCCATTAAGGATGAAAAATGTATGTATACATGGGAGATTGAACTAAAACAAGAGGCTTGGTGGAGAGTTTTCTTCTTCCTTTCCCTTTTAGCTCCAACTCAAAAAAAAAAGAAGAAAACCCTATGAATTGGTCCACACATGTAAATGTTCTTCTTTATAAACAAGAGTGTTTGTGGGAATTGAATGTGTGAGTGCAATTAGAAATATTTCTTTTCAAGGCTATATGATGGAGGGAATCCATCCTCCACCCTGTTTCTATCGGATTTTTTCGTTTAAAGGGTCCTTCTGGTTCCCTTGTGAAACCTCTTAAGAATATGGCGCGAAAATAAGTGAGCTTTACCATGATAAAAGCAGCGTCATCATCCCTTTAGGTATGATATTGAAAGTTTGGGGTACAAGAGGTGGCTATATACAGATATAGAAAAAAGGAGGAATGACAGTTAGGTGGTGGCGTTAAGAGTATCAATCCTCTTGAACCAAGCATTCCACAGAGGATTGTTCGTCCTTATTTTACTTGAAATAAAAAAAAATATAAAAATCAGAAAAATCAAGACAATTGGGGCTTGGAAAGTGGCTTGAGGTGAATTTCATTTTTCTTGTATATTGCTAAGTGAAAAACAAGTCCTCTGTTGGCGCCCAACATCCTTCGAAAGTCCTGAGATGAATGACGACTATAGGTGGTCTGATGAAGGGTGATATATACAATGTGTCGTTGTCGTGCACGTTCACAAGGAAATTGTTTCTTGTAAAGAAAATTCTTTGGCGTGATGCACATGGAAAGTGATGAAAGTAACGACACAAAGACCGAGGACCACTTCATAACAACAAAAATCGTTGAAGCAAAAAAAAAACCTATTTCTCGAAGAATATGATGATGAAAAAAATTTATTGAAGAAGTTCAAGTTTTTTTTTTTTACATTTTTATACTTGCTTCCTTTGGATGGAATAAAGAAGTATAGGAATTGGTATGGAATGGAAGTGATATACAGAAGTTTACAAGTACAATGGCCGTGGTAGTTATATATACGATATATAATATTCCACTTTATTGCTTTGAATATAATCGAGGATTGTGAATGAGAGCTCCTTTCAAATAAATGATTCATACATTGAAAATGTAAATCGAAAAAAAATTTTGCATAGCTCAGCTGATTTAAAATTGCTTTGGGGTAGACGTTACTGGAAAAAGTATACGCTTCTCGAAGCATCACCATTAATATAAATTTTATTTCAAAATATTTTAACGTGCTTAACTTTAATAAAAATATGTAGCCAAAAACAAAACGTGAAGAAATCAAAAATGTTAAGATAAATCATCGCAATTAAAAAAATAGGGCCATAGTGACTTACAACTCTCAACCATTCCTATGTGCGTGTTATTGGCAGGAATAGAGGGGACCTACAATTTTCTGCCGAATCCGAACGGCTTGGGTGAGAAGCACTTTTTATGATAAGAGATACTCTTGGAGGATTTGTCAATTCCTCGCAAGAGGCAGTAACCCTTGAAAAACACTTCTGTTTTTGGGTGGCATAGGCTGGGAATCGAACCCAATTTGGTGCTATTTATGAACTTTCGACTGCATTTAAACAATAACAATGTGTTGATTTTTATTCTTTTTTCTTTGTATTTGTATCGAGATTTATGAAATCAAATTTCTAAAAATCAAACCTGGAGTTCAACAAGAACGAACTTTTTCCATGAACTCTCAAAAGCGAAATTATAAATGACTTTGTTTCACTGCTATTAAAAATCCTATACGACAAAAACTGTAAAGAGGGTCAGAATCTAACTATTTGGATTTTTAAAATTCAGAAAAATGTTCGTTCTTGTTGATTCTCATATTTTTAAAGCACTATTTCTATTCAAATCCAAATGCCTGATAATTTTTGTTTGTTATCCATTTTATTTAGAATTTTCTTTTAAAACGCAATGAATTTTTATTTATGTTTATTTTTGAAGGTCTGAAGTTCAAAATGCTAAACCACTTGTAAGATAGGTACCAGAGGTTCTGCAAGAATAAATGAAAATTTATCAAGCTAGGAACCTACTTCATGTTTTTTTAAGCCATTAGTGTTCAAAGCAATTAACTTTTTAAACATCATGCTTGATGGTAATGAATATTTTCACACCAAATTAACATCATAATCATTAAAAAACCGTTAAATTCTACAGTCGCTTTATTCTTTACCTTATCACACTGGCAAGGCGACTATACAACACACCACAAAAAAAAAAAAAAAACTCTATCGCCTTAAATTAAAATCCTTAATGCAAAAACCAGTATGCACCTTTATTCACACCCATAATCTTTCATCTCTCTCTCTGGGCGCGTGTACATATTAAGTGCATTTGCTTTGAAACGCTATACTCGTACACAAAAAGGACCCAACCTATTCCTTCCATATTTCTTAATGCGGTGCGGGACTAAGCTATTGCATGTTTTTCTGTAGGTACTGTTTTTAGTTCTGCACTTTTCAAGGATATTTTTTTTTTTACATTTGAATGGATTCGCTGTTATATTTCGCGGCTTTGTTCTAAATTCATTTCAACATCAGCGTGTATGGGGTGTAGATGGGCATGGGATAAAATTGCAAAATAAAAAACAAAAAAAATATTCAATTCAAAACGAGAAAATGTTCATTAAAACAAAAGCATCCTGTGTTGAGGAGCGAATATACAATCCTTTCATGTACCAGCATGGTACCTACCTACTATTCCTATAGAGCATTCGCATATTTTTTTTTTTTGCAAAAAAAAACATGAAGTGAAGGAAACAATTTGAATTTTTCTTGCCTCAAAAAAAAAAAAAATAAGAAAAAGAAAAAAAAAAAGATGGGGTGTTTAGGGGGCTTATATGAATTTGTTTGAATGCAGTGTTTTTTGAAAGTCATTCAGGTAATGGGCGAGAATGTGTACCTTCATATATTTATCTAGAAAAGATGGAAGAGATTTTGAATTAATTGAAAAGAAGTGCAAAAGAAAAGGATCTCCCAAACGAAAGTTATGCAGATGCACTTAAGGGTGAAAAGGATTTTGTGAGTTTTTGTTTTGTTTTTGAAAGAGTGCAAGTCACTATATTATACTGCACACACACACACAAGCTGAGACAGTGCTTTATATTTGAATGGCTAAGCGCGATGAAAGGCGAGCTGTGATTATGTTGACACTTGGATCTCATTACATTGGGTAAATACGATACACAAAGTACCTTGTTAGGAGTGTAATGCTTAGCGAATCTAATGACGGACGGAGCCCTTCGTATTCATTCGTCACGTCGTCATCGTCACCGTCATCATCATTTGTCCTCAGGATGATGATGTGGTGAATCATTAATTTCAAATGAAAAGGATTCATTTCAGTATGTGGCTATAAGATGGGCGCACGCTATTCAGCTAGAACGATGCATGACATGGGGACAAGTTTTGTCGTCGTTGTTGTGTTTAAGAGTGAGCTTCTTAATCAAAAAGAAACGTGTAATTACTGAATTTTTAATTCAAAAAGTACTTGTATGCAAAGTAAAATTGAAGAACTTAAGTTCTTCATCATCATGTTTATAGAAGCAGGGTATGGGTAAAGCTGTTAAAAATAATACTCAAGAATAATGAACAGAAGAAATTATAATAAATTCTTGGTTTATCCTTAGCCTTAGGCATATGTACTGTACACACCTATGAAGTCTAAATAATCTTATGAATGAAATCAGTCTCCTTAATTTAAAGTGCATAAAACTTACGAAATATTTTAACAAACTATAGGTATCTTAAAAAATTTAAAAAAAATAATCTTAAATGATATTCCAAGTAAGGATAACGTTATTAAAAATATACAATACATATACTGGGTGATTTAATGACTAAAAGTATTTTTTTAAATAAATGCGTTTCAGGTTTTTTCTAGCGAATTCATTTTGAAAAATGACTTTGACTTTCTTAAAATCTAGCTACATTAGGTTCAAATGACAAAAGATCAAAAGCCAATACCCGACATGAGTTCATTATAATTTAGGTATAAATAAAGATTTTTTATTAAAACCCTTACTCCTACTTAGCATAACGACTATAAGAAAATATATAAAAAAATATTAACTTTAAAAACATTGAAAAAGAAATAATTTAGGAAGTGAACAAAATCTTAAAGTTTTAATAACAAATAAATAAACAAAATTTATTTTAGATAGATAGATAGATATGTTTTATTTCGTACTTCAAATCATTTGGTTGCTACCGCTCATTCTACACAGAGATTTGATATTTTATAATATATCTTTCTACTGAATAATTAATTTTAACATTGTTATAAGTTTATACGTTTGTAAAAGAAAATAATAACATTCTGAAGGAAAGTATGATAAAAACCTTCAATTTAAAATTTATTTTAATGCCAAGTGAAAAAAAGCATAAAATGTAAAAATTATAAATATTAGGTCTTCAAAATGTATAAAAATTGTCTCTAAGACAATTTGTGAAGTTTTATTGCAACAATAGCGAGACACAATTGAAATCGTTAACTTAGTACCTATCTAGCCATTTTTTGGCATTTCCGGGCACGTTTTTTCTTTCTTTTTTTAAACCAAAAATAACGATACCTGTCGTACAATTTTCTTGTACCTAATTATGAAAATCTTGTTTTTCTCAATAACGTCCCATAATTAAAAAAAAAAAAAACATAACTAATTTTTTTTACAAAAAACCTACCATTTTATGTATATTTTTTTTTTGAAAAATGGTTATAAATGCTATAGAACAATTTTATCGATTTTCGATTTTCTCAAAAACCCCTCAACTGATTTTGACCATTTTTTTTTATAAAAAATCTTTCAAAAAGTTTTAAAAGTATTGTTTACCAAATTTAAATTTTTTTTGAGAACTTAATACGTAATTCGAAAACGACTTGGTTGAATTTCCAATTTCTTTAAACTTTGTACCTAGCGTTTTTGGGCATTCCCCCGACACCATTTGGCAGTTTTCAACATTATCTGCCAGATTTTAAATAGAAATTTTTCTTATGACCAAAAATAACGGTACAAATGTTTAAAAACCGGTAAGAATATTTTTTTTAAATGGCTCCTACCATTTTGCTTAAAATTTTTATGTGAGCTAATATCACCACAATATTGTTGAAAAAAAAAATATATCAATTAAAAATGTTATTTCTCATAAAACCATTTTTTTTGGTTTTCGACTATGTTATTATAATTTGTATGTTGAGCCGATTTTAATGAAATTTCTTACACAAGAGAAAAATTTCAAAATTATTTCTTGAAAATTTTGCATTGATGGGTAGGTGATTTTTTTTTTTCATATTTAAATTTTTAACTCCACATTGATAAATACTAAAAAGTGGTGTACCAATTTTTTTTCTTCCAAAATTTTCTATATGTACAAAACATTATTTAAAAAAAAAAAGCTTCAACGGTTTTTAAAATTATTTTCTCATAAATTGAAATTTGTGTAAGAAATCAGATGGCGTAACAGTTGGTGTCAAAACAATTTCAATTTATTTTTAATTATAATGATTTTTTAACAATTTTACAGTCAAAAGTGTAAGTTCCATGCATATGTGCAACACGATGATGATTTGTTATTATTTATGTACCTTAAACTAACCTATACGTTTTTGGAAAGCTGCATAAAATATATGCTCCCATAATTAATTTCCTAACTCTTCAGATTTTGAAACCACAATTTGATGAAATAAGAAAGAGCAAGTTCGTGCGACAAAAAGATACAAAAGATATTTTTTTTTTGAATAAGTGAATAGCCAGCTCAGCAAAATTTTTACACGTAAACAATTTTATAATTTTAGGACTTTTAAAAACAAAATCATTGATTATTTTTGTACCAAATTAAAGCATTTGAATCTATTATAAAATAATAAATTTTTAAAACTACAAAATTCTATTTCACATAGATTATAAAAATGTAAAATAGTCACAAAATTTCGTTCATTAATTTTACTCTTCAAAATACCTACAGAATTATAGTAATTTCAGAATTAAGAATCTAATTTTTTTTAAACTGGCAGGCCAAATTTTCCTTTATTATTTTTTATATATTTTGAAAGGTGTTTTTCTGTGAGAACACAACCTGCAAACTGCAAAGTTTATACGATCCGTCATATTAATGTCGACAAGAGAAAGAATTTTATAACCCAAAAATTTCAGTATTATACCCTATTTAAAAATTAAGTTTAAATTTTAATAAATTTCTTAGTGTACCTAATAAATTTCAGAATTGACACAAAACCTATGCCAAACAAATATTTTTAACTGATTTATGTATTATATTAATTTTTAGTCTTTATTCCTAAACAAACTTCTAAACAATAATTCTCCATGTCAATTGCATTTTGTATAAGAAAATTTATTTCATTCTTGTTCACAGCACGTACGTCGTACATACCTATACCAAAATTACCTGATATTCCTTTGTATATAGATTGTCTTTCAAAGCTTCTATTTAACAACAATGGGATTACAAAATATTAAACCAGTAGTGCGATAATGGTTAAAACAACAAATAGCTAGTATATTAAATTAATTAATATTCACCGTGGTGGGTTTATATTATTTGTAAGGCGACAAGAATAAAATATAGTAATGAGTGGAATTAGTAAATCTTGTCTTTGTTTGTATATGGCCGCACCACCACCGGGTAGTATAATGAGTTATTATTAATAATTTTAAATTTTAATTATAGTAATTTGTTATATGGCAACAGTCTTGGCTTGACAAAATGCAAGGAGTGGAAGAGTTTATTTTATTTGATAGAATAATTTTTTTTTGCAGGTGCATGGCCGTTGGAAAAAAAACACTCTCCGGTAAAAATATATAAACAAATCTTTGTACGAAAAAAATAGAAACGTGATTCTGTTGGGATAACTTTACCCTTTTAATTGTTTCATCTCAAATTGAGATTAAAGTGTATGAACTCTGAAATGAATTACAAACAACATAGTAAACATGATCCTTAAAACTGTCGCAAAATACCCACTTATGGATATAAAATACAAATCTCCTTCTAAATCTGTGCATAAAATTTTAATCCTTAGTCCAGAAGCTTGAAAGAATAAACTCAAACGCATAGCCATACCTACATGAACATCATATATACATTTATATACAAAAACAGATACTTAAGGCTTTTCGTAAAAGTACAAAAGAAATTCTTTCATTTTTTTCCGGTCCTAGCCAAATATAAAATGGTAATCTTAGAATCCAGTGTATTTAATGTGTGTGCATACAAAAACCCCCTTAAAAGATGAATCCTCTGAAAATAAAAAGTGTAAAAATAAAACATTGGGCGGCAAATGTGAAAGGACCCTGATAAACAAAAAAACAAAAAAAAAAAAAAAAACAAAAAAATTTAGGTATAAACAAATGATTGCAGTGAAAACAAAAGAACGTCTCAAGTGGAATACACACGAAAATTCACAAGGATAATGGCCCAAGTAATGAGTTGCATGGATGTAAAATCTCACTCTTTGCAGTTGGTTAGTTTATTTTTTTTTTTTTTTACACAAAAAAATGGAAAAAAAATAATATCCTTCCGCCGTTTACCACACTACTAGTACACCCTTTTTCATAATTCCGCCAGAGGGAAATCTTTTGTTTTATCCATAGGACTAACGAATACTATATATAAAGCGCTATTAACCAGTAGCAAAGTATCACGCTACTCGAGGGAAAGGATTTGCAATTAAACCGAACAAATTTATGAGGCTGCAGCAATGTGTGACACAAAAGGCACATGAGGCTTTGGGTATATACTTATTTGAATTTTTTTTTTTTTTTGGAAATGCTTTTTGAAGTCCGAGAGGTACTGATGATGATGGTGACGGAATAAAATGAAATTATCCATGGTCCTCATATTAAATTAATTATAAATGTTTTGGAGTCAAAGTTCTGCGAAGCTTTTGGTGCCAAATACCAATCATATCGCAGTGTCTTTGAATCTTTCTGTTTTGAAAAATCCAAATCCAAGTAAAATAATAATCCAAAATTAAAGAAACCAGTTGCAAATTAATTTAGATTTTTAAACTAAAAACAAAATTCGTTTTAATTATTTATTTTATGAGTTTTTTGATAAAAAAAATACGTAGAATTTGATTTTCACAAAATTTTGGAACTCATAAATAATTATGATCAGATTTCAATTTTACTTACAACATTTGAAATATTTACAATACAAAAGTGTGTGGAATATTTTTTATTTAACCAAACAAACTTTTTATTAAATTATTACTATACATGATTTTAAAGGCTATTTCGCTCAGCCGTCATTATATACATTTCAATTCGTTTGCTTAATTTGACTGAATTTAAAAATCAAAAAGTATCATTTACTACTTAACCAACACAAATGTATACCTTTTCGTCGCATTATCATTCTTTCTTTCTAATTTGATTTGATCATTACGAAAGGAACCCTAATAATAATTTATTCAAAATGATCGAATCAATTGAACCATATAATTTGTGCTTACATCGACTTTTCTTATTAATCTATATTAAATCTATTCATCTATCATAATACATCTTGTCAAATAAATTCTATTTTATTTTTTAGAGATGATTCGTTCCAGTTCACTAAGTTCGTAGCATCAAATCATTTGATTCTCGCATCCTAGACATCCTCTACGTGATATTTAGATTGAAGTTTATTTGATTTTTATTCGCAGACATTTACTCTTGACTTGTGACAACTCCTATGTCTACCTTTTTAGCAAAGGTTCATTCAATTTAAATTGTTTATACAAGAAAAAGAATTTACTAGGCTGTGAATACCTGGTGGTTGGATTTGGATGCGGCATAACTACCAATTTGCTCTAATTTGTCACGACTTTTATGTGGGAGTTTACAGCCTTCCTTAACTTTTCGTGGGATTATACCATTTTTCCAATATATAGAATTAGATAGTGTATGACGAAAAATATGGAGGAAAACAGCCATCATGTGTGCTTCTTACGCATTTTTATTTTCTTATGAATTCACCCTTCGCATATTTGTTCCTCATTCGTTGAAAAACAAAATTTTAAAATAAATACGTGTGTGATACACAAAATTGTGGGTGTTGGAGGAAAAAAATTCTGTCATAATTTGACAACTTTCCCCTTCGAAAAATGTTCACACTAAATATTATATTCATATAACAGCTGATTGGTGTTTGGATTTTGAAGCCGTAAGCATACAAAAACATATTTTATATATATGTCACTGTAAATCCCCGGTAAAACAGCATCATTGGTTTGTTTTTATAATTCATTTCAACTAAAAATTCGAATCCTTTGATCCTTAATTTTGCCGATTTTGTTAACTCTTCCAGAAAGCTGAAATTTTGTCTTAAGGATTTTCCACCAACCAACCGACCATATCTATATATTCAACGAATTCAGTCAAGCATTTGTTTTATTTTTTGTTTGGAAAAGCCTTTCGGCAGAAAATAAGGAAAATTTATGGTGAAGTATAATGTCTAGATCTAAATACCTTTGAGAGGTTTTCGTATACATCGTTTAATCAAACAAATAAATGCGATCTTATTTGTTTGAATGATACTGGTATTTTAGGAATAAGCTCGTAATTTTTTTTTCTAGTTTTATATTTTATTTAGGTACATTTAGTATGTGGGAATTATAAAGGAGTTCCTAATCGAAGGCCTTGATAAATAATGTGCTGTTAGAAACAAATACATACATATATTCAATTATTTTAGCATTTTTCTATAAATACACAAATTTTTTTCATTTTCAGTCGAGCAACAAAATCGAAATTTGAGGTTAATTTTGAACGAATTTTCATTCACTGATTAATGGAATTTATTTATTTGCAAAAGATACGTTGTTGCTCGCGTAAAAAATATTGAAATGAATATTTTTTGTATATAATTTTACTATTTTCTATTTAAATTTGTAGATGCGTTATGTCGAAAAAAATGTACATACATATCTATGTAGATATATTATATTTTACAAACACATATGTGCATATGTACAAATTATAGTAATCAGATTCCCAGAATTATTTCATCTGTGTAAAATTCTTTCTGTAAACAATTTTAACTCTATGAATTTATTCTGAGCTCATAGATCGCGCTCTGAACATGCTTAGAGCGAAAAAAGAAACACGAAATTAGAGCTCTGAATGCTCTGAAAAAGAACCACGATTTTTTTTTTGACAGGTCAAGCATTGCTCTGAACTAAAAGAGAAACGCCCAAAGTTGATTCTGTATTTAATTTTAAAGGAGAATATAGAACTATAGTTATGGGCGTTTAATTAACTTGAAAAGTATCTTATAAAGCTTGAAATAAGAAGGTTCTTTGGACTTTTTATACAAAGGTAAGGAAATATCTACAATTTATCTAGTAATTACCCAATTATCCAAGAATCTCGTTGAACGTATAATAGATATTGTAACAGCTTATTAAACACCATAATAACAGTTGTGTCAGAAACAGTAATCTTCACCAATATATAATACACAATATTATTCTGGGCTAAGTTAATTTGCGTGAATATTAGCATACTGCATATCTCGTGTATTTGTAAGTTCATCAATGTATGTGTAACCGTTAATCACAGTGCATTTATCTGTCCACTAGAATATACATCTTGGGTCGATAATACGCGCCACCAATAATCCATTATCTAGTTGTCGTGTAATGAACCTAATCTTCATTCACAAATCTTTTCGCCCTATGACAAGAGAGATATATACAACATCCCAATGGCCACTTCTGTGCCTGAAGACTGTATAGTAAAGTCCAGCACCATATCGCCATACCCAAACCATATACATACGCGACATACAACGACAACGGCGGCGGCGTCGATCGACATCGCGATGGGCATCGAACACCTGCTGGGTGCATTGGCCCATTCGGTTAGTCTTGTATCCTTGCCTCCAGGCTGACTGTATTACCTAGTTATATATATAGTCGCACTAATCTCGAGGTGCTGCCCTCCAGACCTCAAACGCTTCAGGGCTATCACGCTTTGATGAATTGCAGTGCAATGAACATCCCAAAAGGTAATCTGCATTCGAGGTGTGTCCGCCGGCACCATCGCATCATCATCATCATCATTGGAAGTGGCTCGGTGGCGGCGACGACCGACGACGAGAATGCGGTAAGAAGGACATTTTCTCTGTGATGCAGAGGCGCACGCGTATATTATATCCTTCTTGGCTGGGCTGATGTTCCCTTGTGTCCTATTGGACAATCTTCTCTACAAGATCGAGATCATGTTACTATCGCGCGATCTCTTGAATGATTATTAATTTGATTTAAGATCATTGCCGGGCACATTTGCAACACAAGAGAAAAATCGAAGTAAACTTGTTCTCATTGCTCTGCGATTTGGTTCAACGTCCTTGATGCGTGATGTTGGGACATAAAATCACTAACTAACATATATGTATGTATATAGATAGGAACTAACATAGAGAGAGTCACCATCATGGCATCAATGAAATGTTGATTGGAGGGATCCATTAATTTCTTCGATGATGAATTGGCGTGTATATATACTTATAGTGAAGTTAAAGGTTCTATGTTTCTAAAGCTAGAAGCTCTGTAAGACACAAATGAGCGGGGCCAGATAATTCAGTTGGCGAGACACTAAAAAAGATGAAATTATGACACTATATACTATACATATAGACATAGATAAAGAATCCTTAGTGCTCAGACCACTTAATAGATGTTTATAGGTAGCTAGAGCTGCATCACCATCAATGTGTATACGAAACATGTTTGACATGTTGTTCCAACTCTGTTATTATGTAGATTACTGTCTCAATGCTATTTTCAAAGTCAAGAAAATAATGTAATGATGGGTTTTGCGAAGCTATGGAAGTCTTCGAAATAGATCTTTGTGTACCTATAGACTATACAATATGTACAATGTACATAGGGCATTGACAGACCTGACAAGCATGAATTTTAAGTATTCGTAACCCGTATATCAAATAACATTATAACACGAATGTACAATATTTCTGTCCCAAAAACCAGAATTTAATTTTTTGGAAGTTTTTGATGACCTGATTCTGTCTACAAATTTGCTTCATCAATTTAAGTTTCTAAGGAATCGCTAGTATCTCATCGGCTCCTACAAGTTTTGGTCGTTAGTTCTCTATTCTATACTTGAGGGCCTTCAATTTTTCATTCAAATGCATTGACATCGATAAGGTTTCCTTTCAGGGTCAGTTATAAGGTTTTTCTCAAAGTATGTGTTGTATTGGGTCAAGTTTCGCAAAGATTGGTAGAACTTCAGCAATTGCTGTTTTGAAACATGCCCTCGGCTATTTTCTCTAATTCAGATAAGAGAATACATCTCGCCGAAAGGCATTCCGCCCTCAGAATTGGAAAACCGTACACTCATATAAGGCATGATTTTGAAGACTGGTTATTTTGAATAGTTTGAATGGAAATAACAATTTTTGGAGAAATAAATTTGATACTTAATGGAAGAATTATTTGGTAATAACACAATAAGGCCAAAGAAGAACAAACAAAACGACAATAAAAAACTGGAAAGACATCTCATTTCTCCTTGACAACACTTTATTTAGTAAGTTACACCATATCATAGACATTTTCATATCCTACTAATTCTATCCGCCTTTAATATATTATTATCAATTTAGACAACAAGCCAGCCATCTTTTTTAAAAGCAATTTTCTTGGATCAAGCAGAGATATGTATATATAAAATGCCGTCAAGCTTATTTTAATTTAATATGCAGATGCAGGCAGACCCCAATTTGATGCAACGATATTGTCGATTAAAAATCCATTCAACCATCACTTGGTTGGCATTTCAATTTTAATGGTTCCTATCTGCAGGAACATAACACGAAACAAGCATCTTTATGGAGCTCATAAAATCTCTTAAAAATCCATTGTCTAAGCTGTCCACACAGCCTACGGACAAAACGAATACCTCAAAGATCATGCACCATACCATCAGATATTCTCGATCGATTTTTAGTGCATGATCAGCAAATATCTTTCTCTCAACAGAGCGTATATATCGTTTCAAAACGAACCAAGATGATCATTAAGCATGATGGTGCAGTGCACCACCAAAACAGACAGCACGCCGTAAAGCAGTCAGTGTAGAAAAATGGATATATGGAAGTCCTCTAGTAGGTATAGATAGTTCTGTCGGACATCATCGATGGAGCAGTCACTTGGGCAAGGTCATCGTGAACATTATGCAACGTCCAAAAGGTTAATTGCCTTAGCTATGGAGAGTTGTGCAATAATAATTCCTCTCTGGCTGGTGTGTTTAGTTCATATGCTTGGTGCTGTATAGTGTGTTAGCTGAAGGCTGAGCTAAGCACACTGGAGCGTCATTAATGGCAATTAGGAGGTGATGTATTCGAGCTATTAAATCGGTTAGTGGGATAGAAATGGTTGAAAGGTATTTCTCTTGGGTGCAAAGGTGGCTAAATAGAATGACTATAGGAATTTTGTATGTATGTGTGTGTTTTTTTTTTTTTTAGTTTGTGGTTAAAAGCTTGTCCGTCATTAGTCTTAAACTATGCATGAAGGGGCAAATTAAAGTATTATTAGTATTATTTTTTTGGAAATTGACTTGGCACAAATTTTAATTGCATTTTTATGGGAGGTGCTGAGTTTAATGTCGTTATCAAATTGGTTGAACAAATACTTCCAAGGTAATATAATCTTTGTGACTCTAAACAGAGTTTTAAAACCTTTATTTGTATTCTCACTTTAACATTTTCTATCGGAATATTTGATTCATTAATTCGCATCAAAGTTTCAACTTGATTTTACCAAAAACTCAAAAGATTCCACAGCAGCGATTTAACATGCATTAGTTTTGGAAATAAATAAACTATGGCACTTATAAAGCACTGACTTAGGATCGTTCAATTACACAAATATCAGGTGTTACTTTTTCGAAGACGACCGAGAAATCTTAGGAACAAAACGTCCATTCATACTCTCGTTATCCTACAGGCATCCTCAAGCTTCATTTCTTTTAATGCAGTCAAGAAAAAATCCTAGATCATAGTTAAGTAATTTTCTGAAGCCACCTTGCTTGCTGGATCATTTTCTTCAAAGAAGTATGAGCTGGGGCAAAGATCCCCAATCTTGAAGCTTCACACCATACTGTCAACCTCTTTGAGTGCAAAATTTTTTGGTAAAGCTTGCTGTGATTTCACTATAATAATGCATAATCTTACTGTAAAAACTTCTACTGACGTAAAAATTTGCCTCGTCGTAGAAAAAAAAGATACTGCTCTGCTCAACGATTCACTCCATTTTTGCTACTGAAACTGGTTGTTGTGGCCCCCGAAACTGAAATTTTCAATGTTTTCCAATCAGGAATTATAAAAAAAAAACAGTTCTGATTCAATTCATTCTATAGTTTTAATTTATTTTAAAACCGACACACGGCTGCACTCCAACCTTTACAAAACTTGACACTCCTATTAATAAAAAATACTTTATTATCTTCTAATTTACAAATAAACTAAAATATTGATCAAAAATTAATTCACGAATTAAAATTTTTATTAATTTTCAACTTAATTACTCGTTAGTCCACCTATACTTGGATAAATTAGCCTATTAACATTAATTAATTTTCTTTTTTTTTTTTATTTATTAGATTTCGTACTTTCTTCGCTGATTGAATAATTCTTGTTTGATTTGACTTTATTAATAAGGTTATTAGAAATCGAATTTCGCACAAAACCTTAATCTTTGTATATTTTTTTAACTGTTTACATTTATTTTACAACCATAAAGGAATTCTATACCATCCTATATAAGTTCCTTTTTATAGATCATCATAGATACATCTGCAGAACAGCAGCCAGTCTTTAAAAATCCTTTTTCGACATAAAATCATGAAAATATACTATTTTAAATATTTTTTTTACAAAGATGACCATTTTATGTTATGGACATTCATCATAACCCACGCCATCTTATGAATGCTGGCCATAACCATATCAGTAAGGGTTGAATTTCCATTTTCATTCAATTTCCCATGACGAAGAATTTTGTCCACCATTCATGTCCATTTGGCAGCTGCGAGTCGTCCGTGCTTCTATCTTATTTAATAAAAAAAATCTAACTTCCTTTTGTAGCAACCAACAAATTATGTCCCGCCATCCAAAGAAATTTCATATTCTCTTACGTGGAAGCATCCATTGCCATATATACTGTACATACCCTGATCCATGATGATACGCGTACATAAAACTATAACCTAACAAATTGATTGACTCACCATCGAGCATCAGCAGAGCAGCAATAACCAGCTCACCAAAATAAGTATAAACAACTTCTCGTCCTCGTCGTCGTCTTCCTTTTTTTTTTTCTCTCTATCTAAATCATCATGCAACTGCGGTATCTCTTACATCCGCCATATTTGGTTGATGACCATACAAAACGATTTCGTGATTAATGGTCAACGTCCCAACTGCCACCTAGTTAGGTCCTTGTAATAGGCAGCCAATTGACCAACAAACAAACTATACGATGGCGATATAGACGACCTCATTTCCCTAGCCTCCTCCTTTTGCTTCATTATTATTACCACCGCACCAAGCCTAAGAAAATTCTCACCACGTCAAGATTCAAAGAGATTTACAGCGTCGCTTTCTTGGGGCGATAAAAAACGCTTGATCTTTGGGAGACAGCCATATTTCAAAAAACCATCATCATCGAGTTCTGTTCTCGCGGGGCGACCGAGACGATGTGGCGAGGCAAGGCGTTGATTTAGTATAGAGACAATGTTGGAGGAGAGCATTAAGCAGTTAGTTTAGTTCTGGTCTGCGACTGTTTCCCGCACATGAGGATCAAGAAGCAATAAATCGGTACAAAGTTGTACACATATTGACAACGATGACTATGGAACATACCTACTGTTCGGGACAAGGGGCACTCCCTTAGCCAACATCCAGTGCAATAACGAAATTTTTATGAGCGGTAATTACGATGACTTATGGGCCATTAAAGCATTCCCGAGTTCGAATATACCCCTGCTTCTATGCTTCAAAGTGAAACCAACGCCCATCGCATATACAGCTTCACACGCTTTGTGGTGTGCCGTACTGCAATAAATCCTTCCTCTTCTATAGATATTGTATATAGCCTCAGGAATTCGTCGTCTGTGCCCAAAGAGGCAGCAACTCTTTAAATTGGATGATGATTCCTTATGCCCCCAAAGTAAAGAGCATTCCTTATACTCTCATAATTTCTTGCTACCCGACGATTATTTTTGTTTCCTCCTGTCCCCGATTCCATGTATACGAGTGAGTACTGATGGTACTGATGATGAAAGTGCGAATCTGGTATAGCCAGAAGCAGCTACTGCACCTAGCAAAAGAACAAACTCTGCTCCCGTATGGCCTGCCAAGATTAATGGACAGATGAAGCGCGTTGAAATATTGGCTAATGCCATGTCATTAAACTCTGTGCGTCTAGCGCGTTGTCCATTGCACACCATCATACTATCACGATGCGGGAAGCTGTGCCTCAACACTGCCTGCGCCACCAATGATGATGCTGGAGCCCATGGACCACGTGCATTTCATCCAATATAAGAAGCTATTGCCAATTGACGACGTCGTCGTCGCCGCATCGTCGTATATTCGTTCACCGAAGTCCGCCATCAAATAAGCTATTGCTACCTGAAATTAGCTATTGTAATAATAGAGCTGCAAGCCTTTGTGCTGTAGGTTGATTGGCTGTATAGAATGTGAGCGCACGCTGATGATCGAATCATATAGGAATTGCAGATTCGATTTCTTGGTAGCTACTGAACAATTTTAATATTGCCAACAAATGAAGCAAAAGGAATCATCGGAATCACATTTTACCCTGGGCATATAGATCTAATGGGCTGACCAAATGCATTCCCAATTAAGTGATTTAAATTTTTTGTTTAAAATAAATTGGGTATGAATTATTTTGATTTGAAAATTGTACTAGAATAATTGTAGTTTACAAAATGCTTAAGGTGTGACCGTAACTAAAAAAAAATCACAGCATTGTTTTAATAATTAACAGTTATACCTTCGTCAGATGGTAGGTTTTAGAAGGTTTTAGAAAGACTTGTGGACTAAATTAACTGTGGAATTATACCTAAGTAATGAGTCATTAATATACCAAATGTATATTATTCCACACATTTTAAAACATTCATTGGCTCGAATAAATTGTCCCCTGAACTGTGGTTACCAAATATGAGGCTATTTCAATTGAACCAGTCATAATAATTACGTTACTTCCATTAGAAGCTAAACACACTTAATTTAATATAAGTCAATCTATCACTGCTATCACTTTATAGTGTTTCCTCTTACTTAAAATAACGATAGGTTATTTTACCTTAAACGTTTTCCAAATGTGTTTGCGTGGGTTTTTTTTTTTTGTCATCACCACAAGCTTTTCTATATACCGCGCAGTTGGTAGCACGCACGATCTTATCCAAAAGACAATCCAAAAAAACAGTCAGACGTAAATGGAAATAATTAAATCTCAATGTCGTTTCTATAGTCATGGCGTCATCGTCATCCTAAATTGCAGCTTCCCAATGAAGTTGTTAAAATCTCTGGCTTGCGCGACCATCTGTGGCCACCTTAACTATATAGACTATGCCTACATAAAAGAGCACCAAAAGTGGATCTAACGATAGGCTTGTTTCTTTTTTTTGTTTGTTTTTTTTTTTTTTGCTCTGATTTTACCAACGATCACATTTAATTGCCACCGTTAACGCGCAATCGTTCCTGCGCACGAACTGTAACACCGAAAAGTAAAAGCAAAACCTTTTGCTATGGGCTATACGTACTATAAACAAGCAAGGTAAAGATGTTGCTTTAGCACCCCACTGGAGGCGCTGATTGATGGCTTCCCTTCTTTCGTCTGTAAATCTGAATCTCTCGTTAAGGATTTAAGTTACAAACAGAATTCACGTCTCTATATAAACTTAATAGTCTTCCTCCTCATGGACGTCGTCGCAGTTGCAGTTGCAGTCGCGTCGAACGGACGACGACGATGTTGTCGTCATTTGCTGGTACATATTTGAAAGGAAACACCAAAAACCAGCAGCTGCTCATTGCTGGCTGTCAACATTGTCGCGTTAAGGTCGTGTTTGTGGCTTATTTATGCTTTAGTCCAGACGGACTTATATATCTATACTTCTTTTGACTAGAGCGCAAAAGAGCTGCCCACGATTTTTGATTCCTTTTTTCCCTAGAACTCCATTACTGGTAACATTAATTGCCTTATGGCCACAATAGAGTATGTTACAATAGAAACATGATTACCAGATGTGGTGTAATTAAGTTCAATCTGAAAATAAAATAAATATTGAAAAATTAAATCTATAACAAAGTTTTCTTACTTAAACCTCTATGTCACTAACGTCACAAATCTTAGAGCTAATTAAACAATGTAATTAATGTTTTTTTTTATATAAAGTTATTATTTATAATTAAATAATAAATAATGATCTTAACTTTCTTTAAAAAAAACGATTTTTCTTCAATTTATGTCTTTAACGTCACAAAATTTTATTTAAATTAATTTTTTTTTTTTTTTGCAAAATGACCCTGGAAACATATCCTTATTTCCAATGTAAATTCCTATATTTTTACGAAGAAAACATACTTGTGCCGACTCAAGTGAAGTTAATGTAAAGTGTTTTAAATTTTTTTAAACTAAATAACAACCTGGCAACACTTATCGAACAGTTGGGGCATGCGCGAGCATTTGTGGATTTCCTTTAGAGTTTTTCATTCAATTAGGGTGACAAGAAATATGTTACAGAGGTTCTAACAAATACGTTGCTACTGTTAAAATCGACCAGGCGGGCGGTTTACCTAAATCCAATCAGTGCAGTGCAATGCAGTGCATTGCATTGAAGTATATCTAATACAGACAGAGCGGTAAAGTGAGTAAGTTGGAATACAATGCACGACAAACATAACATAAGACAATACACGTGTGGAATTTATTGCTTTGTTATCTGGATAGCAATTTGGAGAAGGTAGATTCGTTATATAGGACTTCTTTGGAAAGGCTTAAATTGAGTGATCAAGTTGTTAGGGCCATAAATGGAAGTGCTTATATAGTTAGGTTAAGTATTTGTTTTTAAGTGGAAAACGTACTTTACAATCGGACTATGAGAAAAAACTTAAAAAAAATATAGAACCTACCAGGCTAAGGCGGCAATCACATACCACCTTGGAAGGAAAGGTAGAGATTTTTGGCTACCTAATCGACTACACACGATCGATATATTGATTTTGTTAAAACAAGTTTTCAGAAAGAGAGACATTTTTATGACGGGTATTACCCACTCACTAAGACTTTCCATGCATCTACTTTAATTCTTATACCACGTTCTTAGCGACCACTAAACCTTGATTTGGTTACATTTACCCTCAATCTTCTTCAAATTTATTTATTTAATTTTTAGGTATTAGATTTTAAACTTATCTTGTAAAATCTTCATAGGGCCAGTATAGTTTTACAAATTGAACTAACCTATTATGATGTAGGTTCGCGATCTACGTAGGTATTTTCGTATAGCTCTCTTCAGTTTTAGATAAAAAAAAACACCTTATGTCAGGTACGGTAAGATTCTTCATTATTAAATATTGCAACCAAAAATATACTAAATCTTTATCTTAAACCCAAGACGCCATATTGCGAAAAGGGTGTAATATAAAGAGATACCTGATACCCTCTGCCAATTGGTCAGAATATTCATCTTAAGCTATAGGTACTAACCAGAATCCATACAAGTGTTTTCAAACTAACTTCATTCTGCTGGTTTGCAAAGATATAACCCTGTACTAAATCTATATACATATACAACAGTTTTGTGTATTCCGTTCATGTTTTTGGCCCCAATATGACTTCCAGAGGCCACAACTCTGCACACCATTTTGATGATCGTCATGTATCTTTCACCTACTTTAACCACTCATAAATAACCAAGATTTACGGCAGCCATTTCCTTGATAAGCTATCTCAAACATGAGTTGCTTTGGCACTGCATCGGGTTTCTTTTGACAATATCCATAACCAGCAACAACAAGTGAGCGACCACAGCGCAGCGCAGTGACGCGACGGTGGTGGCGGCGGCATGGCCGGCAGTGGTGCGCGTGAAATGTTATTAGCTTTTAATGGCCGCCAGTGTGAAGTGGATATCTCACGATCGCACGGTTTTTCATCACCGATCTGTCTCCTTCGTTCGCTTTTGATTTCTTACTCCTTCTCTGTTGTTTTATAAAGTGCAGCGATTTCTAATGACGGTTATTACCTGTTGACCACTTTTGCATTTAAATTTACAAAGGTTTCAACTTCTTTTCGGATTACCGCAGGTGTTTTCCTGGCTTTAGTCAAGCGATCAAACCAGCAGTGACACTCGATCTCTGACAGCAACGTTGTCAAAGTTAATAGGGCGAGTTTTTTTCCAATTCCAAACCAAATAAAACAAACTAGGTCAAATCTTGTCCGTTGTCGAGGCAAGGAAGGGATATAATGAAAGCCAACCCACTCGACTGATCGTTAACATGTGTTCTGCGGCGATTAGCGATCGGTTGCTGTGTTGTCAAACGAGATAAAGCTGTGCAACCTCCTCCTTCTCATTATCAATTCAACCTTTGTGCACATTCCTAAGACGAACTCAACAGAACGATTAAAATTCACACGAGCCACAGCACAGCCACACGATCAGTGCTACGATCTAAAAGCGATCAGTTTTACTTTGAGAGAGTATATGGAGAACGCGCGCGTTACGTAAGCAAATTAAAAAGATTGCGCCTTCGGAATGCACCAAGTGGTTCAGTTCCAGTTTCAGTCACAGTCCCAATAATGGAACTTCGATCGCAGCTGTGACGCTGACGACCGATCGTGTACTTTACGGGGGTGTCAATCGATTGATGATAAATTATTATTTCCCCTCTGGGATTTGCATAGAATTGAATTCAATCCAAACCCGATCGGAATGGGAAGGAAAGGAGGAAGAATGGGTGCATTAATTAGGCGGGCGCAACAGAGTGGGATGTGGGATGTGGCAGCGCTGGTTCTGGCTGACTGGAAGTGGCATTTCGCTTTTGTTTACCTATACCACGTTCAAGTAAGTATTGTGTGTTGGAGTTGGAGTTGGAGGGGCCACAACACAGTGGAATTCTTTGTCTTTTTTAATGACAGGTTTTTTGCGGTGAGGCGAGTAATTATATTCCACCCGAAAGATAGATAATTGGCACGTTGTTTATATAGACGGAGGCCAACTATACCATGCTGCCGCAGTCTCGCAGAAGTAGGAAGGGAACAAGTATAACCTTTTGCGATTGATGGGGAGTTTCAAGGCGGTATCGTTTGGTATTTTGTCGCGTTGCGGTGCGGCCGCGGTATTTCGACATCCTCAGAGAGCATTATGTAAGTTTGATTGTTGTGTTTAAAACCATGCGTTGGAGCTTGAATGGAAAATCAATGATTTGATTGACTCTTTAAATGATGAGGCATTAATTAGGTTCCGTAGGAGGCGATCGATGATGATGTTAAATGTGAAGCAATCAAAGTTCTGATGTAGGTGGATTTTGTTTTGGAACTTAATTAGTTGAATTATGTACAAATAGAAGGCCAAAGCAATAATTGAACTAGTGTATATTTAACCTGTTTACGAAATTATAACAATTTCTTTCATGAATGTAGACAGAACCTCACATACTTCGAAGCTGATCCGTAACTTCAGGCTTGTTTTTTTCATAAGCCCGAAAAGAATTGGATAAAAAAAAAAACCTGTTCAGTGTTCATATCTGAAGGATTTATGTACATGTTAAATGTAATGGCAAATAATACCAAACGGGCTTAGCTAAGCTCAGAGAGAGTTGTTGGGGCTTAGCTTAAGCGCGGATAAAAACTGTAGTACCGACGTAAATTCTTATCGATAATTTCTGGGGAAACTCCATTTTTTTACATTTACCTCGCTATTCTTCGTATAGTCACTATTTTCATTGCAGTCCCTTCCTCTAGCTATACCTACAACTCCCTTCTTTCTTTCCCTTACTTCCAAGCGATCTTTATCAATCAATTCGACTATCAATTAATCTGCCAGACAATTATTACTGTAAACATTTCGAATTCAATTTCAGTTTTTATTGGGCTCAGAAGTATGAGCCCAGCAAATTTAGAGTCTCCGCACCGATTAAGATACTCACTCCACACTTAATCCGTCTATAACGTCCGGAGGCAATGAATTTAATTAAACCAATCAGCACGATTGCAAATATACATCCACACATTCATATAATATAGGCTTCAATAAAACCTATACGCTGCCGGCTAGGCTGTAGTGCAGTGCGGTTTGGTTTTAAAATTATATAAATAAATTTCCAGAAAAAAAAAAAAACAAAATAATAAAACATGGAAACACGAGACCACGCGAATGTCATTGTGTCAGCAGAGCTTGCAATAAAGAGTGGCGCTGGCTACAAATCAATAAACTTTGAAACATGCGCCTTCCAGACTAATTACTGATCTGCCCGATCTCGCATCTCATACGAAATGGAAGGTGGTCAAGCCCCGGTCATAATTCATTCAGCTTTATAAACAGTTTCACTGCAGCAGCGCTACGCTAACGCGCACACACCTTTTGGCCAGAATTTCCATTCCAATTAATCGACAATATGAGCGCGAGATTTTCGTTGAGGAATTCTTCGAAGGCTACATCTACCAAAGACAAGACCACCGCCTTTCAAGCTCATCGCAGATGACAGCTCGGCAGTCATCGCGTTCAATACAAAAAACTGATTTTTATTGCTAACGAGCATGACGTTAAGATGCCCATAAAGCTGCGCGCCGTGCAATTAAATGCACGCGGCCAAGATGGCACATCATAGTTCGGTAAGCTGCAGCTGCTGATGCTGATGCTGCAGCTACTGCGGACTATTCTGAGCTGTGCCGCCGCCGCCGCGCCGCGCTGGTGTTGGTGCTGTTATTGGTGCGCAGCCATGTTCGCAGACTGCAGGGTATTCCATTTCGGATTTGAAATTCAATATTTAACGGATTGAAAGCAATCAGCGAACTCATGTACCTGTCAATTGGAGTTTTGCGGGGATTTGTCATCGATATTGAACGGTGCGCACGATGGCGATCGCAAGATGGCGGTGGTATAGTGCTTGAAACGCGGTGGCGGCGGCGTTGTCGTTGGTGCGGCCGGCCAGCGGTACGCATCTAGTATGCTAGAGTGGATGTGGTTTAGCGCAGTCCTAATGAATTGCCCAGCGATTGTGGCTGGCATTGAAAATGCGGGAAAATGTACGCAGACTTAGGTGAATTGCTGCAGCTGCTTCTATATATTGTTTAGTTGCTACTGCTGCTGGCTGTTGTTGTTTGCTTAGGCATCAAGTGACTGTAATTCACTTGTTGCTGCGCTGCATACAAATCGGGGGCCCAACTGCGGACAGAGAGCGCATTTTATGCTGCAGAGAGACTACGTCTCCTGGATACCAAGTATCAATCGAATTTATTTGGTTTAAATTTGCAACGTGCTTGGATTTTTATTATCGAAGAATCGATAGTGATCGAGTGATCGTACTTTTATATTCAACGCAAAACCAAAGCGATAGAGCAGCAAACGCAGTGAGATTGATAATAACACAAAAAAAAAAATAAAAAAAAGAAGAAAAACAGAGATGGAGATATATAGATACGAAGAGAGAAGGAGATTGATATCTGAAAATAGCCTTGCATCAGGCAACAATGCGATTCAATATTAATCAGAAAAAATCATTTTGATGAAAGTGCAGATCGAACGTACATAGATATATACCGACTTAGGCAGCTATACGAGTAGGTACATAGCTAGCTGTTGAGCGATTCGAAGATATATTGAAATGATAAACAATTGAAAAACGAAAATGGAACACAGGAAGGTTGTGTAACTGTTCTTTGAATTTAATTTCATAATTAAAGTTGTTTTTCTACTTACATTTGAGGGTTGTTGTGTTTATATTTGGTTTATGGGAATGAGCTTGGGATAGCTACATATGTGACCGGAAGTATGTGGTCTTTGAAGCACAGCTTCTTTAAAAAGGTTAAGGCAGTTTTACATACTTATACAAAAATGTTTGTAACTGTCATAAATTGGCATTTCTCTAGTCTCATCTAGAAAACAAATGTTTCTGCCTATAATGCTTTACATATTTGCAGTTGTTTCTAATAATCCGGTGTGTTTATTTTTTGTGGGCACTCGAACAGCCATTTTTAATTTCTAACACTTTCAACTTTGACAACAAATTGCTAAACCGTATCTCGAGTACTGCGGGTATTCTTTATTGTAGCTGAATGGAAGCGACCGCTAAAACAGTTCAGGCAACGATGGATATTTTGAAACACCAATTTATGATATAAGATGTGTTTTGTTTGCAATTCCGGAGATAATTGGTTTAAAAACAACAACGGGGATTAGCCACACGCCGTCACAGAAACAAAATGGAGTTTTCATAGAAACTATCGATAACGAGTACCTTTGTTTAATTCACGCCGGTAACATTTTTTTTGCGCCCCGAAAATTCTCTGGGATTAGCTAAGGCCGCAGGGGATAAATTGTTGTTGCATATTTAACATGTAAATTGTAACACTGGCGTGGAGTATTTTTTGGCCCCAATTTGTATGCGCCACTCCTTCCAACATACACATATATACTGACTGTCATTTAAGTTTGCCAATTCTTCGTGACTATTAATTAAACTGTGAATATTCATGTGAAAACTAGGATCTCTCATCTTGATCTCTTGTGCAACACAAACAATTTCCCATTCAAGACAAATCACTTAATTCCCAATCACAATCAATATTCCCAGCATGTGCATCCATTAATTTAACACACATTGCACAATGTGCAACGCATTGCATATTATATACATACATACAAACATACATATGTATATATTGGCAAATTGGCACACCAAATATGCCCGCCACACAATACACACTGATGTTGTATGAATCTTGGAGGTGTGTCCGCGTGTTGCTACAACCGATCCACCGCCTGATCGCGCGCATTAAAAAGGTCTCAATGAGGTCACAAAATGTGGCTGATCAAAAACAATATTGAATAAAACTATAGGTAGATATACATATTTGTATGCTGCCTCCGCACACGTGTCTTAATACTCTCATACCTCTTGCTCACCAAAAGCTATTAATTTCTCATACAATAAAAAAAGGAATAACAACTCTGGATGATAGTCAAAGGAAGCCACTTCACGTATTAGCCTCTTGACATTTGGAAAAAATGAGGTCGCCCCCAGTCATATTGCCATCATCTCGTCCCAAAAAGTTCAATTACTAAAGTCTCAGTTTTATCTATACGTTCATAGATACCAAAGAAATATAGGTGAGTCTTGATTAAAAATGTTGCTTATGCCAGTCTCGAACAATATAGGTATACCGAATCAATGAACAAGATTATAATACATATAGTCTTCGACAGGAGATTGCCAAAGCCTAGCATTCCTCCCCAGAAAATTTCAAATTTTCAATTGAATCTGGTTTCTTTGGTGGGAACAAAGTCGCCACCCAAACAGTGCAGACTTTCACCTATGATGTGGCTTCAGAGTTTCTCACACGACCGAAAGAGATTCTTCGGTGACCTGTGAAGTTATAACCAATATACCAAAACCAAAATAACTATCAACTCAAAGCACCCCGTTAAAGATTAATTTTCCAGTCGCCTGATGCACTGTGCTTGATGAGCAAAAAAAAAAAAACAAAAAAAAAAACCATCGTATAGTTTATGAAACCCTCTCGGACAACATCGTCCACCCACAAAAGTTCCTCCTCGGGGTGTTTTATGGCATAATTCATTGTGTGTCCAAGAAGTGCTTATCTGTCGATCGCTGGTATAAATCCTATCAAAACGCAGACCAGAACGCGATGCGTTGTGAATTGGACACTATTCCAGCATCCACCCAAAGGTGGAGGAATATCTCAGGTGACTGGGGTCAAATGCTGTCAAATGGCACCTCTAATGGTGCTTCATAAATCTACTATGCTCGCGCTCAAAAGATGGACCTGTTTAATCATGGTTGCTTATAGTCCCTATGCACATCGTTCAAGTGCAACATCCACTTATATTTATACAAGAGAAAGCTTTACAATATATTTATATATGGAACTGCTTGGGACACAAGGGAATTCTCTCTTCGACATGGCACTGGAATCCGCTCCGAGTTATAATCTGCCTGGTAATCTCTGGAATTAGCTGTAAATTGTGATGCGAAAATTGTTAGTTTCCTTCCATAGGGTGGTGCGGGTTATGTTATGTTTTGTTGGGTGATAGTCGAAATGGATCGAATCGCATGCCTAACCGAGATTTGATCTTCTCATCTGTTCCGCATTAAAACCGGGCGGCAAAATAAACGAGAGAAATGATGAAATTCACAGGAATAAGAGAGCCACCATCAGAGACTCTATGGCGAAAATGATAAAGCAATACGGATGCCCTCAGGGTGATTGGTTAAATCCGCACAATTTATCTGCTCGCCGATCATCATGATGATTGTTTCTGAGGCCATCGTCGTCGAAGTCGCTTTCGTCGCTGAAAATGCCAAGCACCACCACCACCACCACCAGACCAGGCTATCGAAGCTAGAAACGTAATAATTTATCCATCAGTTATCTGTTGAGGTTAAGCTGTGAGCGAATCGCGATCGATTTGTGAAACGCAATGCAACAGGCACCTCATTAGTTATGGCCATTGGGAGAGACTACGACGACGACGACCGACCGACCGACAAGCAACAGCGACGACGACGACGCCGCTGCCAACGGACGTATAAAGTTCCAGTTGGGTGGGATATGAATCGGTTATTTGTTGGGTTGTTTGTCAAGGAAGTCTGCAAGATGTTTGCACAAGGTGAATGTTTGTTTAACCACTTTGGATATAGAGTGCGGACACGTATATCGGAGGTTTTTACAAAATTGTATACCCATAGACAGAGGAATCACCTGAAATTACTCACCAGAGGCGCATATTGCTTTATATTTCGAGTTCTATAAGCAATGATCTGAGCTGCGGTTATATAAGTGAGGATTTATTTACTTTGGGGAATTTTCAAAGTGGTGCGTTGTGTTATGTTGTCTTGTCTTATCAGAGAAATCAAAAGATTGCCTATATTTGTATCTGGTATTTCAAGTGAGGACCCTAGAATTATTTTATATTTTATCGCTGAATTTTGTTTTCCTTATAGATTTCTTTATGTTAGGTATAGCTCTATAAGAGAGCTATAACAAGAAAAACTTTCTTTTCAAATTTTCCTTAAACTATGTAGGTATACCTATTTATTCACTCACTTCTGATGGCTCTTTTCTAGCGAAATCATTTTAAATCCACATTCCTGATGCTTTCTCAATTATCGTTTATCTCTTTAGCTTTCTATAGCCGATAATAATTTGAAGCCTCTCAATAATAAGCATTACCATCATAGCAATGTCCCAATTACATATTCTCTTTTCATTTCCGTTTACAAGTTCCATCTGTAATTTTTTTTTCCCCAGGAACTTCTTTGTCCACTCCACGCTAAATGCATCAATCATCATCAATGAACCAGGTGTTTTCCGCTCCATCGAAGCTAATATACCTTAACTCGAGCACGCATATGGTTATACAAGTTTAAATATATCGATGGTGGCGCGCGCAAATCTACTCACCCAACCCTGCTACTTAAAATAAATCAGCATGTACTGACCTGGGATTTGCAAATTAATACCTCACAGTTCCTACCAAGTCTAGGCCCATTTTTTTTTTGTGCTTTGCTTTATAGACTTCACGTAGGCATCATAACACGTATCCAATTATGCACCATATTATTACTATAAGCCATGCCATGATGCTGATCCAGCTCATATCATCAGTAATTCTATTCCCGAACGAATGGCGGCGAATGGGATCAACATTTTCACAATTATTTTTGCCCACACACTCCATTCGGAGCATTTATATAAGAACAACAACAAAAAAAAAAAAAACATGTCTTTGATCCAGCACATCAGGAATTACGCTTAATACACGCATACCTACACCTGGTCTGGACCAATTTGTACACAATCGATGCCTACACTAGGATAGGTCAAAATTTATGGCTGACACAAAAAGGATTTTAGTTTCAATTTGGCGAACATGGAAAACTTTCATTGTGGTTTGGTGTGGCGATGGCTTGGTGTGGCGTGGCGTTGCATCGTCGTCGCCACGTCCCGTACATATATATACGTCCTCTCACAACAGATTATATAGACTTTCAAGGAACAAACCATCAGCCAAAGGCTGTTCCCACTTGGACGCGATCTAAAGCGTGCGTTGACAACTTCTAGCGCTCTTAGCTACATCGAAGGGTGTATCTTTCCTTGTTAACAAGTCTACGACTTCATTGTGGCACGCTCTTCCGGCATTGAGTGCTTATAGTAGAATTCCTTGGCTTCAATGGAGTCTTTGAAGACCCCCACGTAACATGGCAATTTATTACAGAAACATGACGCGCAATGAACGTACAAATCCCGTCGAGCATGGGAACTCAAAATAAAAATAAAAAAAAAAAATAACATACTTACTAGCATGGCTTAATGGAGTTCGACACACATTCCATCACCACAGAGAGCTCTGTCATAATTGGGGCTTTTGAGCAATTATGCAAATGGTCGTGACACCTGAAAATATTGTGGCCAATTAGTCATCGTTGGAATTTCATTGGATGACGATAAGCTAAAGATTATTATTCGTGTTGGCTGACACGCTTGAGTGATTTGCATCTAACTGTTATATGGATAAGAAGAACGTCAATGATCAGAGTCTGGCTAAAAAAAAAAAAGATTTTGCAAATTTAATAAAATGATTCCACAAGTTTTTTTTTTTTTCCTTAGAGACTTGTAAAATAAAATATAATGATGCAGAGATGGGAACCCTGCGGCTATCCATAGTTTTCCTGTATATGATGTTTAATAGCTTCAGGTATAAATTGATTGAATTTACTGCCTTAATAACGGTTTAATTATCAAATTTGCATTATAGATGTTTTTTTAATCATCATAACTAGTTGATAGCCTCACGGTGTAATGGCTTGTTAAATTTATTAATTAATTAGGTATTCATCAAATTGTTTTTTTTTTTTTTCACTTGAATTCAGGGAGATATCCTTCAAAGAAACAAAGGTCTGCGAGTTCGATTTAAATGTTTGTTTACAGAAATTCTCAAACTAACCAACTTTAAAGAGAAAGAAAAGCATTCTCGCAAAAAATTTAAAACGGCACAAAAGTACGGGAACATATTACATGCATACATTTTGCCGAACTGTCAATTTCTGCTTAATGAAATTTCTGTCTAATGAAATTTCTGGGACAAAAAATCGTACTCTTTTGTAAGTGTAAGTTGAACTGAAATTACACAAATACACAGAAAATTTCAGAGTTTCAAGTTATAGGACCGCACCTACATCAGGGAGAACCACAGTACACAAATCTAAGGTAATATATTGCCTAGGGCCCTGATTCCGTAAAACGAAAACGATCCAACGATATCGTTTGGGCAATAGAGATGGATATTGTCGAAACGATATCGTTCGATCGTTTTCGTATTACTGAATTAGGCCCTAGGTTGTCAAAGTTGGAAGTGTCAAAAATTAAAAATGGCTGTTCGAACGCCCTTGAGAAATACTCACCGCATCAACAACAAAATATTGAAATTAGGCAAGAAAAGGGGCACCATTTCCATCGATTTTGACAGATGCGCAGAACTTAACAAAAATGAAAACGCTAATGATATTACTTTTAATATGTGTACTGATGTGAGGTTGAACAACTTAAAATTCACAGCTCTTCTAATTTAACTATGTAAATAAATTGATTGATAAATGTCAATCTTTTGCACGATGTTTGATCTTTTCATTTTGTATTGACACATTGCAAAATATTAAATCTGCCGTGGACCAAAAAAAAATAACTGTTTATATTCCAAGAAAATTCAAATTCGATTTGCTGCATTATGTGATAGTTATGATTTTCTAACCAATAACTAATTCCGATTATTATATTATCGATTCCCCACTTTGGTTTCGGTCTCTTGATCATCTTTCACAGGCACTCGTGCTGTCAAAGTTCAAGTGGAACAAATGAGTTCCAACGATTGATTTAGTGAAAGGCGATTCATCATTATTCTGCATTCGTTATTTCCAATATTGCAGCGACCGACCATCATCCAACATCAATATCATCAGCATCGGCACACTATCTCTGATACCCATCATCATCATGTTTTCAAAACTTAAAAACGCAATCGATCGACCTCTTTGCCTTCGGGCATTAGCTTGGCTGAGAAAAGAAATTGCGAATGGTTCGCGAAAGATGGGCGAATAAATTATGCTCGAATGGAGTTGAATTCGAACCCCTTTTCAGAGCTGATGAGATGACAGCAAAACAACAATGACGTTTCCCATCATCAGCCATCGGCCATCATAGTGTCTTGTCTTGTTAGACCAAACCAGCTTAATCACCTAAATCAGTTGAATTGCAACGATTTAAAGTTGATTCGCACTTTTCTGGAAAAACTCTACGACATCGACTTCGACAACGACGACGATGGCGAGTGATGGTGACTGGGTCAAGTGATTACCGATCGGTCCCTATGTCTGTCCAATTTACTTTGACACGTTGTTACATCGTCGAATAGTCTTCTATTTAGGTATACATTATATCGATTGGTGTTCGTCGGAACGAGGGGACTGAGGGCCAGAGCTGCTATTTGTTTGTTTTTCCCATTTGGCGTGTGATTTATGAAAGTAAAAGTAACGATCTAGCAACATACCTAACAACAGCAGCCAGCTAGCAGCTGGTTCTACAAAATCCCAGACAAGAAGACAACAAAACTAACCTGACTAAGGTTATGTATACCACTTAATCCCAACACAGATCTATCTATGGTAGTGTATTGCTGTTTGTTTTTAACTGTAGATCGGTGCTGTCTTCGTAAGGAATTTAAAGAGCAATAACATGAGTATAGGCAGGTAGGTATGCTATGCGGCTTTATAATTGCATTATTTTTTTATTTGGCATTCTTAAAATCGGCCTAGAAAAATCTATGGAAAGGTATCAGAAAATTCAACTCTCTCAAGTCCCTGAGGTATAAAAATAAACATACGTTCCACAATTTGACTCTTTAAATGTAAGCAATTCCTTATGCTTTGTTTGTATGTACGTAATTTATACGTAAATACAACAACTTAAATCCATATGGACTTTGCTAAGTGCAGATATTTTTCGGGACTTAAGTCCCAATAAAAACTGTATTACCGACGCTAATTATCAATTTGTTATCGATAGTTTATATAGAAATGTCAAATTATATGAGTTATCGAATAACACGATTTTGTGCTGACTTTAGTTATCAACCAATCAATTAACTTTATTAATACTCTCATTTTCTTACATTTCCACATTTTGCTTAAAGGCTTTCACTTTTTTGTAAGTCCCGATGTCGTTTTTTTTACTCATTCTATGGGACTTGCAAAAACACACTCCTAATTAGAAAACTGTTAAATTGGACGTGACAATTAATATTGTGTGAGTCCAAGTTTAAATTATGAATTATTGTCAAAAACCTCTCTGAAAACGACAGCACTGCTCCATAGATGATTATATTTCTTAGCACTGGGACTTTTTTGATGCAGGCTGATATGCCAATGCTGTTCTAAGCCGTGAGTATGAGTAGATATAATGGTGCTTTGAGCCCGATCTATCGATCGTTGTTACGATTATCGCTAACACGATTGCATTTTGTATATCATATCCATAATGACGGTCTATGGAATGGGCGGGCGGTACTCGAGTAACAGAAAGTAAACAGAAAAATAAAAAAAAAAACCTAAGCCTCTCTTTATGGTTATAGCATACTTCTAGGACGTATGATTGTGCGGCATGGTCTGCGCGTCGGCGCGGCGGCGGCGGTACTTGTTATGTGTGTGCTCGATATCTTTCGATCTTGCAACGCGATATCGATATTGTTGGCGTTTCTAAGAGCCAGCTGCTGTGGCACGAAATGATCTTCACAAATCTTTCGTCCTCGTTTCTTTAAGTTGTAACGACAAGGTAACGAATAAGTGTACCTAGCTTACCTTAACGTACATTATATACGAGTGAGTAAGAACAACAACAAAACCAAATGCACATTGCACGTTCAACATCCACCTTCTACACCATATTTTTTTTTTTTTGTATAAGAAGCTCGAAATTGACGGGTGGCTTATGGTGGAGTAAAATTAAACCTCCTCTTTTGGGTGATGGTGGCGCTGCACTTTTGATCGCAGTCACGATAAAACGTTCGATGTGATTTGCCAAAAGGTCGAGGGTAGGACTTAGATTTTGTTGTAAAACATTTTGTGAAATGACAATAGGTTGACTAGAGAAGTTAACCTCTTTTTTTTCCGATCGATTTTGACCTATTAAATTGTGTGACGGTATACGGTAGACAACGACGCGACGGTAGGATGGCCAGGTAACAAAAAAAAATGTAGTAGGTAGCGATAAAGAAGTCAAATAAAAAGTTATGGTAATATTATATACATATAAAATTGATTGAGACTCTTTTGGAAGATCACAATATTTTTTGTTGTTGCTTTAAGTATAGAGGGTTGCATTTTTGAAAAGATGTCGTGGGAATGTGATTTTGTGGCGATATAAATATTAAGCTTGATTTTTTTTGAAAATAAATTTCCATATTGTATGAAATTACTATTAAGCTTATTTAGTAGACGATATATTAAAATGAAGCATTAGACATTTCACCTTCACCAACCGAAATATATTTCATACTTTTTCGTTTTTAATTATTTTGGAATTTTCTCAAGAACAGCTCTAATTATTTTAAGTGAACCTCCAATTCATACATTAGTTCTATAATAATACTGCGTTCCAAAAAAAAATCTCATAACTGCGTTCGGGTTTGGGTAAACTTTTTTAGGAAAAATAATATTTTTTTGGCTAATTTCCGTATACCCTAACTCTTTTGGCCCTTTTGGCACTTTGGCGCATTTGAATTTGACCGATGGCATCGATTATGTTGTCTTTGAGGGCCGCGGTGGTTTGCGGCTTATTCGCATAGACCTACGATTTAAGAAAGCCCCACAAGAAAAAGTCCGAAGGGGTCAAATCACACGATCTTGGTGGCCAATTCACGTCGCCTCGGCGCGAAAAACCATGCCATGAAACCGCTCGTGCAGAATTGTGTCTTAAGCTGTGTGGCACGTAGCGCCATCATGTTGAAACCATATATGTGTTCGGTGGTCCATATCATCCAATTCAGGCCACAAGAAGTTGGTGATCATCGACCTATAGCGATCGCCCTTGAAGGTGATGGCCTGGCCAGCATCATTTTCGAAGTAGTACGGACCGATGACGCCTCCAGCTCAAAATCCACACCAAACAGTAAGTTTATTTGGGTGTATTGGCACCTCGTGTAAGAATTGGTAAATAAAAATCAGTCTTGAACTAACTCAATCATTGGACTCATATAGCGGCATCCTGCCCTTACTATTAGCGAGCTGCGCTTAATAAAGCATATAATAAAGCGTGCTACTCTATAATAGCTTAGAGCTTATAGACAAAACATTACACTCGCGTGGATTGGTGTCGTTCCAAATCCGGCAATTTTGCTTATTCACATACCCAAAAATAGGCCTCATCGCTAAATATAATTTTTCGACCAAAATTGGGATTAACTTCCAACAACTCCAAAACACAATTAGCGAACATTTTTTATCATTTGCACGTGTTGCTCGACGCTGTAACTTGCCATGATGATTTGTCTTTAGTAATTGATTAAAAGACGATATTTTGACAGAAAGGAAAAGAAACAATATGGCCGCCACTAGCTGTCAAAATCAACCCGTCCCTATTGGAAAATGCTTTAGTAGTGACCGATTTTGTTATAACTTTATAACTGTTTATAAGAATTTGATAAAAAAAAAATACATAGAGTATTTGTTGAATGTAGTAGATTTTCGTTAACTTTTCCTACTTAAAGTGAATACATTTTAGTTGATTTGTGAATTATATTTTTTTTCATTGTATTTGTATATTTTTCATGTGTTTGTTGGCTTTTTTTTGCACTTCAATTTATACTACATTACCATAATAATAATAAAAATGTACTAGTTTTTGGATCATTGAACATATCCAGATAAAAAGCAGGATTACATGTTGTTTAGCCTATTATATATTATATAGCTTTGAACCACAAGTGCAAGTTCATGCGATCTAGTCGTGTATTATATTTGAGTTGTTCAATCCGACTTTATGTTCGCAATTCAAACCCTGAGAGGGAATTTTCTTCTGACATAGTTAAGCCCTTTTTATTTCGTTTTATTTATATAGATCGCTGAAAATTTTGTATTCCTTTAGCATTCTGCAACTACTATGCAGGTGTCACTGGCAAAACTTATTTTCTATAGTATATTACAAAAAAAAATACATTACTGTCAGATATGAACAAACAGGTGACATGTTCAAAATGTCATTATGAAAAATTAGAGTAACCGAAGTAAAAAGTGTTTTTTTTTTTTTTTCACCAAGATGAAGTGCATACAAACTCTCGTATATTCCCCCCAAAGTAGAGTGGCGTCGTGGTCGGTCGTCGCCATCGTAGTCGATTGGCATGCGCGAGAAAATCCTTAATCATTTTCAGTTAAGGCAACTAGCTATAAGGTGTATATCCTACCATAATGTAGGAGTTGCACAAGTCGCAGCAGTAAATTTGTAGATAATGCGCGCAGGTGTTTTAAATAGTATAACTGAGTGCCAACAATATTAACCGCCGACATGTTACCTTCTGCAAGGAATGTCTGCCTTGAAAGCTTTACAAGCAATTACCACGTTGCGCTTGCGCTCCTGGTTGCCTGTGTGCCAAATAGATATTTATTTATTTTTTATTTTTAAATTGTTTGTGAAAATCGACTGCTCTCCTCATGCGACATGAGACAATTTATCGCCGACATCATTTGGTAATACAACGGCATTTGTCAAAAAATATACAAATACCAACAACAAATATACGAAGACTATAAGACGGTGATGATGATGATGATGACTGAGTCTGAGTCTGAGAGTAAGACGACCACCTGAAAGATTTGCATAAGAATGCTCATGGGGTCGCGCATGTAGTTTTCGTGGCAGGTTAATCAGCCTCAGGTGTTATAATAAATAGCTTCGTGACAATTGGTTAAAACCTCCCTCTCTCTTACTCCTCCATCAAGTTGGCCTTTTTTTTGACAGTTGCTGCTGCAGCCTCTGGCAATCAACTCGAATTCGAAAGAGACCCCCAAACGTACCTATAAACGTAAGCATGACAAATTGCCCAAAACGTCTCAGAAAAGTTTGCAAATCGCAATCGACGAACAAATACAAAAAAAAAAAATCTCAGAAAGACTGCAGAGTGGGACAACGTCAAACGACAAACACACTCAGCATACCAACAGCTCAATCAGCAAACGAGAAGAGATTTCAAGATTCGCGTCGTATCTGAAAAATCTTGGCGCAGTGACAAAGCGCATGTATGTATGATATGCAAATCACCTGCACCCGCTTTGACAGTGTTTGGCAGGCTTATGGGCGAACTCAATTCTGCGGCATTCGATTTGTGAATTTCAATCAAAATTTATTAATCGAAATATACCTATATATGTATGTGGATGGATTACGCGAATTGGTTACTTCGCGTGCAAGCTTACAGGTGTTTCGAATGTCCAATGTTTGATTTTTTTTTACCGGTGCGCATAGCATGAAGTTATACATCAAATGAAGGTGCAGCTTTAGTCATCCAAATATTTATTACCATAAAGACATGTTGTTTGTCATGCTAATAGTTGACAGAGAGTTGTTAATTACTGATTTTTATCTTTGAGAAATTTGAAAAATGAGTGTCGAGCTAATGTTGTAAAATGAGTTCTAGGAATGTCTAGAATTTAAGAAGATCTCCACTAGTTTTAAATATTCACCAAGTTTCATAAATTAATTTAAAAGTAACACATTCTCTTTTGCTATTGACTCAATGAATGTTAATGTTGTCAATGCATCCATTTTTCTTTTTCAGACAATTTTTGTACTAAATATTCAAATTCCGTTCAGGTTTGCAATGTATCCTTAAACCCTTTCGTTAAATGAAAAAAGAATGCATTTCAAGACCTTTTATTTACATTTCATATTTCAATTTGGTATCATATACATATGTGACAGCAAGGAAATGAGGTATGATTTTAATTAATTTGACTATAAATTAAGACCGTCTATAGTTTATACCATCTTGGTACTAGACCATCTATACTTCAACTATAGATTATTTATACCATCCAGACTTTCTACGTTATTTGGAACAACTAGATTTTCGAGACCATCTGCACCATCTGGGCTATTTAGCTAATCTAGAACTTCAGGTTCTCCAACTTATTTCTAAATATTCTATGGTCTAGAATCTAGATATACATAGATAGAAAAATAGCTTAAATGGTCTAAATAGACAAAATAGTATAGATAGTCTTGATAGTAAGGCCTCGATAATGGCATGTTGCATGTGGCGTTTATTCTAGATGTTGAGACAAAGTTGCAAGTTATGTTGCTAGGCATGTTGCATAAAGTATACCTACTGTAAAGTGTGGAGTGTGGCGTTATAAATACAATTAGATAGTACATTTGACATGTTGCATGGGGCATGTCCTATAGAACATGTTGCATTATAAAAAAAATTGCATTAGGCACGTTGTCAAAGACATTACAGTACTTTTTAGAATAGAAAGACACCAAAAACAATAAGCTCTCTTCCAATATCAATCTTTTTGTAGGAATTTTCCTGGATTAAATGCTCAACATGGTTTTCAGAAAAATTAAGGATTCAGAATGCCGTTGCGAGCTATTACAGCAAAGTTGCGAATGTGTAACTTTTTAATAACATTTCATTTAACGCCATCACGTATAGGAAAAGTTAAAGCTAAACCCTTTGCCAACAAAAATTGCAATAATGTTTTATTCTAGTAGATAAAGTAAAAATCCTCAGAAACACTTCAACTATAAGATTGTTGCTTATAATAGTTCAGCAATTCATACTTTATTTTTTTGCAGATGTTTTTTTAATTTACATTTTTTTTTAAATTAGCAACATTCGGAAAAAATCACAATCTCTTTTACAAGCTCACACAAAGTGAATGGTAAATAAATTGCAATACAAATTTCAACACCTTTTTGCACCCACAACAATCATCAAGCAAAATGTGTAAAATTAATCACAAATAATAACCAAAATTTATCGTTTTCCATTTCAGAAATCCATGGGACCATGGGAAAACAATCAAAGCTGCATAAGTGCATACTGCCAGTGCAGTTACAATCATCATCATCATCACTATCATCAACACTTCTTATATAGTTGGTATAGAGTGGTCTGTCAATTTATGAAACGACAATGTTTTTGATCCAACAAATCCGAAATGTGATTCAAACGGCATCGGGCTTAAGGCAAACATTATATCGAAGCCATTCAACAACGACTTGACACTTAATTTGGATCCTTAAAAAGTCATAAAGTTTGCAGTTTGCGTGTGAAAAAGTGAAAGGAATCAGCCATCTTGATTGAATAACTGTACATATATGTAATCCCAAATAATAACACTGAATGTGGGTTAAAAGTGTTTGTTTACACTTTACAAAACGATGATTGGCATAATGTGATGGGAGAACCTTATTTAGCAGCGCGAAAAAACAAACAAGTAAACTTGATATATAAAACGAAAGGAACTTCTTCATTTCGGGAAGAAGACTCTCCATGCAGGTTAAACAAATGACCAAAGCAAATATCCTCCAGGGAGGTATGCTAACTTTGTTGGGGGAATGCATAATCTTGACAATTTATTAACATTATTTATCCCCTTCCGATGATTATCTCTAAAGAGCACGATACTGAGTTAAAGTGCTTCAGCTTTAACTTCAGCCACCAGGCATGGCTAAGGCTAATACCAATTAAGGCATCTTTCGGAATAGTTTCACGCGAATGGATATAGAAAGACGGCCAAGCATTCCATCCCACTTGTGGAATATAGCATTATGGTTGGTCAGCAGTCAGTCTTTCACTTGCTTATAGCCCGTTAATTTTTGCGGGACACATCGCATGAACGCATCTGCATCCGCATTCGCGTGATGGACACTTCTAAGTAGGCAGGCACTTTTCAGGCATACATGAACATTGAACATATTATATACACACATTCATATAGGACAAAGCCGAAGACGACAACGATTCCTAAGGCGTGCGCGTATGCGCAATATGGCCCCAACATATTGGGGGTCAAGACGTCACGCGTTTTGTCTAAGATCGCACAAAAGTTGAGTTGGGCAGAAGCCCAAGGGACGTAAAACGTAAAGGCGCAGCGAATACGACGACCGACGACGTTGGCTGCCTTTCGAGCTAAATAAACAGGCTTCTATTTATGCATCTTTTCTTCTTCTTTTTTGCTTTTCTATATGGTTAGGAAAATGAGGAAGAAGATAGATGCCCTCTCCGGCATGGTTGAGAAAAGCCAAACAGGTGAAGTATTCTTCGAGAGGTAAACTGGACGTATACAATACGCCATATGTATAAGCGATGCGTTAGCCACGAGAGTTAGTTGTTGTTTATGGTCGAGAGAAGTTAGCAAACAAAAAAGCGTTTGGTATGCATCTCATTCGAATGTTATATCGTTGAAACTGCTTCCAAAGACATACATATGTATGTATATATAAAAGAAGAAGGTTCTTCGGTTTAATTTGATGGTTTGGCTTGTTAAATGTTTAAGGTGAGGTGGTTCGAATTTAAACATTTTCATTTCTTGTTTATTACCTATATGTATATAAACTGAAATGTGTGAAAAATAAATTTAAACAAATTCATAAAGTAATTATACTTTCCAATCTAGTATACATACATATGTATATTTAATACAAGATTCATGTTGAGAAACAACAGACATTTTTTGTAAAATCCACTTTCATTGTAGGTATCGGTCTATCACTTCTGGGGTAGGTATTTGAAAAACCTGAAATGATTGGAAAAACTAATTTTGGCTGTTAAGTTTAGTTTGTTTTTAGCATCACACTAAATAACTCAATTTCTAGTTCCTACAAATAACTCAATATAATTAAATAGGCCTGTTATATTTGATCAATTCGATCTTCTATCTCTATTACAGCAACCAATAAACGCAACAATAAAGGAACACCATTTAAAAATTTAGTTATTTGGCTGGTCATTTTAAGAAAAAAAAATTGCCAACCTTTTGTCTTCCATTTACAATATACATATTATATTATTCGGAAAAGCAAACTTCAATGCTACGACATTCCTATTTATGAGTACCAGAAACCATGTTCTGCATATTTCATATAAAGAGGCATTTTGTTTTTGTATATAGTCAAATAGAATAAACCGAATGCAACATTTTTTTTCAAGAATAATAAGCACCTGAAATGCTGCACGTAGTCCATTTTTTCACTAAAACATTATATACCTATACATAAAACAACAACAAGTTCGAGTTTGAATTGTTTTCTTTTTTTAAAATTCATCTCACAAGTATTGCTCTAAATCTGGTGTGTGGAGGAAATGTGGTTGGAATTTTTAATAAAAAAAATAACGATTTATTTATACATATATACAGTTGACGTGAATGCAGTTGCAATTTATAATATTATGAAATTGTTTGCCATTTTAAAATAAATTATACTCATACGAATTTTTTTTTTGTATTTTTGTCGACGTTAGGTCTGAGATTTATATAAAACTGAATTATTTTTCAAATTACCTTGATTGCCTTTTTTTAATTCTAAAAATACATACATTGTTATTTTTTAAACTTTTAAAATTTTGATTGGTTATTCTTATTAGGTTCTTCTTAAAAAGGTTTATAACGTATATGAAAAATATCATCAATAGAATTTTTTAGAGCTCAAATTTTCTTTTTCAAAAATATTTCACGCTATTTTTTAGATATTTTTTGGAAAACCGAATTCAACTTTAACATAAGATAAAGACTAAAGGTAGCGAAAATACTGCCTTGCAAATGGTCAAAATTTCGAATATCTAGAAGCTTTCTATGAACGTTTGAGCTTAGACAACATTATTAGCGCTGAGATCAAACAAAGAATAACTCTTGTGCTATAAGTGTAGGCCTTTGAAAAGAAAACTTTGTCTAGAGCAACTAAAGTGTCCCTTATAGCATAACCTATATATCATCATTTGCTGCTATTTGTTCCATTTCCGCAAAACATTTCAATCTCGATTTATCTTAAACAGCCATATTAACAAAAAAAAAAAAACTTAATTATCTTCTAATTCAAAAATTAACTAAAATATTGATCAAAAATTAATTTAGGAACTACATAGAATATTTAATAACTGTTCTTTATTTTAAAGTAAAAAAAAACTCAACGTCCTTTTCATTTGTGCTAGAAACATGGGTTGTGAAATAAATTTTAAATTGTTTGAATAAACAATTCATGTAACTAATTTACATTAAGTTAAAGAATTTAACGAAAATCTACTACATTCAACAAATGTTTTTCTGTCGCCAAAGAATTATTATTATAATTATTATTAATTATTAACTACATAAATCGTGAAAAACATGCAACAGACGTTACTTGAACTCTAAAAGAAATTGTATTGACTTCGTGTTTTAAAGATTAATATTTTGTAATGATTCGTATATTTTATCTGTCAGTTCTTCTCTACCACATTAAAAATTAGAATACATTGTAGGTAGTAGATTATAGTATAGATAATAAAGATCTGTTTGCACTTGCTGGAGCTTATGCAATTCGCCACAATTTCGATTGCACAGAATTAACGAAAAAGTAAGATTTAAAAAAAAAACTTTTGTTTTTCCATCAAACTTTTCATGATTATGTAGGTATTTATTTTTTTACGTTAAATTTTTTTTTGAAGATGATCCCAAAATACCTACTCAAATTCAAAAACATCCATCATTGTCTCGGTTTATTCAGCTACTGGCCTTTATATTTGCCACTTAAGTTTCTCAAAAACAACAAACTGCTGAAACTTCTTCGTATCGCACATGCGTCTTTTCATCTGAGCTCATTGCACCTATTTATGCCTAGTATATCGGTAGTGTAGTACCCTCTAGTCACCAAAAAAGCATATTGGCGGTCGGTGTAAAAAAAAGGCGAGAATCTATGAATCTGTGGACAAGTCTCTTTTAGACGGATATTAATGGCATTTAATTATGCGATAAATTCATTGTGACATTGAACACAAACGCTAAATTTATGCAAAAGATATACGCGCAACGCGACGACGACGACCGACGATCGACGACGCCCGTATCCGTAGGCTCTGGTGTGTGCACGAAGAAGAACACTAAATATTCCTGGTTTAGAATCAAAATGTTTACAATTTTGGTACAGATCGTTTTGGTTGTTGTTGTGGTTGGTTAGGCTATAAAGACCGAAGAGGTGGTGGTTATAGTTTAGTTTAGTCTTTAGTCTGGCAATAGGCGATAGATTCTGGTCCTAAAAGACGTGTCGCAATTTGTTAATGTTTTAGACTATAAATTTAGCGAATTTGTCCGACACTACGGCACGCATAGTTCGCTTTGATGATTTACTGAACGGAATGTGGCATGCTACGTCGTCGGTTGATCGTTGTGCAGTGAATACTATATATGTATATATGAACGCCTGAACAGTCCTCCCCCTTTTTTTCTCAGCCCCCTATTCTGTTCTGATGTTATATTGGTGAGCATCAGCAAATTGCTCTTCTAATATATATACGAGTGTTGTGAAAAGATGGGGTCCTTGGTGATCTTTCAGCGAATGCAATTATATCGCAAATGAACAGGCAAAGATTAATAACGCAAGACATTGCCATCTGCTAAATATATACCAATATAGTGTGTTGCCTGCTTGTACGCCATATATTGGTGTTATTGCAGTTATACTCGTAATAGGGTTGCCAGCATTTAATAGTCGCATGCGTGTGGGGATAGACGCAAAGAAAGAGAGAGAGAGTGGTATTTTTCTAAGTACGTATATATTTCTAAAAAAAAACTTCGTTTGTGCACTTTACTAGCGATCGCATAAGTGTCTCGTTCACTTTGCCAAAATGATTAATCTCACCTGACACATCCTGATATTATTGGGATTGGGATCTACAATATCAGTATAATATTCACGGAGTGCAAGGAACGTTTTTAAAAAGACCTGCCAATTTTGTGTGTGGTTTTAATGTTTCGTCATTCTGGTGCGATGACAGATGATCTGATGGGGCTTTGAAAGAAATTAATTTTATAATGAGCGGATTATTGTGTCAGTAAATTCCATACATACATATATGTAAGTTCATCTATTATGAGGGTATATGATGATTGTTTTTATAACGGTTTGATTTCCCGACTCATAATGCTGGTCTGGTATTTAGAATTTCTTTGACTTTTGGAAAAAATAGCTATGGAATTTTAATGCTTAAATTGTCCTAAGACCAGAAATAAGCACGGTATTGGTGTCTTTTTAATTAAGAAATCTTGACTTTTTATCGAAATCTAAAGAGTTTCTTGACAATACCGTTACCATTTACGCAAAACCTAATATTCATCTACCCGCCAGAGTAGAAACTTACGGCCATATTATTCACTCGATACATTCAGATTAAAACTTAAATCCGGATGTATTTACATTGAATTTGTTTAATTTACATCCGGATTTAAGTTTTAATCAGAATGAATCGAGAGAATAATATTGCCGTTAATGTTTGGATCATGAAAAATAATTCCGACAGAGAGCAGCATTACGTTCTGTTTTTGTAATGCATATGTTTTTTGATAAATTATTTCTGATTTGTTGATGGTTCATTTCTGATAATAAAAAATTGTCTATAAAATTGTTGTCCTCTCCAACAAAAATATTCTGTGGTTGAAAATGAAATATTTGTAGGATGATAATTTAAAAATAACTGTCCACATAAATTTCCACGTCTTCAGGTCTATATGGAACATGCAAAACTGAACAAAAAAAATATAATTGGTTAAACTGCTGCACTCAAACCAAACCTCAATTTTACCATTTTTTGTCCGTTAGGAATTACTGTTGTTTTACATTTGAAAAATTCTTCCGATTGCCCTTATTTGATATGTGGAAACCACTCACCAAATACCAGCCTTCAAGATTTCTTTGTCACTGCGGTAGAGCGTATATTGCAACAATGTTGCAACTCAATGATATGTGTTGTGTATGAGTTTGGTTGGGCATAATAAGCAATTTTGCTCAGAACAACCATCAGGAAACCAAATCAGTGGCAAAAGAATCCAATCAATGGCTGTATTGCTGCAATGGCTTGTGGCTGGTGTGTCTTGTTGAGTATATACTTTGTATTCAATTGCTTCCAAGGTGATTGGACACGCAATTCGAAAGTGATAGATACACTGACAGTTACCTAATTTGGAGTTATGGACTCTTTCATCTCATCATTATGCTATGAAAAATGACTGGAAGAGCGTTAAGTGTACTCCTTTTTTTTTATTGTTTTGTTGCGCGCAGTTTACCACACCACACCACACATATCGTCGTCGGTCGGTTATGGAAGCTTCTTCAGCTTTTTAATGTTCCGTTTAAAACATTGCAGGCACCTTGGGAAATATTTTAAAGACTTTCAGCATTCCGGCAAGTGCGAACGAAGCAATGAGAAATAACAAGACCACCTATGAGAAAAAGAGGATTGATGAGTGATGACTGATGCAATATGATGGCACCACCTATCTAGCACCTGCAATAAATGGAACATTAAGAAAAAAAAATTTTTTAATTTTCCTGAAAAGAACTGGCAATGTGCGGTGATGGTTATTTGTTTTCAAATGCATTTCAAAGGAATTTTGTTGGTTATATGAGGGAAAATAATTCTTCGAGAAGCATTTACTGTACCGCACGTACATCAACGCTATATTTGCTGTCAAATTTAAAGTTAACGCTCATAATGTTCATAAAGACACACATTTAGGTATAGTGCTGTGCAAATATTTTTTGTGATTTTTTTTTCCAACTTTAAAAATTAGTTGCAATAACTTTCTACAAAATTGGTACATAATACCTAATTCATTCTCAATAAATTTCAAAGTCCTATTTCCGTTCAGTGAATTTTTAAGCAAGACCTGAAACGCAGTATTATTTACATTGATTTTGACATTAAAGTTAAATTAAGTTCAATCGCTAAGTACTTTTTTGAGAAAATTTGAAGAAAATAAATGTTGTATCGAAACCCCTGGTGTACATAGATGAGCTATAGTAAAATTTCAAATAAAAGAGCTCTATTCCAAATTTCAGCGAATTTGTTCATCCATTTAGTCTCAAGCCTGATGTACAGATGTTTTACCTGGTAAGAAAATATAACTTAAAAGTCTTTTAATATAGAGACGCTTCAAATTTCTAAGTTTATAGCGGCAATGTTATTAAAGCAAAATATATCTATTAAATTTATTGTGAATTGTTCTTTAAAAATTCACAATTGAAGAGTGTAGCTTTAAACTAGGTTTTTTATTTATTAAATATTATTTTCAAAAAGTTTCTTAAAGTGAATGGATAATCATCTTTGAAAATAACGCCTCATTTAATTGTCCAGACTAGATTCATTTAATTTATTCGAGTTTATTTCTTTCAGTGAGAGCTTATGCCCGTCAAATTGGTTTTTTTTATTGGTTGAGAAAATTTTAACCTATTTAACGTGTGTTCAAACTCCATGCAAGAACTCATAATATTTTAAGATATGAAATGTTTTTTTTTGTCAGTGCTTTTTAATTTAAAAATTCTCACGTAAACTCCTTCAGTTCCAATGGACCTGATGTTTGTACACCACATCTTGCATGATAACTGATCTTCTCAACATTATTTTATTTTTTTTTTAAGAAAACTGTTCTTTTACTTCTGGCGTTCACCTTACAAATGAGAGATTCACGTGTTTGTCGGCAAATTAGACTGCACTACCATCACTTACCCCGCTTATTCATTCTAAACCTAATGCTCAAGTGCACCACACAGAATCTCAATTCAAATTTGCTGTCGGAATCGAAATATTCACGTTCCCTGCATGTGTATCTATAAACACAAGGCTCTAAAAGTTGTAGGATACATCGTCGGTCGATAACAGCATTTATCTATGATGGCCACTGACTCTGCCACTTATACTGCGCTGGTGGTTTCCGAAGAGAGTGAATTAAGAGTTGTGGTTATTTTTTTTTTTTTTTGACCACCACGCCGCCGCGCTGCGCTGCTGGGGCTGAAAGTCAGGAATGAAGGAAAAATTGACAAACCAAAAAAAAAAAACTGATACCAGGCTTCTCGAAGCAAAAACGATGCATTTGCAATGTGTCTTACGCTAGGGGGCATTGCATTTAAATGGTTTTGATTATTTCGTATTCCGGTCGGCAATTCGCGCCGGGGCGGTCCATTTGGTCTAGGGTCTAGGCACGTATTCCTTAAAAGAAAATTTAATTTACAATGCAAATTGGTATTCTGGGAGCGCGGAAGCTGCTTTATAGATACAAAGCATTTGCAAGACACAATTTTTTCTGTTGCCTGTTGCTGATGTTGCGCAACACAGAACACTGCACTGAGATGATGGCTGTAAGCATATTTAATTCAAACTATATTAATCGTGTCCGATACTACAGGCAATAAAACAAAATTTTACTTCGAGATCGATACAAGAAATGCGCAAACAAAAGGCGTCAGAAAACATTTACGTTTTGTCCTAAAAAAGTTAATGGAAAAATATAAAATTGATTAATGTTTGATGGTCGTTATAACAAGTAATAACTGATCAGTGATCATGGACCATTGACAGGAAGAAAAATTACTTCTTTTTTTTTCGTTTCAACTGCAAGCTGTATGAATTTTTCGAATAAAAATTCACTTGAATTAACGTTCTGTTCATTTTAGTCATGCTGACTTTAATATTATATAGAATTTTAATCTAGCTATGGGTCATTGGATTTGTTAAATCTGCATAATTTATCAAATAAATTCAAGGTGTAGATATCATAAAACGATGTGATGCTGATTTCTTGCATTTTTATTTGAAATAATCTTGGAATGCAAAACAAAGATGAGTTTCTTTTTTGAGAAACAGCAAATTATTAATTTTAAAAATGTTAGAATTATATATTAAGTCCGTTTTAATATTACTTTAAGCAATAAGTACAAAAATAAAGTCTCATCCCGTTCTACTAAGTTTAAATTTCGTAAATTTGTTTTGGAATTTGGTGACACGGGTTATAGGTTGCAAAAATTAAAGGTACCTACTTAAAAAGGGTTTGCCTTTTGGAATAACTTTAAACGTTCATAATCTGTCAGCTGGGATACTCAGAACTCAAAACTCTCTTCAAAAATTCTTCTGTACATTACTTTTTTGGCTGTTTATTAAACATTATTTTCCTTACTTTTATATAAATAAAATTTTAAACAATTATAGGTCAAACGAATTGAATCCAAAGCCTTTCCTTAAAAAAGTATAGGATGACAAATAAGTCAGACATTTTCTTGTCACTTTTTGTAAGATGTATAACTTAAACCCTTTCGATTTTCAGAAACAAAAATAAAGGAAAAACCAATTTAGTTCTGTCAAAACAAAATTACAGGGTTTTAAATTATGTATGTATGTATTTTAAGATCGACACGATTCCCACCTCAAACAATTCAATTTCCTTACCTATAGACTTAGGTACTTAAGAATGGAGCGCCACTCCTACATTAAAGCTTATACGCACTCGGCAATATACACATTTACCTACAACTTAAGCAATAAGCTCTTTACACGTAACAAACATTTTTGTCTCTTTAAATTTCCCCTGGAACACAAAACAAAATAACAATAAATTACAACAGCGATTTAGAGTCCTTAATCTGCTGCAATATATTAAGCTTTTTAAAATGACAAATCTATTCCAAAAAAAAAAAAAATATTTTCAGTTTGTATATTATATCGCCCCTATAACAAAAACAAAAAAAAAAACAAAGTAGCACATTTCTTCTAAACAACCAGCCGGACATGTTTCTTTAATGGTATATAACTTTAGTTTCATGGTCGTTTTCCATATAGGATTGACATTTTGTTGCCTTCTCAAAAATAAAAACCCAACCCAAGCCATTAATTTGTGCGCTTGTTTTGGTACATAAAACAACTTATATCTTAGAGACATAGCAATCTAACTTTGGCTCCAATCACTCAACAATAATCCACTTAGCTAGCAAAGTATCCCTCAAAAACTTTGTACACATTTATTAATCTCTTTTCCTTTTCGATAACTGAAACAATCCCAAACGTTATAGGTATATATGTAGGTATTAAGGTACCTACGAATATACCTTTTAGAATCTTAGTGACCCCATTTTTCGGAGTTGCAAACAACAAACGCCAAAGCAAATCCTTATACATTTCGAGCGATTTGTAGAAACTGCACCCATATTGGCCAACATCAGAGTGCTTCAATGACCATAAAAAGAACATAATATCTGTGCCCGATCACAACACCAAAGGGGGTCATTATGGCCAAAACAATAGCGCAAGCCTCTGATACCCTCGGGTGAGTAAATCACCTATGAGCAGGGACTACGTGACATAAACAACTCGCGCGTCGCGTCGTTCTTTTTTTTTTGTCTCATGCGAGTATAGTACGTGCACATGTACTTAACCTCACTCTCACTGCATAGGTCCGAGCCCCCAAAAATGGGTTCATAAGCCATCGTGCGATTCATTTGAATATTCCCATATTGGTGTTGAGTCGTAGGAATGTTTAGTTTCATCACTGCCATCAGCTTTCGAACCGAGTTTCGGGTTGGCGGAAGAGAAGCACAGAGTTAGCGCAGGCCCGCATGCGCGCACGTCAATCTTCCAATCGAATGCAATATTTAAAAACTGTCACGACTTTCGCGCATATATATGCAAAGGTGGGCTACTTATAGCTTCTTTATGGCCCCCGAGGGATGGTCGCCACTTTTGGATCTGTGCTATAGAACTGCCAATGCCGCTACCTACCACCTATACCACCACCGCTACTGGCGGATTACTTCACAGAGAGTGTTATTTCTTAATGCCACCCGCACTTGGGATTCAAATTGCTTATACGAGTATAGGTACCACAGCCAGAGAGTCACCTCACGTTTTCTATGATTCCATCTTGATTGCATCAAAATCAACTCAATCTTCCCCCTGGTTAATGTATACGGATGCCTGATGGGAGAAGAGCACACCTCCCGATTGGTGGTGTATCGGTGTACCTTTCCGATGATGGCGGTCACAAATTTATTGTCAAAGTGCGCTGACGCGCGTACTTACATATATGTTTCTATAGATTGTAGCAGCGCGAAGCGGTATACGTTCACGAAAACACCATTCAATCAGACGGAATTCGAATTCGAGGTCTTAGAGATTTTGGACCTGGATAAGAAGGCTCTCCACTCCATCACAGTGGCGTCGGTCGGCGGCGACGGCAGGGTGTCGCGTCCGTTGTCTTAGGCACGGGGAAGTAAAGCTATCACAATATAGCAGCTATACACATATTTATGTTGCATATATGATGGCCAACATCGGTGGACGCGACGATGATGGTGGCAATTGGACGCGTCTGATCTTGGTTTTAATTTATTCAGATAGTGAACAGGAACATATATATATATAAACCGCTGGCCAGGCAAAATAATATATTCGAAAGACTCAGTTACACATTTAGATGGTGCGAGATATGGGTTCTTATAAACATTCCGCACAGCAGCAGCGCAGCGCTCCGAGATGCATGTCGCCACTTTTGCTGCTGCTAGTGATGCGCGCCTCCGTATATGAATTGATTTCCATGTGCGATTCCTTTGGGGGATGTATTAAAAGTTGAATTTATTATGCATCAATGCTTTTCAAGCCAATGCATGTACATAATGTAATGTGTATGTGGATCTTTAGAAAAATTTAGCCTTCATATCGATGATGTTACTTTTGGTTTGGTATTTTGAAGTTTTGGGTTAAAATATGAACGGAATGCAGGTGGATAAGTTGTTTGTTTTTGTTTTTCTTCTTCTTCTTTTTTTTTGAAGAATCTGAAAAATTCATTACAGATCGATAATGGCAAAAATAAAAGGAATGTTTGGTGTAAACAGGTTGATGGTAAAAATGGGACTTTATCAAGTCATCTTCAGACGTTGTATATATGTATACCTACTTATAGGGATGTTAATATTCCCACAAACCCAGCTATCAGATAAACTTACATAGGAATCTTATTAAAAACGTTAAATATAAGGAATTTTACTTTTTGTTTTAAATGCTATTTTGTGTCCCTTTGGAAATGCTTTAGGTTGAAAAATAACTGATACTCCTATACGCAAAAACACGAAAAATATATTTACAGGATCACTTAGCCCTAGATATTTTTCACAATTAAAACATTTCTAGAGTAAAATGGAGTAAGAACAAAAAATGTTATCCGTTTTAAAGATTCATTTTGTGTTTGAAAGTTAATATTTAGAGGATGAACTTCGAGGATCGATTAGAACTAACACTCATAAGCACTAAACATCACGCCACGGGCTACTGATGAATAAAATTTCCCCGGGATAACTAATTTCAGCCATGACAGTAAAACTCATTTTTCTCATGTTCACAATTACTTACAGAGTTCATGAATCTACGGCCCACAAAAGATGGTCCGTTATTATATAGGAAGAAGCAATATTAGCTGTGTTTTATTATCCACATAATCTAATCTGGATCAATTTTCCTACTTTCTATCTTAATCTATTCCAATAATCCAAAAATTAGTTCTTTTTCTGACGGGTAGATAGCTAGTATTTTGGTTTTGTGATAATAGGTCCGTTTCTTTACTCGCCCGCGGGATCCCGTGGTATCCCAAATCTACCCAAAATGTGTTTCTTTGCTTTTTACTGGCACAAAAATATTTAATTCATTTCCCCTTCAGCAAGAATTTAACCGAACATTTTAACTAATGCATTTATTGTTTCTTAAACTACTGACAATTTCTGTTTTTAAATTTGACGCTTACCCAGAAGCAAATCAGGAACATCCCAAATGCGTTTCCCTACTTTTCATTTCTGGTCAAAAATTATAACAAAAACATAAAAAAGGCTCGAGTTCAAACTTCATTTTCCAGTTCTTCAAAATTAAAACAATTAATACTTAGAATACAGGAATCTTTATTCTTGGTGCAGTTTAACTTTATCAATCACAAAATTCAAAACATATGTTTCCTGCTAGATTCACACTCTTACCTGACCTCTACAACTTATAAAGCTCATGCTCTAGGTAAGTTACAATTGGCAACAAAATCAAATTACTGCAACAGAGCTCAGCTTAGCCTCAGCAACGTGGCATTCCAATTCCACTTATTAGTCGACCCATAAGCAACCTGAACTAATTAAATTCATTACAAGTATGTGGCCAATCTCTATAACCCTGAGGTTCAGATAACTTTAGCCACAGCAACAACAAAACAAAACAGCATTATTAAAATGCCAAGTCGAACCACCGATCTAGTTGCATGCCAAGAGAGATTCCATCACAAACACAATGCACTTTATAGCAAGAGTCAAGCCAAAGTGTAAGACTCTGACTCAGTCCTGGTCGCTTTGCCGTTCGTTTCGGTATATAGCAAGACAAACTCAAACTCAATGACCATATTCCCATCCGCATTGCAGAGATTTTCTTCGAAGCTGAGCGCGCCGCAAACACATCTTCGAGAGGGTCAGAATGCCAGAGGTCTTTACAAGGGTTCACATGTGATGTGCAAAAACTCTTGAGAATTTTTTTAGCCTCCAAATAACAACAACTGGATGCAAGAACGAAATTAATCCCCGATAGTATAAGTATATTAAGGAGCAACAGAGCATCTATCCAGGAAGTCGATAATGTCGAAAGAGAGATTTTAAAATCTCTCCTGATGATGGAGTCTTTAAGAGCGTTTGCACCTCAACAAATGCTGTTGACTATATTTGACTATAACAAAATGGTTAGAATGTCATTTCGGGCACATCAGATTTTAATGAATCATTTAACTTTGCGCAATTCGTAAATTAAAGGGCTCCGCCAACGGTCCTGGCAGAATAAGTATAGACTTTTAGTTCCGAATGGACCATAATCGAAATCTGCAAATTATACATTCGCCAGCTGGATGAATTGCTGCTGTTGCTTGCTGTATAACGATGTTGGCGACGATGATGGCAACGATCGAAGAGCATGCAGCAGACTGCTACCAATCCATCCATCTAAGCACCCGAGCGCAAGTGCTATAATTCCACCTACTGGCGAAATCAATTTAGTTCGTGTGGCACGTGCTCTAGAAAAACGGAATCAGCACCAGTGCCCGCCTTCTCTGGAGCACCTTGAGTTACAATATGGTTTTTTGTTTGCTGGCAAAAAGTGCCAGGCGCTCACTGTTATTTCACCAAATCGTCCGCGACCGCGTCCTCATGCTGTGGTCTAGGAGTCTAAAAAAGAACAAGACCAATGAAGGCCAACACCATCACCGATTAAAGGAATTCTATGCTCAGGAATTGCCTGCCGCTCCACGGTGGTGCTGGATTGGACCGGGATTGATAGATGTTTCGACGAAATTAGAATTCAATTGGTGTGGCGCAAACAATTTGCGCTAGCAATCGTTCGTTGTGGGTTGTGTATTCGTGAGCGGCTATGGAGTGTGTGTCCCTCTGTTGATTGAAGGTCTGAGCTGCTGCTGAAGCTGATGGTGGAAATTGCTTTGCTTTAGAAGTTGGAAGGCAGCAGCTTCAGCATCAGCAGCGTTCAGCCATCCATCTGTGAGTTTGTGTATCTTTTTGACTTGAGTCGCGATCTGTTTTTCTGACGTTCTCTGTCCATTTGGTCGCTGCAGCCAACCTGCGCTAAGCTAAGCTCAGCTTATTCTATTATATGGTGACTTTCGCCTGGCATGTCGTGATCAGTGGCAATTATCCCGTAAAATTGTGGATATATCTCTGTGGCATGATTTCCGACAGATTTGCTCCTTTCTGCATGATGGTGGTGTGTCTCTCTGGTGTTTCAGCTAATATTGTATATAGAATGTATCGTGTTGGTTTAGTTGTTGTTTATAATGTTTGGTTCTTTGTCTCTTCGATGGTTTTTTTTGGTTTTACAAGTACAAAAAAAAAAGTGGACAAAAAAATAAAGATAAACGACGAAACTTAAATTGCTTTTTGCACATATGCTGTTTGCTTGTTTACACGTATTTAGTTGCCACTTGGATTTTTGAAGGAGATTGTCTATTATACCTATAAAGACTTTGATCATTTATTCTTTTGCTTTTTTTTGGAACCCCAAATTGTCCATATATTATTAGAATGAGTCATGCAAAGTAAACGATAGGTTTTTGATATACATATATGTAGTTAGGGGATTGGTGATCAGTGATTAGCGTTAGGAGGTTAAAGGAGTATTAGGTGTACATTTTCGTGAAACTAATTGGGGGTTTTGTCGACAAAGATTTTATAAAAGTGTATGTCAATTGTTGATATTGTTACTGCACGATTTAAGGGAACCAATTTGGGTGCATTCTTTTTAAGTCTTAATAAACGAGTATAAGTAGTTAAAGAAACCTTAATTTTAAATTATCTTAAAGTTCATCGTGATATATAAAACAATGGAAACGAAGGAAAAAAACAGACAAATAATGGAAAACGGAGGAGATGGGGGCGCCGCTGCTACTGCGCCTAGAGGCCTTAAAACCAATTGGTTAAACAATGTTGTTTAAAAACTTATGACTTGCCTGGGGTTCATTAAACAGGTGAATAGTACTGGTAATGGTTGTTTAATTATAATTGCACATGAAAGACCAGACTTTTTTGTTTATTGTTTATACTTTAGTAAAAAAAAAATATACCGAAAACAGTTATTTTACCTCCCATAAACCGTGGGTTTTATTTTCCACTAATGACTGAACCGTTAACGGCTGAACCGATTTTGATTAAAAAATTTGTACAGGAGCTTGTTTATCAGTAAATGCTTAAAATAAATAAATAAATTGGTTGTCGCGGCAGCTCGTGTAGAACCACTGCCTATAGTGACTTACAACTCTCAACCATTTATGTGTGCGTGTTATTTGCAGGAATAGAGGGTACCACCTACAATTTTCTGCCGAATCCGAACGGCCTCGGTGAGAAACTATTTTTCATGAAAAGTGGTATACTCTTGGAGAATTTGTCAATTCGTAGCAAGAGGCAGTGACCCATGAAATATTTCTGTTTTTATGTTGCATAGGCTGGGAATAGAACCCAAAGACTTTGACGTAACTGTCCAACGTGCTACCCATTATGTCGCGGGCTACTATTTAAAAAAAAGTATTTTAACTTAAAGAACGAGTTTTATACTTTCATCTGGTTTACTCTTTCTTGCAAAACCAGTCGCTCTCCAGATATCCGCAATCGTATCTCAAGCACATTTTTTGTGAAAAGACTATATGCATCAATTGCTCAAAAGTCGTACTTTCCTAATTAAATTCAACATAATACTAGTGATTATAATTTTCTTGTATTTCTTTAAATTCCTCCAATTTAAAGCTATTCAGATTCATCTTTAAAAATGTCATTGTTAATTCGCATTGAAATTGTATTAATTTAAATTTTGCATTCATTGAAAATGAATTGAATTCCAACGAATCTTAAACTAACAAATTTCTATAATCCACCTTAGCTCGTTTAGCTCTTATGAATCTACCCCCAGCCCAACCAAAAACAAATAATTTCCCACGGCATACCAGCACACGATGCACCAACATGCTATACAGGCGCACGTATTTACCAGCCTTATCTTGACACAGTTAGCATTCCAGCTCACAAAATTCCAAAAACAAAACCCAAAAAGCCAAGACTCAACCATAAACATTATACATTACATATATACACAGTTCATTATGTGAGATTCATGCAGACCGTTTTTGGATGCACGCGAATCTACTGTGGGATAACTATATGTATAAGCAATCCTATATACCGACTATGCTGCTTTATGGTTAAACCTAATTAATGTCCTGTTACGAAATTAATCCGTTGTAAACATGGCATTGCGCACGTAAGACGTAACATTATACAACCAACGGAAAATCAATAGCTTTTCATTTCCCTTAAAATAGCTAGCATCGGTGTGCTCTGCAAAGATTTCAGAGATCTGCATCTTCAAGTCTGTATAAAGATTGAAGGTGATTATCGATCGGCATTTTGATTTTGGATACCAAGACTATACAAGTCATGGTGTTGTTAGTGTAAACTGCTACTAGCTAAGTTCGACTAAACCTATACACACTGATGATAGATGTGAGTTGAATTGAAAATTGTATTTGACATTTGAAATTTTAAAATTTTGTTTGACTTTTGGCAGAAAAGCTTTTTCCCTTGATAGTAAGCATGATAGCAGACTGTAGTCATATACCAATCCGCATTTGCTTGACAATCAAAAATTAATGATCTATTTCGATCACATCTCTGCCATCTGCCAGTGATAAATTTTATTGAAAATATCATTTATTTCAGTTAATGGGCATGATGTTCGTATTAATGGCCAACCTTTTTGGAGCACATAAATTGGCAATCTCAATTTACAAGCCAAAAGGTGTCATTTTTAAAAGTTCATTTGGAAAGTAATTTACCAGACCTGTCTCAATTAGTCTCAATAATTGGTCTTCACCTATATATATTCTTAAAGATAAAGTGGTAATCATTACCGTTAATTGAGAAATTTTTAAAATCGTATAAAGATGAATGAATATTAAGAACATGGCTCATTTTTTTGTTTTTGTGTCCCTATATTTATAAACACTTATTTCAACTAAATTTGACATTTTAATTGCAGAATTCGGTCTGCGTTCAAGGTCTATAAATTCACAAAAATTGCGTCACCTGCGGCAGCATCAGCAGTAGATATGCCCTTAAAAAGGAGAAAACTAATTTAATTTTTGTTCAAAATTGCAACATTGTATATAGCCAGAAATCGAATAAATTTCAATATAAATGTGTGGTGTTTGTGAAAGGAATTTGTTGTTTTGTGGAATTCGACTTTTTGAAACCTATCAAAGGGGATTTGATTGTCAAGAAAGTTTTGATATATTGTCGATTGAAACGGAATGTACCGCTAATTTAAAGAAGTGGTAACTTAACTGTATTGAGATAGTGTAGTATTTTTTTTTTTTTAATTTTCTCAAAAATGGCTCTGAAGATTTTGATTAAACTTTATACTGAAGCTATTATGAGAAATCTGAGTTTCAGGTTTTGGACAGAAAACTCGCATTACGGAAATAGGGTTTTGACTTTTTTTGGGAAAATTGTCTTATTTTTAAGTTATTCATATATAAACTTTAAATGGCAATTTTTCAAATTTGTATGCTTCTTAATACTTGAAAGAATAAAGCAATCGTATTTTTGTCTACTTAGACACTGTCTATTTTCAAATTGGTGGAAATATGCTTTATTTAATAATAATAAATATAACATAATTCACGGTTAAGACAACTACACTCTTGTGTCTAAGTTAGGCAGCTATAAGACAACAATAAAGAAGGTTTTTAAACACATTTCCCAAAGTTGGACAGTTGTCTAAAGTTAGACAACGTTTATAAATAAAACCAATTGTGATGTTTTTCAAGCAAAAAAGAATTAAACAAAAAATCAATTTTATTAGTACTTTTGACTTTTTAACATTTTTCGTACAATAAAGTAGTAAACCACAAGAGCAAGTTCGTGCGATCTATAGTCGTGCATATTTTTTTTCTAAAATAATGTTTCACGTAATTAAATAATTTTTAAATACCTAAGTACTTAATACTTACAAATTTTGTTTTATAAAAATATCATATTAATTTTGAATATAACTGTTGTGTTAGATTTTTGAATTTTTTTTGCGTATTTTACATCAGCATTAAGCAGTATTAAATTAGATAGAGAAGAGAAAGAACTATAAAGCTTTGAGATAATAAATACTGAAAAATTTAATCAGATTAGGTAAGTATTAAAGGAGTATCTAGTTATTACAAATATTAGGCACATTTCAGTTCCTTTAGGCAAGGAAGATCCTCATGTTTATATAATTTTGTTTAGGTTTGGAAACTAAATTTGGATCACCCTGTCTATAGAAATATAAAAAGTAAAACATTTTAATAGGATGAGAAAATTTAACCTTTGTTTTTTATTTTTTAAATAATGGTCCCTCGTGGCGTATGCGTGATATATTTTAAATATATTTTTTCTTTTAGTTTTAGTTTTAGTCTTTAGTTCCCGTCCTACGATGATATTATGGGTATATAAATGCTAATTACACATTTCTATAATTATTGCTTCAATAGTGATTTATAAAACCATTTTTACTCCAATAAGCTTTTAACGTCAAAAATTGGGATTTTGTCCCGCGTCCATCTCACTTGGAGTAATCAGTTGATTATTAAGGCCCTTGGCATTTTTTGTCAAGTTCATTTTATCCTACATATTTATGTATGTTTGTAGATTTCAAGACGAATATCTGCCTTTTATTTTATCGTTATTTATCATTTATAGTCCAATAACTACATATGTACATCAGACCTTGCGTCAAATCCGGTAGTTCTGATTTTTATAACTTAGCAAAAAATCAGAACTAACGAATTTGACGCAAGGACTTCCTCCTAAGAGACGACAGGGTTACTGGACTATTAGGTCATATTTAGATATTTAAATCCGTAAAAACTTATTGATTCATAACATTTTATCAAAGTGACTAAAGATCATTTGTCGAATTTACGAGTAGTATCATGTGACTTTAAGAAAGCATCATAGCACTTTATTTCAAAATATAGTCCCTTTAATACCTGCTAGCATCAAAAGAAATTAAAAACAACAACAACACAAATCAAACAAACAAAAGTTACAATCTTTTGATTGTAAAGTGAATGGCAAGCGCCACCTACGCATTCCGTAAATACGAGACGACAAATGCACTAGGTACACTATTCAACTTAATGTGTAGGTGGCATAGTGTAGTGCACTTCATTGAGCCAATAAACAAAATAACCACAAATACAATCTCCTTCTTTTTTTTGTTTTTGTTGTTGTTTTCTGTTTTTTTTTTTGAAAGATGAATTACAAAAGCATGACAACAGGAGAATTGAATTCAAATCACATCCAAATTCAGTATAATAATTGCAAGGAAGGCATAGAGTATATTTGTGGTTATATGGGAATTGTGCGCAAGCACCAACCATTCACATTGCCTTCACTTTCCATTCGATTTCGATTTAGCACAATTATACGACTTAGCGTGAGATAACACTATATTATGACTCATGAGCGACTCATTTAGGATGCTACAAGCTATACGATCACTTCTTGCGCAATACGCGCCACCGCTGCAGACGCAAAGCACACTTTAAAGCGTTATCGTGGAGCGATAGAAACACAAACAACGACGCGGCGGCGCAGCGCAGCAGTCAACAGTAATCAACTACACCATCGTCGATTGGGAGTCATAGTTATTTATTGATTTTTAATTATTGTCAACAGTTTCAAAGCCAATTAGTACGAAAATTGCTAAAACATTATTTTCCAAGCACACATTGGCGTGATGGTGTCTCCCATTGATATTATACGAATACTGTGACGTCCGCAGATAACTGAAACCCCTGACGCTATTGCTGACTTGATTGACTGATTCATTGACAATCGTCATCGATTCCAGATGGTGGTGGCTGTGTCGCTATGTCTTTCGATGACAACAATGAAAGCGCAAAAGGTTTAAATAAATTGCCATCAGGGACACCGCTGCCGCCGTCGTCGCCGCAGAAAGAGAATTCAAACAGATCGATCCAATGGGGAATGAAAGGAGAACGCATCGTGCAGCAGGCAATAGGTCGTAAAAGATAACAAACAAAGATCTTCAAAAGAGTACGGCGTCAAAGAGAAAGGATATTTATGACAGTCATAGAGAGTTATCGTTTAGATGGTTTGACTTTCCTATGGAGGAAAATCACAATAAGTATGTATATGTATAGAGCTATAATAGAGTGGATTTGGAAGGATCTTAGATGTCATTATTTAAAATGGAGCGACACAAAATAATGAGATTGAAATGAATACCATAGCTTGTTATTTGTTTAATTGTTTTTTAAGAAAAGTTTACAGTCAGAAAAAAATAGTGTTTTTAGTTTTCGATTTAATGAGGAGTAAAGCAACATTGTTGCACATCATCTATACGAGGACCACGGTTTTTTATATAGAGGTTTGGTTTTTTAAATTGGCAATGCTGTGTCTTTTGACAGTAAATTTGACAGCTGACAGATGAGTTGTGGTCCGGTTTTAATTTTTTTACTTGCAATATATAGATAGACTGCTTTTAGACGAGAGCGATTTTTAAAGAAGAGGAACATCTCTCCACACTCTGCAATTTTTCAACCTCAAATAATTACTTTGTTTAAAAGCAGTCATAGAACAATCACCCTGAACAAAATACCTACAAACTTTAATTGCCAATATAATGCCCCAGCTCTTCTGTTCTATAAAAAAAAATGTGAGTGCCGGAACTCACAGTTAAGATGTGTAAATATCAAATTAAATATTCAAGTGCTGGTTTTACATCACAGAATTGCGACGAGTTCGAACTGTCAACCAAATTTCAACCAGAACTCAACTTGATCTTTCGATTTAGTTTGAAGTACCAACGAACGTACCCAATATTGAACGTATCCAATTAACATCAACGTATCGTAACGTGTAAAATCACAACGTAATGTGTCACAGAAATTTCCACGTTGTTAGTTTACCCTACCGCCGCCTCCGCCGCCGGCATAGATGTTTACAATTTTATTTAAAAACAGAACTAAAATGAATTTCTGGATTTAAAAAAAAGATATAACATAATATTGTCAATGTTGCCGTTGATTTGTTATGATTTTTTTCATCTATTTCTATTTCATGTCGATTTTAGATAATTTTATGCCCTTCCCGGCTAAACAGGAGGAAATAGACAACATCTCATACAATTTCTTTCTTGTTTTGAACCAACCTACACGCCCTAGCCTTTTGATCTTATACAAAACAGCATACATATGTATATATTTGCCAGGCATTTAAATTTTGTTTAAATTGTAATTTTTTGTTCTAAAATTAAGAACTGGTTCGGGAGGAATTAAAAAAAAATAAAACTCTGCAATTAATTTCATAGAGGTCTGTCCATATATAGCTTCAGATAAATACTACTTTATATGTCTTAGCAAAGAGACATTTAATTTAACATTTTCGACAGAAAATTAAATGTCTTTCAATGTTAAACTTATATTTAAAGATTAAATGTACTTTTAATGTCTTCATAAGCATTCCATTCATTTATATGTATGTATACAAAAAGAACACGAACCAAACTTGAACAACGACATTTCAATATACTATATAGTATTTAAACATGTGTAAGAAACTTCGTAAAAATGTTTAATAAATTTCTAGATCCAAAATCAAAGATTATTTCTCCTCCAATGACGTTTCATTTTTTGAATTGAGTAATTATCACTTTTTGTGTGGTAATAAACGCTGTATCAGCTTTCCTCTAACGCACACAAGTATAACCAAACATAAACGTAAACAATCCTTCCTGCTGCTTTCCTAGAGCACATTAAATTGTTTCGTTTTTAAAAACACTGTCAACTTGTAGACGTATCATTAAATACGATTCCTTAATAGCCTGTCATTGGCATCACACGGGCATTACAAGCGAGAGAGAGAGAGAGAGAGCAGAAGAAAACCAAAACCTTCCTGATGTAGTAGATGTGTATTAAACGCCTGTCGTTTCCTCCGTCTTCCCCGATATGTACGGGTGAAAGAACACAACTCAACAACAAGCCAAACATTGGGCAGAACTTTTAATTCTCCAACATGTCCCATGTGTCCACCTCCTCAGACAGAGCCAGAGAAAATTAAAAAAGAAGACCATATATAGGAAGAACTCTGAAACGCCTCGTGTCACTCTAGACGAGCCAGCGTATATAAATAGTAGGCAAATCTTACGAAAACCTCAAAACCAAACTACATGAAATAGGTACACCACATCCCGATGGAATAATCTGCCGTAGCATCCCGTCTGACGGGTGTGTTTGAACAAGCGGAAAACACCACTTGCACAGAATTGCGCGATTGTACGCGGCATTGGTCGCGATCAGGCTCCGTCTTCCTCCTTAACTTCATTTGCCCACCAGGATGACTTGAATCTTGGAATAAGAAACCGGAACGTGAGGAAAATCACACTCCACCACACCATTTGCGTACACTCCACTCAGCCGCGACCGCAGAGCCGCCTCCACTATTATATTATACCGCTGCTATCACGCGCTATCCTAGGAAAATTGATTTACGATTATTGGCAAATGCCGGTGAAGTCATTTGGAGCTCTCTGAACATTGAGCTAAAACTGTAGACCTGATGTGTATATAGTTAGCTGGTTATAGTAAGGCTTTTTCATGGACAATTCCCACCGAGCATGCAAATGGTGCATATTAAAACTTGCTGGTTTTAAATATGTATGTCCGGATGGACTTCTTTGCCTATTATACGTCTACTTTGCTTGAACCTATGATGTTGTTTTGTCGTCATTTGCCAGCCAATTCTGGAACTGGAATAGCCATTAAGCTCAAGTGCCAAATGAAGGAACGTTTTTATTTTCATAGTCGTTCGTCGTTGCCGTCCACCGTCCACCATCCACGTCGTCCGTCGCTTCGGCTACTCTCTTCTTGGATATAGTTTTACCATTTTTACGATCACCTTTTTTAAATGACAGGCTCAAAAAGGAGGCGGGCAAGGCTTATAGATAGAATAGAAGAACAGGAATAGAATTCAGGATTACGGATAATGTTAACAAAGTACAGGTTACATGCGCTATACAGGTGTTTAAACCAAAAAAAAAAAACACAATATACGGAGTGGTGTAAGTTGCGTCTATATACGTTATGGGCTTGAATGGCATTGGTGAGAAATTTATGGTTGAATCTTTGACTATAAAAGTAATTTTAAAAGATTTTGAGTTTTTGATCGAGTTTTCCAGGGGATTGATTCAAGAATTTTACCTTGACGGATCGAGTTTTTATGCGGTGTTTTTTTTTTCCATTTTGTATTTTATTGAACGATTAGATAAAATAGTTTTAGCAATACGTTAGAGCACAGTATCAAATTCAATTGAAAAATGAAAATAAACAGAGCAAGTATTTTATCTAGAAATATTAGCCTCGTTTTATTATATCTACGGGTCTGGGTTATCTTTTAACACGTATTACAAAAACAACATTGGATCTAGGTTTCTTTCGAGGTTTCCTTTATGGATCCAGAAATTAGTTTCTACCCTGGTCGACAGATTTATTTTAAAGCTTTTTAAGCTTTTTAAATGGTAAGAAAAATGTAAAGAAAAAAAAACGTATCTACATTAAAAATAAATAAACATAGGGAAAAAGAGATAAGCATACAACATTGTTTTCATTTGGATCCGTAACGTTTTATTATATCGGGGTGAACGATATGGATTATTGGCGATAAAAAAAAACTATACATATTGGCTGTTATATTGAAACACTTCTTTTCTGTACCTATATGTAAGGTTTATAGCCATTTTCAGCGTATTGAGCTTTTGATTCACATGTTTTTCTGTATATGTTTAAATTTTTGTACAGAGAACTCCCATAGGTATTTGAACAACACTTTTAATCTTATAATTACTTCAATTAACTTTTCAATGGAATTTTTATTATTCACTCAAGCAATTTACATATATGCCTCCTCATTTTTTTTAAAATAAAATTTAGGGAATTTTTTAAATTATAGGTACTTAAAATTAAATCCTTGACCCTAAAGTTGACTCGATTATTCAATAATTGAAGCGTTTCTCTGAGGAATTATTACAATATGAAGGTTTTTTTAATAATACAAACTCTATACACTACTGAAATACATCAGCCAAGTAGAAGACTTAGCACTATTTAATTGGACTTGTTGAATTATTGATTCAAAATAGCTTTTTACGGCCTTTAGTCCACATAAATTTAGGCGTTTCGTCCCGGCGATCTCACTTGGACTCAACAGTTGACTAGTGAGGAGGAGGACCTTGTCAATACGCAATTTTTGTTAAGTTCAGTCCATCTAACATAGATTTCATGACGAATATCTAGTGTGAACTATATCCAACAAGACTAGAATTCCTAGTCATTAAATTGGAAGTTTTTGTTTTTGTTTTTTTGCCCAGGGCCTGGCATTGTTTATATGAAGGTTTTTTTAATAATACAAACTCTATATACTACTATTATTACAATATCAAATTCAAAGCGCTTCCCAATATATTTAATAACTTCAAACAGCCATCCAATTAAATCATTTTTGAAAAAAACGCAAATAAAAAGGCGAACACATGGGACAATAATCTTTCACACATCCAAAATATAATGAAATGAATGGATTATTTTATTCATTAGGAATGGAAAGTTTAAAAATATCATTAAATACAAATTTGCAAATACCTTTACGAAACGAAAAACACACGAAATTCTTGTTTATTATTAATTTATGCAAACTACTATTTTTGAGAGAAAACTAATTTAATTTTTTTCAAATATGACTTGAGGAACATTTTTTTATGTTTTGGAGTCTTTTTAAATTTGCTAAAATAACGATTATTTCTAATTTGAATTTTAAGGTTTCGATGTCAGCTCTTTTGTTTCGCTTTTTTATTTAACTATGTACATATCTTTTAAAGTACACATAAAATTTAGTTACAATTTATATATTTTCAATTGGTCTTTTATAAAGACCTTATCATATTCTTAGAAATATTATACATGTACATATAAAATTATTGACCTATGTACATAATATGGACAAATTTAAAATATTTGAACTTAAAAAAATGAAATCAATTTTTAATTTCCTTTCGCATTTTGAATTGTTTTAATCGTTCCTTATTTAGAACTACTCTTATAGTTCTCTCAATTCTCAACGTTATATCGTAGAAATGATATAATTTCTTAGGTGCATAAATTATTGCGCAAACTTAAAAGTATATTATTTTAAATTTTAACTCCAGTAAATACGAAAAAGAAATAAAAATAATAATTATTATAGCCAGAAGAATTTCAATGGGTATAAATTCAGTTTCAATGATACGTCACGCTTTACAGTACACAAATCTAAAGTAATATATTGCGCAGGTTGTCAAAGTTGAAAGTGTCAAAAAATAAAAAAATAAAAAATGGCTGTTCGAGTGCACACAGGAACTTAACACGCAGCATTAGAAACAACAACAAAATATTGAAATAAAACAAGTAAAGGGGCACTGGATCCACCATTTTCCCACCATGGGCGTTTTTCTTTTTTCGTTCAGAGTAGAGTCTGAACACTCCGAACATACTCTGAGTGCTCTGCTCTGAGAGTTCAGATTTATTTATTTTCGCCATTTTTACTGTTTTGATGTTTTTTTTTCTACTTGTCAAATTTGTGTTCAGCTACTCAACTCCGTCTTCTCTATCAATTTATTCCGAGCTCATAGAGCGCGCTTTGAACTTGCCTTGAACATGCTCAGAGCGAAAAAAGGAACACAAAATTGGAGCTCTGAATGCTGTGAGCTATAAAAGAAACACGATTTTTTTTTGACAGTTCAGGCTCTGCTCTGAACTAAAAAGAAAAACGCCCCGTAATACCTCGATTTTGACAGATGCGCAGAACTCAAGAAAAATGAAAACGCTAAATGTTATTACCTTTAATATGTGTACTGTGGTCACGCTTTACTTAAATGGTGGGATGACTACTACTTACAATTGAATGTGTTCACACCCGAACGCAAGTTAGTTAAAAAAATCATTGGGCAGGTTAGACTTTAAATTAATTTCTAGAAGACATGTTTTTGTTAAACAGGATACGAAGAGTTAAATTGTATCGAAAATTCATTATGTCCAACAATCGTTGTGATTGTGATAAACCTTCATGTACTTAATTGAGCAAATATTTACTGACGATGCAAAAATTATGAACGTTAAAAGTGTGATTTTTCGTGCAATTAAGTTGAAAAATCCTTAACGCAGCTATATGGTGGGAGCTCCTGTGAAATGATGAATATACAGATCTAAAATATTTGTCCGTCTATATTTTACATTTTTCAACATGCAACCGCAAATGAAAAAGTTAAAGTATGTAGGTAGCGTGAAAAAAATTGAACTACAAGTTAAAATTCAAACTTTTAATCCCAGTTAACCACACATGTGCTCCAAATTCCTTTGACCTATACATCTATTGCTGTCATGGGAAACATATTGTTCAATGTATATTTCTGTATTAATCTGTCCGCAAGGTCAGTTCAAATTCCGACGTTGTTCCCACCCTTAAAAAAAAAATGAAAAAAACTGAAAATGTATACGCCTTCTAAGGACACCAGGTGCAAGTTGAGCAATTTATTATAGTTCAGCTACAAAGCTTAGCAACAAATTCTATACATACATATATTCACATTTTTGGGATATCTCTAGACACTGGCCTCCGTCCTCATCTGCAGACAACCAGCTGAATTATATTCAGACAACCTTCTCATAAGCATGTGCGCACATTTTGCATATTATTATATATACATTTGCGCTGCTCCTGATTGTGGTCAAGCGCTGTACAATTATTCTTTCTGGTCACAACTTCTAATGTCAAATTGGATTCCGTTCCGGTTTTTAAATATTTTTTTTTTTTTGCCGAATGCATTGATTTAAATAGTTCAATTTACTTAAATGTACAATTTAGAATGCAAATTAAATGCTTCAGACTTTATTTATGGGTTGGCACAAACTTTTCAACGCCAAGACATGTTATTAATGAGCCCAGTAAAAAGCTGGGCACTCATACTCAATATACAGTTGTGGTGGGAAAAAGAATGCCCATCGCCAATAACCCGGCTGCATATGGGCGAAGTTCTTTACTTGAGGGTGCTTCTTGGCACAACTGTCGCTCTAATTGACCATTTTTCTGTGACTAAATCAACCACCGATCGCAGGGCCTACATGTGTATATACCCCAGTCCCAGCTAAACAAAATCTAACCGCAACCCACACGCTACGCTGCTGGTGCTGCAAATTCCAATTCCGAAAAGCAATTCCGATTCTCGATCCAGTGCCATTTGTTGCCAATCGAAATGACTTGTACTATTTGTGCTGTCCAGGCCGGCTATAGGTATATAGAGGCACCAAATTTATTGCCCACATTAATGCTCGCTGGTCCGATGAAGTTGCAGCCGGCTGTTGTTATGTCGGCCCTTGTTGCTGCTGTTGCTGTTGCGTGGTGGCTGCAGCTAGCTTCACAGCAAAGCCTCCACAAATCTGTGTGTTGTTGCTGTTTAAGCCAATGAGCCATCAGAAGACAGAGCCATTGAGCCACCTGGGCGATATGATTGATGCTTGGACATGATTATTGTTTCTCGGTGACATGCACCTCTGGGTTTAGTATTCTGAGGCGCGGGAGACACAAAACAACGACATATCTGCTTGCGGCAACATTGTAATCAGACCATTAGTATAATGGCACAAATCATTCTAAGGCGGATGCCAAGGCAATTTGATCTTTGGCCGCGTGAATAGTGAAGACATCATGATCGCGACTGCAGTCAGGTGGATGAAGATGATGATGATGATGAGGCTGATGATGGTGTCTGCATAGCATCCTCCAATTCACACACAATTCTGAGTGAGGCCACTACGTGACAAGCGACACTGGGGTTTATCGTTTGAAAAGATGCACGTTTCACGACGACCAAAGAGACGACGACGACACATTGGATTATTACTATGGTTATGCTGCTGCTTATGATGATAATAATATGCTGGATGTGACTATTGTGTACTTTTGTGGCAAGGATTAGACTTTTAATGGTGCCGATTTGTATGGAACTCCCAGTAATGTGGTAAAGCAATGATATCGTTTCCCAAGAAGTTGTTTCGAATTTCTAAATAAAAAGGTGAAAATCCATATGGTACCATTTTTAGCCTGATGTAAGGAAGAACATGGAGCTGGTGGCTCATATGCTACATAGTGCAATTGCCAATTCATGTCATATGAAAAAAAAAACACGTGGCTCATGTGGCGTGAATTATGAAACTCAGACAAATTATGTTTGATGACCTTTATTGTGATAAAAAGCATGAAATATAGTTGTACCTAACTACTCTTAATATTTGTTTGGCTTTGTGCATCGTTATTTTCCAGTCGATTATGTCGAGAGATGCAGTAATTGGCCCAAAGGTCTGCATTTTCTGCAATACATATTTACATCTAGATAGGCAGCTGTGAAATGGTTTTGTGTAAAGAAAATTTGTATTGTATTTGTAGTGCTATCGATGAATAAGGTTGCAAAATATGAGAAACGCCACTTAAAGAATTCTTGTAATTGTAAGGTTTTGTTGGTTAAACCTTTAATGTTTTCTGGTTGATTCGAATTCAACTTAAGAACTTAACCTTTAATATAATCCTTACGCTAGTAGTTTTTATGGTAGAAGCGTAGAAGGTCTGCCGCGTTTAAAAGCCACATTCTTTGAGATCGGTACAATTAGAGTGCTTGATTGATTTGATATCAGATCCATCGATATAGGAAAATTTTGAAACGAAGAAGTCTTTGTCAGAATTCTGGTGTATGTTGATTGTTGAAGCACGAATTCAAAATTTCGTCAAACAAAGCCAAAGTAATTCTTCTGCCGTTTGCAACATCATACATATGCGAATCAGGATTCTCTGCCTACGTTGGAACCAAAACAAAATATTTGCCCCGATTGCCGTTGTCCATTATCAATCGAATCGAAACTTTTCGATTGCTTTGATTGGTTTTCATATTTTGTATTGTGTAACTTAATCCATCGAACAATGCACTATTGTGAATGAACCCACAGAATTTTGTGAATATTTCAAATTTGGCAGTTCTGTGAAATCATTATTTGTTTTTTCTGGTTTTCCTTTTTTAATATAAAATAAAATAATTTATTAACATTTTAAAATGAGTGCAATTGAGTTGTGGTTTAAATATAGTGACACAGAAGATGCCCAAGAAAATGTTGAAATGGCCAGAAAAAGGAGACATCAGAGACACCTCTAATCCTCTGGAACTGGAAGAAACAATGTAAGATTTATGGAATGTAGGCTTTTACTTGCTATACACATATTGTGTCCTTTATATTTTTTATAGCCTTTTTAAATAGTTTCGCTTGGCTGAAACCCATGTACAAATATTTCTCCATCAATCTGACCAAAATTTCCATTTGCTTTTTATTGGTTATCACTTGACCTGCATAAAATAAAATTTACATCTTGTTCAAAAGAAAAAAATTCCAGACATCAGCTTCCTTTCGCGTGGATCAGAAAATGACAATCGCATAAAAACGACTGTGAAATCGAAAACTTTCGATCACAATCGACATTCACAATATGAAATAGAGTTATTGTTTTAACATTAGAAATGTTTAAACGGAGGCATACAATATAAAAAAATCAACAGAATTTCAAAAATATGAAACGCCTAGTAGACAAAGGGGGCGAAACGTGAGGGGAATAAACAAAATAAATAAAATCAACAAAATAAAAAAAATAAACAAACTAAACAAAATAAACAAAATTATTTCGTTCATACTTTGTTGTTACTAGTTTGAGGAAACAGAAAACGAAGAAGATGATAAAACGGACAGAAAAAAAGGAGAAATGTTCGTAGGAAAAAAATGGGTATGTTTTTGATGATGATTTTTGCGAAATCTGAAAATACCCGATTTGCGTTTACTTAAATGCTTTTATCTTTCGATCCAATTATCCGATTTTCAATATTAAGGTATATAATTAAAGGAAAAATGACTGGCGTGTTAGAGCAAACAAAAATTTTCAAAATCATTTAACTTCCTTGAGAACGGGTTTAATAAATTACTAATTTATCAAAATAAATAAATACGAACGATTTAATACGTTAACAAGACTTTATTTAAGGACTGTAAATAGTAGACTTATGTAGTTAGTTACTACACAGTTCACGGTCGACACAAGAATGAATTATATCCACCGCGCGTCAAAATAACGCAAGTGTGCACCCTAAGCTAGAATATCGGACTACATTTTTTGTATTATATCATTGCACCATCACATAAAACTATATATGAAAAACCTTATTAAATTTCATATTTAATAGAAACAAAAATTAAATACAAAACAATATTTTTTTAAACCACATGTATTTGACTCTTTTTAGGAATCTTATGATGTTGGTACCTATGTTCAGAAAAGTTGCTCAACATTTAAATTTGACATTCAATGTACATACATAAATACATAAAGCTTTTTTCATTTCTAATGTTCCTCAACTATGCTGGAATGGCAAATCGGGTAAATTTTTCGTTGAAGTAACTTCTTTCTTGAATCAAATAAAATGTAAACAAAATTGAAAAACCGTTATTCCATTTTCTACATACATTCATATCTAACTGCGAAAAATGGCACACGTGCAACACTGCAACCAAGTGCCCTGCGAGAATTTTCTCACCTGAAAAGTGCTCCGCGACTAAAAAAAATTGTCAACCGCTAATCTAGAGTGACATATTTCCATGTTAGCCAACATTAAATGAAAAAAAAACATATTTTATAAAACCAACCATCCTTGAATGTTATCAGTTTTTAGTCTATGTAAAATCTGGATTTATGTCTTTATCATTAGGACCCAGTTCTGATGATCTACATTGCTTTCATTGCTTTCATTGAAAAAAAAACAACTCTTCGTTATTCTAAATTATTTATTTATTTGTTTTAAACCTAACAACTACTTTATCTTGTCAATCAGAACCTGTATCACTACTTATTAATACAGGCTCGGCTTCTATTGAATTTTTACAAAAACTTATATCCATTGATCTTTCGAACTCATCCTCTCCTACGCATTTCGGACCAAAAAAGTAGCTCGTATTACAATCGGGTTGTTCTTGCTTAACCAATGAGTTTCTTTTGCTGAGAGAAAAGTTTTTGTTCAAAAATCTATCAACATGTGTGAAGGGTGACAGTCCACTGTGAAGAGCATTATCCTTTCTACCTATCAACACATCTTGGCTATCATCCAAGGAGAATCTCTTCGATGACTTGTCCAAAATTGACCAAGAAATATTTCGCTTTTTTGACTCGACAATTAAATCCAAATCATCTACACTCCTATCCAATTTAACAGGGTCATAATGAAGTATATGTCCGTTGTGCTTAGCTATAGGTGCTTTATTATTTTTAATAATTCCATTAATAATCCCAGACATATCGAAGTCATCCTCACTATCACTGTCCGTATCCGATAATATATACTTGTTCTTTGGGGTCGAACATTGCCCGCTTGGACTGAACGTTGATTTTGTGGTGGTGGCTGGTTTTTTGGAAACAAAAAACTTATCAATCATTTGAAGACCTTTTTTCGCTTTTGACTTCGCAAGAGCTTTTTTAGGTTTCAATGTTTTAGCTACTTCATTTGTTGCTTCTAGCAGATCATTCAAATTACTCAAGGAATCATTTTTTTCTCTCAACACATCTTGCGTTTTAGCTTTTCTGGGCTTTTTAATTTTCTTCGGCTTCTCTATTGATGCAATGAATTCCTTTACCAACTCTGGATATGTCTCTTCCATGAGATTTAAGGGTTCTACACTTGTCCAGAGATCTTGTATACCCTTGGGATCATTAGAAGCGAATATTTCCAATTGATTATCAGGAATTAGTCCATTGAAGAAGCTTTTCTGATCCTTCCATCTAACTTCCAGGCTGGGAACACCTTTGACAGTTCGCTTTTTAACAATCGTCTCAGGAACTAAATATGCGACGGAATTAATGGGCTGTTTATTGATAAAACGAACCTGCCATCGAGTAAGAAGTGGAAAAAACTTTTGAAAACAGTAAACTTCTTGCCATTGCAGCAGCTTAGCAATCTGTTTGATGAACTTAACAATGTTTGGCTGCTTCCAACGGAGATCAAGCTTAGGGATCGAATCAGGTTCTCTCAAGAACTCATCGATTATTTCTTGTGATGGAAATTTTGGATCCAACATGGCTTTTTTTCGAAGTGCTAACTCTGATTTAAGTGAGAGACGCTCTTCCCTTAAAAATAAAAACATTGCAGTGAATATTAAATCTGACTAAAGAATCTTACTTCCACAGACTCGAATCACATCCGCGATGTGTTCGACATGATCCACAGCCATTTTTTGTGTGGTTAACTGTCCTTCCAAGGTGGCCACAGTTGGAACAGAAACTCTTGTCATCAACTTTCATTTCCAGAGCCGAGTATTTGTCATCATCTTGCTTCCAAGACTTAATTCTGAAAAGAATAAGGAGGAATAGAGAAACTAGTCAACTTAGTTATATAATCTCACCAGACCTATCTATGATTACATCGTTGGAGTATCTTTGGAAGAGTTTCAAGACTCCATCACGTCCTACCCCACCAACACCGTCTGGGCAGTAATCACAGCCGCAGAGAAGACCCATCACAATTATCTTGTTCTGACCAAAATCTGGGGATGAGATTAGTCGTGGATTTTCTTAGAGTATCCATTGACTACCCACCCATGTGTTGGCATATCTTGGCCATGTCATAAACATCCACAGCTCCACCAGAGGCAGACGAGGTGCCCTGAGTGGAAACAGAGAAGTTCCTGTAGACTATCAGAGCACCGTAGGCAAAACAGTCAGAGTCCTGACTGATAACACCATCAACAAGCTACAAGTTCAGCAATTCAAAGCCTTTTCTTTAAGACTTAACTTTAAAAGGAAAAAAAACTCACTCCTCTTTTATTTAGATAGGCACAATATGCCTCTGCTTCTCCCGGTGCTTGGACACAAGTTATTCCCATAGCTAGCAGCAAGTTCTCACACTGTTTGAGCACATGGTTGAATCTTGTGCGACTTTTTTCTTTATTTCCCGCTTTCACAACAGGTGCCACCCCGTCAGGTTGTATTTGAGGTGTTTCCTTGGGTTTGACTCCCCGAAATTGGATTTCATTTCTCTTTGCCATAACATCTGCTTTAAGTTTGGGTGCAGCTCCTTCAAGTACGAAGACTGGATTAACATCCTCCCAAATAAGGTAGCAAGTGCGGAAGAAAAGATTCCTAAGGATAAGAAGGCTTAAAAATGAAAAAAAACTTTATTCAATGTATGGCCAACTTAAGATGTTGTCGTGGATGGACAAAGTAGTCAACAACATTGAGACTCTCGCACACCCAACCGGCTAAATCGATTGCAACCCTTTTCCCACGGAGTTCATAGAAGGGTTTTCGTTCGCAATATGGTGTTAGGACTGTCCAGAGTTCTTTGATTCCCATGATTTATAAATATTTTAAATTAAAATAATTAACTTAGAAAAGTTTTTTGAATTTATTTTTGAATTGGCATCTGCGCGCAGAACTTTCAAGTGTCAGTGTATGAAAAAGAATAATCCGCCCTCTTGTTGTCAAATGAGGAAACACAAAACGTAACGCAACGTCAAGAATCCTGAAAAAAATTCTTAGGTAGTGGTTACACTTTTTGTATGTTTTGTAATATTTAAAACTGATCTCAGGGTCTTGGAGGAAATATAACATAACTAATGCTATTCTATTCTAACGGCCATATTATTCACTCGATTCATCCAGATTAAAGCTTAATCTAATGTAAACTATACAAATTTAATGTAAATACATCCGGATTTAAGTTTTGATCTGGATGTATCGAGTGAATAATAAAATCATCAAATAATTATTCCTTTTTCGTGACCTTTTTATTTCAAAATAGTTGAATCCTAATTTTGTGGTTAGTTTTCCAGGTAGCCACTGTGTAAATAGTTGAACATCTCCTTATTTATAAAAGCGCCTCAGCTCAACGAAAATTTCGAAAAGTGGGCGGATTTTTCTTAATTTTTATTTCTTAATTTTTTTAATCAATGCTAATTTCATTCAGATCGTTAGAGCTATTTCAGAAAACCTAATATGTTAGAAAAGTGGGCGTGAAAGTGGGCGAATTTAACTTAAATTAATTTCAAACATTTTGTCCCGTTGTTATGAACAAACTCTAACAGTCGTATTTATTAGATTTTTGTCTACTTAGACACTGTCTAACTATTTTCAAATTGATGGAAATATGCTTTATTTAATAAAAATAAATATCACATTATTCACGGTTAAGACAATCTACTCTTGTGTCTAAGTTTGGCAGCTATAAGACAACAATAAACAAGGTTTTGGAACACATTTTCCAAACTTGGACAGTTGTCTAAAGTTAGACAGTGTTTATAAATAAGACCAAATATTTTTATAAATAGTTGGTTTCTCGAAAACGGCTCTAATGATTGGGATGAATTTTTTAAAGTTTATTCTTAAGCCTTAACTACATTGACCACTTTTTGCAAAATTGCAAAAGTAAAAATATTTTTTTTCCTGCTAGCGCCGTTACTTTGTAAAAAAGAATATACACATTTTTTTAAACCGAAATTTAAGCATTATTTTTATAAGTTTTACAGTCCGAAACCCTATACCAAAATGAGTTTGAAAATTTTCACTTTTGTACTTTTTCACTTTTTTGGTCAATGTAGTTAAGGCTTTATGGATGAGAAAAAAATTTAAAAATTAGATTCAGTAAATCCCGCCCTCTTTTGTTATTTATTGATTTTTTGGAAACTTCTCTAATGATTTGGATATAATTTTACGTTGAAATTAATAAAATTATGCTTACAGACTTAAAACACTTAATAGATCTTCATATATAACATTATACAGCAGGTAAATAGCAAAAAGTATTTATTTTAGTGTGACCGGAATAAAGTTCTGCTAGATGTGCAAAATACACTGTGCGAAGGCGCCTGGTTCAAAAATCCAACTCTCATCCAACTCAATATTTCAATCCTTCATATAAACGTAGAACCTTTGTTACTGTAGTGTAACCTTGCCATAATTTCATTTGTTGATATCTCGCTGAATACACCCATCAATTGAATACAATTTTCTCTTTCATATTTTCAAACCTCTCGCTTTGACTCCATTTTCCAATTTTGTATTCGCTTTGAAGCCTTCCACATCTTTCTTTACTATTTAATTAATATTCGATCGATTTTTCTGTTCGTTTCCAAAAATCAGAGAGACGCTTTGCAAAAAAAAAATCAAGAATAAGACTAGCGCAACTTATCCACGATAATTAACAATTTCTTTGTTTTTTCTTTGAATTTCAATAAATTCAACAAAAATGTCCGATTTCCGCTCAAACTACAGAGACGACCAAAACAGTCGGTCAAATTCCAACTCGAATAAAAGGGACGAGCCTCCAATGTCTCGACTTTTCATCATTGGGAACAAAGAAAACACTGAAGATGATCTCCGTGATGCATTTAGCAAATTCGGCGAAGTCGAAGATGTCTGGGTTGTTAAGGATAGAAAGACTGGCGAAAACAAAGGAATTGCCTATGTGAAGTTTGCGAAAACTTCAGACGCCGCACAGGCACAAGAGGAGATGAATGGAAAGCGTATTGGTAAATTCGAGCGACCTGTTAAAGTTATTGTTGCAGCAAAGTAATTTATAATCGGAAATGTCTAGACAAGTCATTAAATAATTTTGTTTGTAGTAAAAATCAAGGCCGGACGGACAACGAACCCGACAGATACGTTCGCCTTTTTATTGTTGTTCCCAAGAATGCCACCGAAGAAGAAATTCGAGACGAATTTGAAAAATACGGAGATGTAGCTTCGGTTTCGGTAATGCAAGATCGCCAAACTGGAACTTCCAAAGGTTTTGCTTACGTCAGATACGACAGGTGAGGTTTATTATTTGATTGGTATTTGTATTGATTTACTAAGAAGTGCGGAATTGTTAGATTCTATCACGCCGCCCTTGCATTTGAGAACTGCCCAAGTAAATACAAGGCTGTATTTGCCGAGCCAAAACTTGCTCGAAACCGAGATGGTGGTCGAGATGGACGTGATGGAAATCGCGATGAGTCCTTTAACCGATACAACGAATGGGGCAATGGGAATAGCAATAGCCAAATGAACAATGCCAGCAGCGAAATGGCTTCATTTCTAAAGATGCAAAACTCTATTGACCAGATAACAACTACTCTGGACGTAATTTGCAGCAACAACGTCAACCAAGATCAGCTATGGCGTTTGTTTGATATTATACCAGGCTTGGACTATTGTCAGATTACTAGAGAAGGTAAGGTAATCAAATTCAGTTTCAATATTGATTGAAATGTTTTTTTTTCTTATTTTAGATGGACCTAGAACAAACGAAGCTACAGTCGCTTATAACACCCCAGAAGCTGCTATCTATGCAAAGTAAGTTCAACCAATTTTCACCAAGGAATCTTATTTTTATTTCTTAGAATATGGCGCCAAGTGTTGTTATCATTGGATATTTAAATTTTTAATTTAATCAGAAGTCAGTGATTTGCTTGATGCTAAAATAAATCTAATGAATTGAATTACTATTTTAGTCAAAACAAATGCAATCAATAATAATCTAATCATAATATAAATATAAAAAAGCATTCATTAATTTTTTTTTATTTTAGAGAGAAAATTCATGGCCTAGAGTACCCAGTTGGTGAGAGAATGATTGTGAAATTCTCAGTTATAAATCCCCGTTTAGACAATTCCATGATGGATGGTTGGTATTCTTAAAATAATAAAAAAAAAAAAAACAAATCTATTTTAAAATTTTCTTGCAAGTACCCGTTTCTTTGGAACGTAACCATAACTCAATGTGCAGCGTTAACTTGCCTCCTGCAGCACCTATGGCTTCGCCAGACGCCCAAGTTGCTCGCAGACTTTTTATTGTACTTTCATCGGTAAGCAATTTGGGTTTATATATATATTTTTTTTTTTAATTTTACATTGTTTTAAATATTATTCTATTCGCAGAGTATTCCACAAGCAATTTTGAAGAACGTTTTCTCATGTTTTGGCAGTCTCATTGACGTTTATTTGCTTCCGAACCGCAACTGTGGATACGTTAAATACGCCCGTGAAGAAAGTGCTCAAAATGCCATTGACACATTAAATGGAGTTGAAATCTGTAGTTCCAAGATAAAGGTAAATTTGATCAAAGGATAGAGATAGTTCTTAAAAAAAATGTTTGTTATTAAAGGTAATGGATGCTGAGGAACCTAGCGAAAACAATCGCAAACGAGTGCGTCGGGTTTAAATCAAGGTAAGTGATGACGTTTAAAAAATATTCTTTTCTTCTCTTTATTTTTTTCGAAAACAGCCATTTACTGAAAGCGTCTGATGGTAAGTATGAGTGAGAAACCAAAAAAAACGAAATTACCGAGTTTGACTTTCGGTTTTGAATCTTCTCTTTGTTATGAAGTTGTAATTTTATTCGTATTTTTTTTATTATTTTCACAGACAGTATTACCTGAAACAAACGACGACAGAATAAAAGTGTTTAGTTTGACGTCAAATAACAAGAACACCAAAAAAAAAAAAACGGAAAAGAACAACAACAACTGAAAACGACTGATGACCCAACCGACCGAGTGACCCAGACGCGACTTCAATGAAAATAATTATTTTAAACTAACTGATAATAATTATTAAAAACAAGAAAACATTATTTGAATTAGAACTTATACATATATTTATTTAAAAATTGAAATTTCAATGCTTATTCAATACTGAATAATTTTTTACAAATACATTTAGACATTTTATCTATTTAATCCCACTGAAAAAAAATAACGAAGAAAAATTGTTCAAAAATATAAATTCAAGAATTTAACGAAATGACAACCAACACGACCCGAGAACTTTAAATCATTTTGAGTGACTTCAAATGAATGACCGAGGAATTGTTTAAAAGGAAAAATATGTATAACTTTTTATCTATGAAATAAATAAGGAAATACGCTACATGGAGTGTATGTTCATAAAATTTTCATTAACATTGGTGTATCAAGTTTTAACATTGTGATAGGAACGAGTTTGCTGACCCAGATTTAACGGATTTTGTGTCCACAACGGTTTTTAGAAATCTGGCATGCGACCCATATAGATTTATAGATTTTTAAAAAGCGGTATCACTTTTCTGACTTAACTACTTAAGTGAAACTGAGATTCGGGCGAATGAAAAAAAAAGAGACGGATCCTTTCTTGCATTTTTACATTTTTTTGTTAATAAATAGAAAAAAAATATAAAACTACCAGAAAAATTAAAAAAAAAAATATCTGAAACAGTATTTTTTACTTATCAACAAGCAAATTTAAAGTTTCATTTTTTGTATTTATTTACACGTAAACAAGCGCTTTGTAACGGTAGATGGAGAAAAGAAAAGTTGGTAGTCAAAAAAATTATAAAAGAGAAAGTCTACTACTATTAAATTATACGATTGCACCCCAGCAATTTTCTAGTACAAAATGAATACAACATTTTTCCCGATTTGCCTCCACGTCGCACTTGTTACGTTTTATATGATCCATTCATTGACACGAACGAAAACATTTAATTTAAAAATTATCAGCGAAAAACATTTTCACCGAAGTTTGGAATGGCTTTCAAATTTGTTATTTTTCTTCTCTAATGACGTAGAAGATGCGACACTACGCCTGTTTTTCGTATTTTGTTTTCTTTGATTCATGACCAACGGCAACATCGTGGTACCTATTTTCTTAACTGAACGCAATCATTTTAGTTGTCAAAAACTCAAAATAAAGCAAAATAAAACCCAATCAAATCAAAAGTGGAAGCAAGTCGCAATTACTTTTTACAAACAGAAAATTATTGTTTTTGTTTTATTTTCTAAAGAAATTAGCAAAAAATGCCAGCTGAAATAGAAAACATAAATCCAAATGTTTATGGCAAATGCAAAGAAAGAGAAACAACAGCTGACGAAGAAAACGAAAGTATTCCCGATCCATTTGATTCTCGTGAAATTTTCGGTAAGTCAAATAGTTAATTATATTTCCTAAACAATTTTCACTAGAATAAAATTCTCCCACCGAATCAGATCTTATTCGTGGAATCAATGACCCAGAGCATCCTCTGTCTCTCGAGGAACTACATGTCGTCCAGGAAGACCTCATAAAAGTGAATGACGAATCGAATGAAGTTTCCATCCACTTCACACCAACAATCCCCCACTGCAGCATGGCCACACTCATCGGACTGTCCATTCGAGTGAAGTTACTTCGGTCGCTACCCCCAAGATTCAAGGTCAACGTTGAGATAACCCCCGGTACCCACGCCTCGGAAATGGCTGTTAACAAGCAGTTGGCCGATAAGGAAAGAGTTGCCGCAGCCCTGGAGAACAAACACCTAGCTGAGGTTATAAATCAGTGCATTGCTACTAAAGGTTAATCTAATTTCCTAACAAAAACGCAAGCGCAACAGTGTTTATTTTCTGTACATATACAAGATTGTTACTTAATTCCTTAAAGCTAATTAAAATCCACACACGGAGGAGTTTCTATTAATCCTTTCTTTTTGCTTCTACCGCCGTAGCGGGAGCAGCCTTAGTTGGATCGTACTTGAATGTCTTCACGAGTGGGCCCCTGCCTGCTTTGGCGAAGCGTATTTGATCGATTTGCTGTCGTTCTTCAATCTGTCGGGTGATTTTCATGTTGCTCCAAGCTGAAATGATACAATCAGTAATGGATAGGAATCAGATATAAACTTTAACTTACATTCCTTTATCCCCGAAACGAATCCTGTCTTCTTTTTCTTCATCGGCAGATTTTCTGGATTGTGTGTGACCAATTTATCGATTTTGAAGTAATCTCGCACAGCGGGTATCTTCAAAATTGCAACCTGTCCAAGTGAAATAAAGTTACTACAGGTCCAGTAGCACAGAATGGCCGCTGGAAAGTTCATGGTGAAGGGAAAGATGGCAATGGGAAGGGCACGCAGTACGTATTTCATTACGTGCATGTTCTGCGCCGAGAGACGCGCACTGTCTGTTCCGATTTCGATGGTAAGATAAAGCGTGGCACTCGTGATGGCTGGCAGAAGAAAATAGGGGTCTGCCACGGTCAGATCTGCGAACCACCAGAGACCACCATCGCGGAGAGAATCCACGGGAGTGTTGGCCATCGATCGCAGGCCCATGAAGAAGGAAATGAAGAGTGGAGCTTGCGCCAGGGGCACAACCATATTCTTCAGCGGATTCAATTCCTTTTCCCTCATGAACAGCATCATTTCTTGTGCGTAGCGTGCGCTTTCGATGGCATCGCCCGTTTGGCGGGCTTCGGTCATTTTAAGTTGCAAAACTTGCAGCTGGGGCATATGGTTGTTCATTTTTGCTGCGTTCCGCTGCGAAACTATGACTAGGGGAAAGATAAGTGTTCGTACTACAGCCGTGCCAATGGCAATCGCCGCCCACCAAGGCAAATCCAAGCCAATGTGCAGGTACTCCATGCAGTTTTGGACCATACCGACGGGAGTCCAGCCGCCCAAACCCAATGAGGCGAATGTTGGCTCTCCAGCTGCATTGAGAACCTGGACAGCAGCATCAGTTACCGATATAGGTTCTGGGATAGGTGGTGCGTCTGGGATTTGTGTGAGGTCGACGATGTTTTTCCCTGGAGCATCTGCACTGGAATACCGAACACTAGCAATTCCCACTAGAGGTGTCAGTTTTGAGACAATTGCCGGATCTATTGTCTTGATTGGCTTTCGGCAGTGTTCGATGTGCAGATCTCGATTATTAAAGAAGGATAAAGGGGTAAGCACTGATCGATTAGCCTGCAATAACACATCCAAAGAACCGATTTTAGGTTAGGCGGCTTAAATGGGTTTTTAATTTCATAATACTTACTTTTGACTGCAAGCACATGAAGGCAGCATTTTGTCTGTTAAATACAATTCCAATTTTGGTGGATAACATTTTTATTTCGTATTTTTTTTTAATTGTGTTATTCAAGATTAAACTTTTAGTATTTTTTCGGTCGCAAAAATGTTTAAAGGAAAATTTTTACCAGATGTTATTTGACAGCTGACATTTCTTGTTGGTCGAAAGTTTTAAGGTAATGAGAGCTTTTTAAGTGGATGTGAGTTTTTGCTACCCAGAGATAAAAAAGAAAAACTCCTATTGTACTTAAGGCCGTGTTCCTTTAGAAGTGGCGAAGTACTTTTGTGTTTCGAAAACTGTTTTTTTTGAACAATTCGATTCCAATTCACCTCATTTCCGGTACAAATTCACATTTTGAAATGAAATTTTGCAAGAAATGAGGTAGTAAATTACGGCAAGACCACACCTAATAATTGAAAAGCACTTCAAAATTTACATCCGAAAATTCAGATTTCTGAATCGTTCCTTTTTGGTTTTTTTTTTATCAGTAGAAATGGAGGGGACCTAAAATTTTCTGCCGAATACGAACGTACATCAGCGAAGTACGAAGTAACATCAGCTGAGCGTTTATACTCTCAGCTTGCTATGTAGCTGCGTTTAAACAAAGTAAAGCATACAATTACGGAAACACGAATTTCGTAAATTAATCTCATTGCATGAATACCCTATAGTCAAATTCTAAGGGCCAGTTTGTTCACAGTGGGTTAAATCCGCACCATCATGACTAACAGGTTCTAATTAAGTGGCGCTAATAGATAAAAATCAGCTGATTAGCGATTTCCATGATTAAGAACTCAAATTTTGAATTCGTTGATAAACATTTTGGTTAACATTCACATTCCATGAAGTACCGGTGCAACCTTGATTAATGACGATCAGCTGTGAACAAATTGGTGCGACCACCTTTTTTGATTTTTCACTTCGAAAAATTTACTAATCAAACAAATCTTTTCCACGCAAACAAAAAAATGGTGAAAAATTCTGATGCACAAACATCGAATTCAAGCAAAAAGTCATTCGCTGATGGTGTAATTAAATTATTGTTGTTGTTATTTTTTCATCTTCTTTCCATGTCTTTTCCAAAGAGAAGGAAGTAATGGGAAAAAGAAACGTCAGAAAAGTGAAAGAAAAGTCCAAATCGTAGTTTTTTTGTCTGTGCTGCTTGCAACGACACAGAAAAAGTGAATTTTATTTGCAAATATATTGCTAACTATCGAAAATAAAAAATTGAAAACAACTAAATTCCTTTTAATAAATCAAGAACAAAAAAAAAGAAATATTTTCAAGGACATTATCGACAAATTGACACGCGAATAACATAAGGCATTTTCATCACCGTCGACAACGATCGAGAAGTTTTCTTCACAAAAATCGTCTACTTGGGCTGTTCGCTGTTGTTGGTGTTGCCTGTGCCAGCAGTGAATAAATGCACTGAAAATGAAATATTAACTTTAGAAATCGACAAAGAATGTTTCCCGAAACTAGTGTTTGTACATAAAATGAAGTTTTCTCCGAATAACTAGAGTCAGTGAAGATAATTTTTGCACTATTTCCTAGGGCAGAAAAACTTTTTTTCCCAGATAAACGAATTTGTTCTTTTCGCCCCTACCCCCATTTGTGGACTTAATGTAATGCACTTCGCAACGAATCCTACGTAATTTGTAAGGAAGAAGAAGAAAATTAAATAAAAATTGTTAAGAAATATTTTATTTGTATTTTTAGAAAGATTGTGCATTGATAGGGCTGCAGAGGAGCTGTTTACAATTTTTGCCAACGAAAGGACAATCTCCTTTTGTTGATATATATTTTTTATATAATTTTTGTTTTGAAAATAAATAAACCTTGAGACTAACTTCAGAGGAAAAAAATCCATCAAACAAATCTATCTACAGGAACAAAACAGAAAATCAAACATAATGAGTGGAAAAGTTCGATTAAAGGCCAATGGGGTCCTCGACGAGGATCCGCCGACACTGAAAGACATCTCTTTTCAGTATCTGTCCAATAATTTGGACGTCATAAGTTGTTGCGACGAACGCCAATATCGCATTCTCGACGATGGTATTGTTTTGCCAAATGACATTTGCGATCGTTTCGTGGAGTGTTACCAGCGTTTCCAAAAGCATCTGGACGACAAAGTTGTTAACCTATTCCGAGACACAGAGAAGACCTCGATTAAGATTGTACATTTAAGAAACAGTACATTGACTGGTGAAGGTGAGTTTCAAATTTAGATTGTTTTTTTTTTTTTTTTTTTTTTTCAGTTTGACTATTTTAAATTGGATTAGTAATCGTCTATGATTTATCTTTAAGGCGCCCTTAATTGGTTTTCTTCAGAGCTTTGTGACAGACATCAATGTTTTGTTTATGAATCATAGCAAAAAATAAATAAAATAGCTTAGAAAGAACATTTTTCTGTCGAAACAAAGAATAATTATTCAATGAAAAAAGTATACTCGGGAAAACAACATATTTTATCAAAATCTTAGATATGTGAAGCATCCCCAATGCTGGATTTATCAAGTCAAAATGCAATACTTTGCTCCATATCTTAGCCTTAAGTTGACATTATCATGTTAAATGATACAAATTGGAACAAAATGGCGTTTTTAATTTTTTAATTTTTGTACTATGCTGCATTTGTGTGAAAGTTGTACTGATAAAATTTTGAAAATGATATCAAAACACAAAAATAATGAATATTGCTTGTGTCTTCAGAAGCGCCATTATTTAATTCAGCATAAATTGTTAAATTCAGAAAATCGGAGATCTCAGTAATCTCGGTTATAGACAGAATTCCGCACTCGGAAGGCAATTTTGTAACACAAAATTAAGTAGTTACATTGTACCTAAAAAATCAAAGCAGCACTCAATATTCTCTAGCAGTTTTAAAGCCAGAAACTCAAAATTTATTGTACCTACGTAGTTAAGTCCGAATTTGGGTCTTAGTATTCAATTCATATTATAAAATGCTGAACACATACTGGAAAACTACGCATTTTTTTTTATTATTTGCCACCTTATCCTTTCGAATTCAGTAGAAAGCAAATCGGACCACACATTTATATATTAAACTAAAAATGGTTTGGTATAATTATGCAAACGCCTATTATCAATTTGTTTAGGGTACAATTTTCAATATTTACGGGATTACTGTTTATCGAATTTCTCATCAAAAAAGTTTTATAATTCAGAGTTTATTTTTTTTTTTTTGGAGCTGCAATATACGATTCGAGCAATGCAAGGAAACCTGACAAAACTTAACATTGTAGTTGTTCGAAGTGCTGTACAAGTTTCCAGCATTGAAACTAACAAGGCCACACTAAGACCCGAAATCAATTATTGTGAACAAGTTATTCCATAAAACTTGAATATATTTTGCAGAAAGCTAACTCAGTCGTAAAACCGTTGTTAAAAGTACACAATATACACTTTCGGTCAAACAAGTTTGACCGACTATGTGCATCGTCGCTTTAAAATTTTAAAATTAATTATTTATTAAAAGAAAAAACAAACATAAGTGTTTACTAATGAACTAAATCAATATGTTATGTATATTTTTTAGGTCTAGAAATTTTACTGCGACATAACTTGTATGCCCTGTCAATATGGTATTGCGACAAAATAACAGTCCAATCACATCATCTTTTAGCGAAATACGGGGAAAGTCTTCGTTCGCTAGAGCTAGGTTTAAGTGCACACCTTCTGCAGCAACCCGAACCAAATGAAAAAGAACCCGTAGACTTCCAATTGAACTGTCCTCACCTGCGTCGACTTGTTTTAAACGGAGTGGTTATGCATCATCGCCTGCAATTTGCTCATCTGCAAGACTTGAACTATTTAGATTTAACATCATGCATTTTGGCCAATTTTAGTTTGGAAGCACTTTGCAGTCTACCCAACTTGCATACGTTAATTTTATTTAATGTATGGCCAATAGCAAATCAATTACATGCTATTTGTAGAATGAAAAAATTACGAACACTTGATATATCGATAAGTGGTTCTGTAAATGGTCATGGGACATATGACCTTCCTGATCAGGTAGCAGAGTTTATTTACAATTAGCGCTGAGAAAAATGATATAATAATTTTTTTTTTAAAGACACTTGAAATGCTTGTTGAAAATCTACCTGAACTATCACACTTGGATATTTCGGGAACAAATTTAGCTGGCAATGGAGTTGCACAGAAAGGAGCATGCGAGAAAAAAGAAGGCTTTAGCTCTCTGGAATTTCGGCCACAAATGAATTCAGACATTCCTGGTTTGGCGGGAAGAACTGAGCGGCCACTTCAGTACCTTGGCCTTTATCACACACCACATTGGGCCTGTAAAAGACATGATATTCCTGCTATCGAGGTAAAAATGTTTTATGCTTTTATATGTCGGAGAGGCTAAGGTTTTTTAAAATTTTTCTAGATTGCTGGAGACGCAAATGAGGAACAAATTTTGACTGCAGCGCTTTACTATTATGATAGACCTGCTGTTTTGACAAGGGTAACTTTTATTTCGTGAACTATTTTGAGCAGGATTAGGTTAATTGTTTTGCATGTTTAGGTTCTAAATGATTTATATCACATCTTCCGTTTTGAGTGTTGCAAAGAGATCCACACTGCTCTTGATGTTGTTCTCACAGCTATGGACCGTCATTTGAAATTTAAACATATGCAAATATCCGGAAGGTAATTCAATGATCAGGCCGATCTTTGACTTTATGAATTTGACAATTTTTTCTTCCAGTGCCACTCTGTTTTACATAGTAAAAGGACGTGATCGATCGAAGTTCGGAACACCCCTTAAAAATCACATAATTCGCACTCTACTCAATGGAATGGAAATGCACATAACTGACGACACAATGCTTCGAAATGGCTACCTAACACTCACGCAGTTTTCCATGCCTAACGATGTGGTATAATTGCTTTTTTTAATATATTTTAAATTTAAGAACTTTGCAATTTATCTGTGGCATTTTGCTTACAGCTTTTTGAATACGAACGTCTTATCAAAGTTTTGTTGCATGGTGTATCCAAAACCGAACAAGAAGGTTTTGTTCAAAGAATAGCTATTTATTTATTAAACACCTTAGCCTGTCAGGTTGACGGTAGACAGAAATTATTTTTAGGAGATATGGGTGTTGTTAGTGTGAGTATTTGTTAGAGGTTTTATTTTTGGGAACGTTTGATTGGATTGCGCGATTTTATTTAAATAGACGATGTTGGGCTTAATCAAGGACCGTTTGACACGCTCTGTATTTGACGATGTAATGGAAGTAGCGTGGTCCACGATGTGGAACGTAACCGATGAGACTGCAATTAATTGTAAGAGATTTTTAGACGGAAAAGGAATGGAGTACTTTCTGAAATGTTTGAATGTAATTTTTTTCATATACAAATATTTATTGTGAAACTAATGATTGTTTGTTTTAGACATTTCCCGATCGCGAGGAACTGCTCAGAAATATGATGGGTCTACTAGGAAATGTTGCTGAAGTTAAGTGGTTACGACCCAATCTGATGACACCGGAATTTATTGAAGTGTTTGCTACACTCCTTGACTCTGATAGCGATGGAATTGAAGTAAATGTGTGAAATTATTTCATTAAAATATTTACAAGAATTGAATTTGCTACTAGGTAAGTTACAATGCAGCCGGTGTTTTGGCTCACATAGCTTCCGATGGCCCTGAGGCCTGGAGTATTATATTACCGCCCCGCGACGATGTCCTGTTGCGCATGGTGAAAGCAATCGAACGTTGGGACATTAAAAGTCAAAGAAATATAAACTATCGTAGCTTCGAGCCGATTTTGGGCCTGGTGCGCTGCTATGAGACTCCCCAGTGTCAACATTGGGCTGTTTGGGCATTAGCCAATTTGACATGCGTAAGTACTTTGCATAGAAAATATGCTACAAGAATAAAAGAATTATTATGGTTTTGCAGGTGTATCCTGAAAAGTATTGTAGACTTGTTGAACAAGAAAATGGCCTGCATATTTTGAGTGATCTGATTTTGCATCCAAGTCCGTATGATAAAATCAAAGAAACAGCCCAATTGGTTATAAAACATTGTGTAAATCAGAGGGCAAATCTTGAGGGATAACCAATGCGTATTGATGAAGTTGATCCCTTCAATTGAGCTAAGCTGAGCTAATCGTTAACGCCTTTAATATAACTTCCCTCTGTCTCTTTCTTTTAAATTAAGTGTTTAGTTTGTACTTAGTCTCTATTTTATAGTTATTTGATTAGCATGCTTCGGAAACCTGAACGTAAGTTTAAAAACCCGCCCCTCTTTCCTTGCCTTATACTCTCACACTTTATTCAAGAAACAAGTTTTACATCGATTTACTTTTACTGTAAATATTTGCTGCGCAAAGAATATTAATTTTTTAAAAAATATATTTGTATTTAATAGAAATATTTTATTTTATTAAGTTTTTCTCTTCACTTCCCTTTTATTTCTGGATAGTTGTAAGATACAGGAGAATATTTAATTTTAATATATTACTTTTTTTTATCATTTATACTCATTGGCCAAACTTCATTTTTTTAATTAAATAAAACGAATTTCCTGCTTCGGTGAAACCAATTTTTTTTTCTTTTCTTCGAGTATGATTTTCATGCGCTGTGAAATACATTTCATTATTTTTTTTTTGTTAATAAATCAATTGGCAACAGTATATTTAAAAACAATTATTTTTCAAATAAAAATGTATGTATTAATTGATTTATTGAATTTTTTATTTTCGATTCGAAAGATATTGGATAATATTTAATTGCAGCTTGTACTAAAGTATGATAATGGTCTAAAATATTTTAGATTGCATCGATTTTCAGATATAACTATATATATATATATTGGTCGTAGCTATTAGTTAAGAAATACAACATTAAGTCCTAGTTAAGAGTTTTAAATAATCTTTTGTGTTTCCTTTTTCCAATTTCCCAAATAATTTCATTTTATTTTTTCATCTAGAGTTTCATTTAAATTTGTACAGACTATACAGCAAACTATAAAATAAATGATAATATGTGTTGGAATTAATGCAAAAGTATAAAATGTAAGAAAACTGAATAACTAGGTTATACAAAATAAAAGAAAAAACGATATAATAAAATTTAACTCAAATTATTTTTCTTTTTTTTTCAATACTAATGTGCCTTTTATGGATGACATTTGAACTGAGTTGAAAGTAGTCCATCTTTACCTAATCTGTACCTACTGCAGTTTTCGAAAATATCAAATCAAAGTCAATTTTGACTGCAAATGATCGTCATTTTATGACGCACAAAATGTGATGTTTTACAAAATTTCGTCTGCGTAAAAAAATGCATATGAACAATGTCAAAGTCAAATATTCGAAAAACATCTGCAATGCAGCTAGCAGCTACATATGTATCTCCAAAATTGAAATCTTATTTTAATACGCCAAGTGCGCTTGCAAAAAAAGAAAAATCACTTAAAGATTGCATGCCTAGGGATTGCAACTGCTGTGTCATGGATAACGATCATTTCCCCGGTCAATTGAATTTGATTTGAAGTTTTCGAGTTTCTAAGGTACTGCAAAGCTGCACCGCAGATGATCTTTTCAAATAAATATTTGACTTAAGCAATAAACATGTTGCATTATTGATGCTATAAGTATTTAAATTTGAACAAGAAAATCCTCTGTAGTTTGCTTTGAAGAACATTTCTCAAACGAGAATACTTATTTT